>CM040128.1:104468244-104781532 GCA_022559845.1 Amorphophallus konjac
CATCAACAAAGTGGCTGTCAAGCAGTGTTTGGTGGATACAGGGGCATCCATCAATGTTTTACCACCAAGCACTTTAAAGCTGTGCGGCATTCCGGAAGATCAAATTCGGCCATCCACTATAACGGTCACTGCCTATGATAATACCAAGAAGCCCCCTCTAGGCATGATCACTTTAAAAGTAAGTTTGGGTCCAGTTTCCATAATAGCAGATTTTCACATCTTAGACATGGATCCAACATTTAACGGCATTCTGGGCCGCCCCTACATACAGCAGCTTGATGCGGTGCCATCTACAAATCATCAGTGTATTAAATTCCCCCACAAGGGCCGCATTATCAAGGTGACCAGTATGCCGATCCTGCCAGAGGAAGATATTCATGCAGCTTCATCAGTTCCTTCCATTTGGCCAGCCAACAAGCCACTTTTGTCTGTGCTGGACGTCCCTCGTCCGCAACCAAGGCCGTCTGAGACCGTCACCGCAGTTGCTATCACGCCCCTGCCTTCTAAGGGGAAGAAGAAAAAGAATATGATTAACACCCCTGGTTGGAACATTCTGTTGAAAATGGGGTATCAAGACGGCAAGGGCCTGGGCGCCAATTGTCAGGGCAGGATTAGGCCCATTAAGCAGCAGAAATTGCTTGTACGAGGCGGCTTGGGCTATAAAGGGCCCAGTAAAAATGAAGAAGAGCCATGGGCTTTTATGACTTCTACTTTAAAGCCAGATCGCCAGCCACTCACCTGGACATTGAAGACACATTTTGTCATGGGTGACATTCATAATGATGAGCAGACGACTATGATTACTTCATTGCTGGATTGTTAGGATGTTCACGCCAGACAGTTTGCTCGTCATATTGCACCACTGGCTACCTACAAGGCCCTGGAGTCTTTAAGGCCGGACAAAAGAAGGAAAATGGACGATCCGGAATGTGATTGGTACAGGTGGTTCGACCTGAATGACATCACTATTTCTTTAAGCCGCCTGTTCATGCCGACAGATCCGGAATGGCCACCACTGATTCAAGAACTGATTGAGATGCCAGCTGTGATTGCAAACAAAAGGCAGTTGCTAAGTGACTTTACAGATACAGGGGAGCCAGACGTCCCTTTTGAAGAAGGTTTTACCGTGGATAGGCTGTGGGCCGGCCTCTTTTCCCTCACTTCTGTGCATCCATCTTTACTGGCTTCTTTATATTTCCGTTGGTTTGGTCACGTGCCGCGACCGCCACCGATTACCATCAACTTGTCTCCCGATTCAATTCAGATTTCCCTCCCGATTCCTCCTTCGCTCCGCGAGCGATTTTCCACACTCTCCATCTCGCCCCCGCGTGGGCCATCACTAATTGAAGCTTTCTCTGATCTTGCAATTTCCACTCACCCTGCTATTCTCCCTTCACATTGCTTTCTACTTAGAAAAGAAAATAAAAATGAAGAAAAAGATAAAAATGAAAAAAAACGCCGATTTTCCAACTTTCCAATCCTCCATTTCTATTGAGGAGACCTCCTATCTTTCTCCCGAGTGCGTCCCGACCCAGGGGCCGCTCTTCCAAGATTCCTTGGTAAGTCTTTTCTCCCCCTCCGATGAGGGGTCCTCCTCTATATCACCTCCTGCATCCACTTTTTCACCTCCTTCTTTCCTTTCTAATCAGCCTAGTTGCTCTCCTTCTTCGTCTTCCTCTTCTTCTAATAAAATTCATGGGGTAGATTCACACAAGAAGGCCAAGGGTAAGCAGATTCCTCGCAGATTTTTGTTGGAATTGGCCATCAGATGCCAAGCTTGTTTAGCCCTCCCGGAGTTTGTGGAAGATCCACTTATCCTGCCAGAGTTAGAATTTGAAGATGCTATTGCTTCATATGAGGGTTTGGGCGTTTATGAAATTATAAATGATGAAGACCCTATTGAAGAGGGGGAAGAAAGTTATGAAGACTATGAGGACGAGGCTGACGCCTTTGCTAGTGGCATAAGAAGATTTGACGAACCATCAGCCTCTATAGAAGAACCTACCAAAGAAATTAATCTGGGTACCGAGGAAGACCCTAGGATTGTCCTCATTAGCAAGAATTTGCCGCCCTCCGAAGAGGAGGCGCTCATTTTAGTTCTTCAAAAATACAAGGACACGTTTGCTTGGAGTTATGAGGATATGCCTGGATTAGACCCTGCGCTCGTTGAACACCGCCTTACACTTAAGCCAGGGTCTGTCCCGGTCAAACAACAGTTGAGGCGTTTCCACCCTAACATGGCTTTGAAGATAAAAGAAGAGGTCGACAAACTCCATAAGGCTAGATTTGTTAGAGTCGTCCTCTATCCCAATTGGGTGGCTAACATTGTTCCGGTTATGAAGAAAGATGGGAAAGTTCGGATTTGCATAGACTTCTGGGACCTCAATCGGGCGTGTCCTAAGGACGACTTCCCCCTCCCTCATATTGATGTTCTAATCGATAACACGGCAGGATTTGAGACTCTTTCATTTATGGATGGCTTCTCAGGTTATAATCAAATTCGCCTATCTGAAGAGATCAAGAGAAAACGTCATTCACTACACCATGGGGCACATATTGTTATGTGGTCATGCCCTTTGGACTTAAGAATGCTGGAGCCACTTATCAGAGGGCTATGATGGCTATTTTTCATGACATGATCCATATCTATATTGAGGTGTATGTGGATGACCTGGTAGTGAAATCAAGGACAAGGATTGAGCATCCTGGGGTTCTAGCTAAGGTTTTACAAAGGTCGCGGGAATATCAATTGAAAATGAACCCCAAGAAGTGCGTATTTGGCGTTTCTTCAGGGAAATTGCTTGGTTTCATTGTTAGCAAGAGGGGAATTGAAGTTGATCCCAACAAGGCAAAGGCCATTAGAGACATGCCTCCTCCCAAGAATTTGAAGGAAGTTCGAGGATTAATCGGGAGGTTGCAATTTATTCGCCGCTTTGTCTCCCAGCATTCACAGAGATGTAGGCCGTTTTACGAGCTCACTAAGCCGGGAGTCAAATTTGAATGGGATGACAAGTGTTAGGCAGCCTTTGACGGATTAAAGGATTATTTGGCCAATCCTCTTGTCCTGAGGCCGCCAGTTCCAGGCAAACCACTTGTTCTTTATGTTTCGGTCCTGGATGACTCTGTAGGTGCTGTTCTAGCCCAAGTGGATGAGGAAGGTAAGGAGAGGGCAGCATACTACTTGTCTAAACTCCTTAACCCCTGTGAGCAGAGGTACTCAGCCATGGAGAAGACTTGTGCAGCTTTGGTTTGGGTAGTTCAGAAATTAAAACACTATTTTCTAGCTCACGAGGTTCACCTCATTGCACGCATGAACCCAATTAAATTCCTCCTTGAAAAATCTGTCCTCACTGATCGGTTAGCACGCTGGCAAAGCTTCCTTTCTCAATTTGACATCACTTACATTCAGCAAAAAGCTATCAAAGGCTACGCCATCGCCGAACACCTTGCTCACCACCCTCTCCCCCGCTTTGATCCTGTCAGTTCAGAGTTCCCAGATGAAGAACTAATGTCCATCAATCAACCCCACGATCCCATGTGGACATTACATTTTGATGGAGCTCTAAATTCTCAAGGAAGAGGGATCGGCATGGTTCTTTTAACACCTGAAGGGGTCACCATTCCATTTACTGCTCGGCTCACTTTTCCCGTCACCAACAATATAGCTGAGTATGAAGCTCTTTTGGCCGGTCTTCAAACCGCTCATCGATATGGCGTCACCCATTTGAGGATTGTCGGTGATAGTCAGCTCATTTTGCGCCAGGTGTTGGTCAAGTGTCGCACTATCAATCCTAAGCTCAAGCCCTACCAGGAACTCGCTTCAGCTTACGCCAAACTCTTCACTAAATTGATCTTCGTTCATGTCCCTCGCAGCCAGAACATTTTGGCTGACGCTCTCGCCTCTTTGGCTTCCGCTTTAGTTTTCCCTCCTGAGCGTGATTTTCATGCCCCCCTGATTCATCAGCGTGATACTCCAGCTATTAAGGATCGTGCTTTTCTCGATATTAGGGATCAGGTGCTTGAGAAAGTTAGACAAAAAGAAGCTCTCAAAGGTAAGGAAGTCATGCTTTTGGATTGGCAAGAAGATTTGGCTGACGAAGAAAAACCTTGGTATTATGAGATTGCCAGGTATTGCAATGATCAGTCCTATCCTGAGGAAGCCACCGCAGAAGAAAAGAAAGCAATCAGAAGAGTGGCTCAACGTTATACTTTGGTTGGAGGTGTGCTCTACAGAAGAGGGCTCACCGGTGTTCTATTAAGATGCCTCGATGATGATGAATCTTGGAAAGTTGTGGAAGAGGCGCACTCTGGTGTGTGTGGTGGTCATGTGAACAGCCAGATGCTAGCTAAGAAGATTCTTAGACTAGGGTTCTATTGGCCCACTCTAGAAGAGGATTGCTCTATCTACGTTCGAAGGTGTGTTAAGTGCCAACTGCACGTCGACAAGATTCATTCTCCTGCTTCTTCACTCCATCCTACGTCCTCCCCATGGCCTTTTTCCATGTGGGCTTTTGACATCATTGGACCTCTTGGTGACTCGAATCTCCTCACGAAGCAAAAGTCGTTCATCCTGACGGCAACGGAGTACTTCACCAAGTGGGCGGAAGCAGAAGCTTACGTGGAAATTAAAGCGTCAACTGTCTGCAAATTTATCATGAAGAACATCATCACGAGGTTCGGGATCCCAAATACCATCGTCACTGACAATGGACCTCAATTTATCTCTCAAGATCTCAAGGATCTCTGCAACAGGTACAACATTGCATTGCATCATTCTTCTCCCTATTATCCGCAGGGCAATGGCCAAGCAGAGGCCACTAATAAAACCTTGATCAAAATTGTTAAGAAGACGTGTGAGGCTAATAAATTTACGGACTGGCCAGACAAGCTGGTTGAAGCTCTTTGGGCCTACCGCACTTCCATTCGAACTCCCACTGGGCAAACTCCTTTCGCCCTTACTTATGGAATGGAGGCAGTAGTCCCTTATGAGATTCTTATTCCCTCTCTGCGAGTACAATTGGACAAGGAGCTCTCTATTGATGAGCGTCGTGATTCACTCCTTGCCCAGTTGGAACTCCTTGACGAGAAGCGTCTGGTCACCGCTGAGCATGCGCGCGTTTATCAAAACAGGCTCTCATGTTTTTATCAAAAGAAGGTAATTGAGAGAAAATTTAAGGTCGGTGAAATGGTAATCAAAAGAATTTTTGTAAAACCCGGTGGCCCTCGTTCAAAGCTCCAACCAAATTGGGAAGGGCCGTTCGTCATAAAAAATGTTTATCCTGGCAATGCTTATAAACTGGTTAATGCTGAAGGAGAGGAATTGACTCACCCATGGAATGGTTTGTATATCAAGAAATATTACCCCTGAACAAAAATCCAAACAAAAATTGAAAACTTCATAAAAATCCAAAGAAAATAGAAATCTCCCAAATAATCCAAAAAAAATCGAATATTTTCAAAATCAAAACAAAAAAAAAAGTTTTCTTTCATGGTTTTCCTTTTGGGTCGACATGGCATACAAAGGTCCACGGTCCGAAAGGTCAAAATTCAGAATCCATTCATCAGGCTTGCTAATTTAAAATGGGAGTTGACCCCGCACACACTACACTCTTGAGCTCAAGCAGTGCAAAATCTGATGGAAAGTCGAAACCGGACTAAAGGCGAAAGACGATATCCATTCTTTTCTTCTTCAGCCCACAAGGGAGGAAGGGAGGTCTCGAGGTAGACACGCCAAGCCTATCCGCCGCCCTAGTAGGAGGAAGTCAGGGCCCAAAAGGGAACAAATGCCACAAAAAGCCCAAGTACAATTAGGCTGTTCATCAATGCAAATCAATTCCAAAGTGAAGTCAAATGGTGAAAAGAAAAGCATGTCAAGAGGGCAAAGTCCCCGCAAGGGAAACCTTGGGCGTATGCATGCAAAATGAAAAGAGGCAAAAGGCAACAAAACGTCCCTACGCCAAAGACCGAACCCCAACAGGCATAGGGTAGGGGAGGTAGCTTTGCCTCAGGCATCTCTGAATCTTTTGTGGGCTTCCTTATATCTTCTCTTTTATTTTTGGAAAAGTCATGAACCAGCAGAATGGTCGAGACAAACCAAAGAGAATGCACTGCACGAAATCTTGTGTATAAGTTTAATTATATGCACGCCAATCCCCCTTTTAATTATTCAAGAAAGGTTAATGGATCTTAGATGATGACCAAGTAGGGCCCACCACCTTAATGACTTTATCAGCCCAATTTGGGAAGAATAAAATTAACGCCTTTGTTCAAGGCGCGTTCATGTTAATTCACGCCTCGCTTAAAGTCTCTTATTAAAAAAAATAACGCCTCTAGGAAGGTCGTGTTTTCAACAAAATTCAAAAACCTTTTCAAATTCGCGCCGCCTCCGAGGGCGTCTTTTACTAGAGTAACGACCTAATCTAAGGCGTGTTTTTCAGAAAAATCCCAAAAAAAAATATATATAGATAATGAAAAGAACAAAAATAAATTCTTCATGTTGCATGAATTGCACTCTTGCCTGGACATCTTTTAGTTATTGTTTACATATGTGTGATTGCATGAGGCATCTCCGAGTTTTGGTTATTTCATTTTGCCTTATTTAATTAAAGGCTTGGCCCCTTGACCCATTATTAAGGTCAGAATATTGACACCCCTTGCTCGCCGGGCAAGGGGTCAAGTCGAACAGATGAATTAACCTGTTTGTTCAAGTGAAAACCGCAGCTGCAGATACAGGGCAAAGTAAAGCAAACACGAGGAACGTGGAAAGAAAAAGTACACAAACACAAGTCCACAACCACACAAGTGCTCAGGTAACAAAAGCTCAAATCTCATATATATATATATATATCATCATGTCTATCATGTACAGGTGTGAGGGTGGAGGAGTACAAGTACAAAACTCTCAGCTCTCGCCTCCACCCTCCTCTACTCTCCTACTCTCAACCTCCTCCTCACCGTCCCGAGCTGGCGCTGGTGGAGGAGGCATAGGCCCCCGTGAAGAAGCCGGAATCCGAATGTGTCCCCCTGTCTCGCTCCTCTCTCGGAGGGAAGAACCCGCCACGAAAGTGGAGCTGGTGAAGGAGTACCCCGCAGCCCGTGCTCGCTCACGGCCTCGCTGCAACCGCTCCTCGGACACTCGCAGCCGCTCCTGAGAAAGGATCAACTGGGTCCTCGAGTCGGCTAGCTCTCGCTCCCGTGCTGCCGCCTGCTCCTGGAACCGGGCACGCTCTGCCTGCTGAAGCTCAAGGAACTGGGCACGCTCCGTCTGGTGCTCCTCTCGCTCTCGGGCACGCTCCCGCCTCTCCAACTCAAGAGCCACCCGCAACTCGGCCACGTCCTGAGGAAGCTCCTCCCGCCGCCTCACAGAGCGCTCCAACTCAGTGATCCGCTGCTCACGGATCACCAACTCGGTACGTGCCGCCCGTAGCTGAGCAGCCTGCTGATAAGTGTGTATTTTTATCGCTTAATGCATGATTATCCACATCTTTATGAGCTTAAATAATGATAAATATACACTTCTCACACTTATTGTTGATTTTGTATCAAATGTTTATTTTTATAAAATTAAATAAATTTTAATTACATTTTTTGTATTTATGCAGGCACGTAGTATGAGGAAAGCTCCACGAAAAAGAAAATAAAGAAAATAAAAATATTTTTTTGAATGAGCCAAAAGCCCAAGGACTTGTTCAAAAAGAAAATAAAAAAATTTAGAAAAAAAATAAATTTATTTACTATTTTGTAGAATTTTCTAACTATATATACTAGATATATATATATATATTATATATATATAATAAATTTTAAAAAAAAAAGATTCAAAACCCGCCCCCGCCCCGCCCTTCCCGCCTTCGCCGCCCGGGCACGGGCGACGATGCCGGGAGGGCGTAGCGAGGGGGGGTCGTGGCGGCCGCACCAGGACGAAGCCGGCGAAGGCGGGCCGGCCGGGCGGGCTTGGGTCGCACGGGCGCGGGCTCGACAGCGCACGCGGTTCGGGCGCGGAAGCGGCACGCGGCGCACGCGCCGAGCGTGCGACGCGTGGCGGCGGCAGGAGAAACGGGCGGACGGCGGGCCCACGGCGGCCGGCCGCCTAACCGGTCGGCCGGTCGGCGCAACGCGCCCGCAGAGAGAGAATGAGAGAAAGAGAAGAAGAAAAAGGCCAAAAAAATGCCAAACAAATTCAGAAAAATCCGAAAAAAATGGCAAAGTAGGCAGAACCTACATGCCTACCATTTTAGGCTAAAATTGGGTGCATTTGTTTGTATTGATGGAGTGTTTTTGTAACCCCTATATAAAGGGTGCATTGGTCTTGAATGAGGAGTTAGGAAGTTAGTTAGCAAGTAGAATTAGCAAGATGGCAAGGTTGCAAGGGAGGGAGAGCTAGCTTTGGTCATTTGTAATGTAAGTTGTTCTTTACATTTCTGAAGTTGTTGAGTGCATCAAGTTGTATTTTCAAAGCTTTTGAAGTCAAAGTTGTAAGTTGTTATTATTTCAATAAAAGTTTCATTTTTGAATTCAGCCTGTTCTTAGCCTTATTTCGCATGGTTGTAATCTTCATTTCAATTTGCTTTCTTCACAAAAGTTGTTCCTTTTTAAGTTTTATTCAACTTCTCTGTTTAGCATTTCTTCAAATTCGTCCAAATTCATAGAGTTAATACCCATTTTCTTAAGTGCTGTCCTGTTCATTTACTATTCATCCGTGGTGATACCTTCTTCCATTCATTCATTTTGAAGTCTTTCTAGTCCTCAAATAACTCTGAGTTCTTCATAAGAGTTGTTCCTCTCTTGTATATCTAAGTTTTATTCTTCTTGCACTTTGTCAAATTCCTCTTCTTTTGAGTTTTAGAATTAAGTTTTCAAGGTGCTGGTTTTCTGTCAATTACTGTTCATCCGAACCAATAGGTCATAGTTTTTCAAGTTTTTCCTTATCTTCCTTTCATTTTCTGTTTCTGTGTCCTTCATAAAAGTTCTTCCTTTTTCAATTCTCTACAACTTTCATGTTTTACACTTCTTCTCATTCTATCTATATTTGAAGTTATGTATTTTCTTCCAACCCCTATTTTCACTTGAATTCTGTTATGTTTTCCAATTTAAGTTTTCATAATCGCACTCCAAGATCCAACAATTGATTTTTCAAAACACAAGAATATTTTCCAACTAAGAAAAATAACCAAATTCCTTCCCCGTGGGATCGACCCGTACTTACCATTATACTCATGTTTTCAAATCCATAAGTGAGTGAGTGCGGTTATAAATATTTGAAATTTGTGTGGCACGACAATTTTAACAACGACTGTCGAACACCATCACCTGCAAACAGGTAAACAAATCATCAGTTCCACAGTTCAATAATTCATGAAATGAAATAACAACATGTGGCTGAAGGTAGATCACACACCTGAGAGTTCGTCATGCGGAAGCCCTCATCCACACAAGTCAGGGCTGCTCGGAGCTCCTCGGCCTGCAAAACAAATTTCATCAGTACACAATTTATATCTAATCATTATTTGAATGAGGTTTTGAGTTCAGAATTTACCCGTGAAGCAAGGTCGCGCTCTGCCGCCTCGGCTCGCGCTATCGCGCCGGCCAGCTGCTCTGTTAGTGCAGTCACCTCTGCACTAGGCCCCCTCGAGCTGGAGGCCTCCACCGGATCTCTCCTCACTGCTCCCTACTGGGCACGCTGCATTCATTAAGACCGTTAGTGGCTAATCATTAATTCAACAAAAATTCATTTGCATATAGGAATAATTTAAACACTCACCAGGGTCTCCAGGTCTGCCCGTGTGGCGGCCAACTGGTCCTCCAGGCCGTGTAGATGGGCCTGGGCATCCATAGCCGCTATATCTCGCGCATCCTGCATTCATCACATATTAGTTGCATAATAGACATGTATAAAGCATCGGCATTTAGAAATAATTGCATCCATACATACCCCTAAGACCTTCATCTGAGGTCTGCCGGCGTGAACCTCCCAGTAGCGCCGGAGATACTCGGAGCTGTCTATCGCCTGGGAGGTGACTCGGGTCCCGCCTCGCTGCCAGTCTCCGTACTGATCCGCGAACAGTACCCTCCAGTCGATCGCCTTGGTGTGACCGCGGGTCTTCTTTCCAATGCCTCGGGGCTCCCCGACCTCGATCCATTCCTGGTGCAAGCCCAGGGTCCTCATCACCAACCTGAGCCGTAACGGCTCGATCTCGCTCAGGCAGTGCAGCCACAGCTCATGCCCAAAGCGAGGTCGCCCCGATACGACCCAAGGTTGGCCCTCATCCGTCATATCCTCGTAAGGCCTCCACTGCACCTGCATTCATACATATCATTATCATTTCATCATAATCAATTCAAACCAACTCAAAAGAAATGCATATCATTTATTCATACATACCAGCGAGGGAGGGAAGTCGCGGAACTCTCTCCGTAGAACCCACAACTCGTAGTCGAGTGGGGCACCGAAGACGACTGGTAACCAGCGTCGCGCCAGAGGGAAGGATCCCTCAGCTCCCGGCCGTGGGTCGACGCACCCCATCGGCATGTATAGGTGGCTCCACACCTGTATCCATGCATTGCATTAGTAAGGCATTCATTTGCATGAAAAGAAAAAAAAAGGGAAAATAAATACCTGAAGAAAAGGTGAGAAGCCACTGACGGTCGTCTCACGTCCTGTCCCCGTGGACAGGTCCGCCAGCAGGTGTGCCAGCAGCGCTGCACCCCAAGCGTAAGTGCCAACTGTCTCCAGGTCCTCAAGGATGCCCAAGAAGCGGCAGTTGATGACGTCGGCTTTCGTCCCTAGCAATAATCTCCCGAGCAGCAGCAGCAGGAACCTCCTCAGGTCTCGATCCGCTCTCTCATGGTCAGTCGGGTCCTGGCAGCATACCGCTCTCACCCCGTCGGTCAGCCTCTGTGCAAACTCACCTAAGGTCTCCCCTGACCTGTGCCTGGCATCTCCTAAACCCATCGCCGTAGTCAGGTCTGTACGGAAGATGGTCCTACACTCGCTCGGTACCTCATAGACCATATCCAGCCCTAGTAACCTCTGGGCCATCTCCGTGTAGTCAGGATAGGTGAACCCACTCACAGCCTCACCATCCACCCTCAACCCTGTAATCCTAGTCACATCCTCTAGGGTAGGAACCATGTGCCCCCAGGGCATCAGGAAGGACCGGCTCACCCTATCCCAACGTTCCCGTAAAACCTGGATAAGAGCTAGGTCGGGTCTAAATGGCTCAATGGATAGGAAAGCCCCGAACCCCATAGCATCTACCCTAACCCTCTGGAAGTCGGGGAGACCCTGATATGCTGCCCAGACCATGACCCATGAGATACGGGTCCTCATCAGCCCCTGCACGCATTAAAAGAGAAGAATTTCGCTTAATTGTTTGGCTAATCATGTGTAATTGCATTTGGTTTTGCCTGGGCATTGATTTTAATGTTTTGGAAGTCACGACCCTCCTCAGGTCATTTCTTAGTAAATTCATGCCCCTAAAGGGGGCGTTTTTCTAAATTTGGTTTGACGTAACGTCTTGACTGAGGGTGTTTTCCATATTTGAAACGACTCTGTGAAGGGCGTGAACATGTTGTTAATTTCTAAAATCCTAAAATGTTTTTCAAATCACGCCTTCGGATGGGGCGTTTTCCATTTGGGACCGTTCAGTTTAAATAGAGAATTAATGAAGAGACGCCCTCTGGTTTGGGCGTTTCTTGTTAAAATCACGCCCTGGTGAGGGGCGTGGCTTTCATGATTTTCAGATAATTCAAATAAAAATGACAGCATGCGAAATAATTAATGAAAATATTTAATGGGCATGGAATTAATGGAAAATCATAATTTTGAAGAAAATGACATTCTGCAGGGCGTTTGTCGTGAGGGTTAATTAATTTTCAGAAAAATAAAAGGTTTTTTACGCCCTGGGGCAGGGCGTTTCATTTGTGAATAACGCCCCCACGGGAGGCATCTCTTTTCTGAGTTGCAGAACTCGTGCCCGAGGGCTATGGAAATCAGGAAAAATAAAATAAAATGAAAATAAAATAAAATAAAAAATGGAATTGGGGAGGGGAACCTACCTTTTTGTGCTTCTGGGGCTATGGTCGAGGCAGTGGCCGTCTGGGCCGCCGGAGTTGACCCCGGGGAGCGACCGCCGCCGTGGGCGGTGGTCCGCCGCCTTCTCCTTCTTCATCTCCCTCTTCTTCATCATATTCTTCTTCTTCTTCTCCACCTTCGTCTTCCCCTCCTTCTTCTGTTGTTGCTCCTTCGGCCTCGTCACCGCCGGCAACCACCACCGGTTCTTCAACGGCCACGACGGCGAGCTCCTCCACGGCGATTTCTTCCTCTTGGGCGTGGACGGCGTCGAGATCGACCACCTCTGGGGCACTCACCCTTTGGCGTTTGGCCATGGCTGGGGCTAGGAGAGAAAGAGAGATTGGGGGAATGATAGAAGAGGATGGGAGATTGAGAGAGAGGCTTCGCGGGGGGGGGGGGGGGCTTCGGTTAGGGTTTGCTGGGGAGAGATTGAACGAGAGGAGGAAGAAGAAGGGGGCTGATGACTTTTGGGTTTCGAAAAGAAGACACGCCCTTAAGGAAGGCGTTTTTAATGGAATTCACGACCATTCGTTGGGCGTTTTCTAAAAATAGACGACGTTTATTAGGGCGTTAATTTGTTTTGCATGGGAAACGATAACCGTCGTCAGACGCATTGAATGGGCGTTGATTGATGAGATAAAAGTCATCATTGTTGGCTTAGAGTAACGCCTCTGTTGAGGGCGTGTTTTTGTTGAGAAGTGACTAAGGAAAAGGCGTTAGTTTTGATGATTCAACGATTATATTCTTTGGGGTTTGAACCTATTCACGCCTTGTTTGAAGTCGTTATTTAAGTCACGCCCTCTTTGCAGGCGTCAAATGTCGAAGATAGGCCGATTGAGGCGCCTTTAGGTCAGGCGTTCTTTCTTGAATTCACGTCCTTCCTTGAGGCGTTATTTGCAACAGAAACGCAGGTTTTGGAAAATTTTGATCATAATCACAGTGATAATTGGCTCAATCAGAAAGCAATCTTTATTATTTGAAAGAAAGGATTACAATGCCTAATGAGCCACCTTGGGCCTTAATTTCTTCAATGCTATCACATAATTTTTCCAATGTTCTTTGGCTTCTTCTAAGTCTTCTACAGGGTGATGAAGCTTGCTTAGTCTCCACAGAGCTTGAATGGTGATTATCTCCTCTCCATCTTCATTGCTGCCTAGATCCCTTGATTTGATTGGAGGAAGATGGGAGATGTCTTCTAACACTTGCCTTGGAAGCCCGAGCTGAGGAAGGCACCGGTGTGCATTGTACAAGATGAACTCGGATGCGCCAATAAGTCGAAGGTCCGTGCCGATGGAGAATCTTGCGCGAAGTTCCTGCATTTTGAGTATTCCCGGAGCGCAAGTAAAGAGGTTTTTTGGCATTACCTTAAGGTGTTCTCTCCACTCCGCCCTTTTCTTGATTTGAGGAATGCGGTTCGTCACCCTATTGCTTATTCCCAACGAGCCGGTGATGTAAGAAAGCGGACTTTTGGAGAAGATCCTTGACGATTGTTGGGCTTCATGGCATGGATCAAATTTGAAGTGGAGGTCCACCCAACTTGAGAAGGCTAGCATACAGCCGTATATGGGCCGCCCCATGGCCGCCGATGTAAGCCCGCTGTAGAGGTAAGCTAGTATGGTCGGCCCAACTCTTTCACCTTCCCATAAGCTCACCACTGCACTTATTTGACTCTCTTCAAGGAAGTCCTCCGTGGATGGAAACAAGAGCGCACCTGCTATGCAAACCACGAAGGCCTTTGTTATTCTTTCTATCTCCTCCTCTTCCTTGGCTTGATCTGCTCTTTTGTATACCCATGAGGCTAACTTCAAGAGGTTGATTCCCTTGGTGGTTTTGATCTGATTCACTAAGTTTGGGTTAGGAATAAGGCTGGTTAAGAGTTCATGAGACGAGATAGGTCTTGGCATGTTGGCCATCTGTTCTTCTTCACTTTGCTTCATTCTTTTCAAACCCAAGATCATCTCTATTTATTCCAGCAAGATGGTGGCCTCAAATGTGGAAAATAAGAAAGTATGGGTGGAAGGATGCCATGTTTCAATCAATGCTCCCATGGCACCCCAATCAAGATGGATTTGGTCATAATGCTTGGCATGGGTTATCAATCCTAAGAGATGCCATCTAGCTACAAAGACCCTCATGTCAGAGGAGAACTTGGAAAGTATGAGGGGCAACCACTTGATTTTTATATATCTTCTAGCCCCTGGAAGATTTGGGTACTCCTGTGAGAAGGAAAGAGAAAATAATAAAAACAAAGAATAGAAGTACATGAGCATATGAAATGTTGGGCAGAGGAGTTCAGTAACGGAGAAATAAATATATGAGCAGAGCAGTAGAGGGTTATATGAACAGAGAAGAAAGTTGAAGCTAACCTGATTCATGCATATCCTGTTGCTTATATGACCTTGGATATCGTTAATCCTGGGAGTTGAGAGTTTTGGCCTTTTCAGTGCCCTATCCATCGTCAGGAAAGCTTGGATGGCTGCAACCTGCAGAGCGGATGAAGAAGAAGAAGAACAGAAAGTATGGCCGGCTGCAGGGATTTGGTTGATTCTGTTGAAGGAAGGCTTCCTTTTAATAGAGATTTAGAGAATCGTAAGGTTGTTGGAAGTTAGAATTTGATTGGGTTAAGGACTGTGTTCTTGATTTAGAAACGGATGTTCGTGCTGAATTAACGACGTTGGTTAGGGCGTCGATTCTTAAATTGACGACCTGGCTGACGTCGTTTTATATTTAACGCCCTAACATGGGGCGTCTTCTTCTAAGCTTCCGTTACTGTTTACGCCTTTGAGTAGGGCGTGTTTTAAATGTTAAACGACCTATGGTCAGGCGCCTTTTATGATGTTAACGCCCTATTTTTAGGCGTGTTTTATTGGATTATGACGCTTTAATGAACTTAAGTGCTATTATTTTGGTGAAATTGTTTATAATTAAGCACTTAGGATCATGTCATGTTCTGAATTGCTGGGTGAAGGCTAATAAGTTTCAAGTGCAGAAGTTTGCAGGATTCGAGGCATTTGGACCACTCATAGGAGTAACATCGTGTCCCCTTGTATCCGTTTCTTGTAAGCATTATTATATGATATCTACACTATTATAGTATGTCAAGGACCTTGTGGTTCTGATGAACCTGAAATTTGAGTTCCCCTTCATCAAAAACGATGACGATTTCAGGAGAGTCTTGATCACACGGATAGGCTGTTGAGTCGTTAAAGGTTTGGGACGATGGTTCCACTTTCTGAGCTGATGCGCGGACAAACGGGCTTCGGCTTAGTGTTAGCTCAGAGATTTGGATTCTTGACCAGATCGATCTAAATGGCTTAGCAATATTATCCTTGATTATTTTCTATTTTAGTTTGTTTTAATCTTTTCTTTTAGCCCAGCATGCATCATATAGGACTTTGAGTTTCATGCTGAAAATCTTCATATTATGGCAATAATGAAGTTCACTCGCTCTTGATTGAGTTGACATGAGATATTCTACTTCAAATCAAGTACTTCGTTCTATTTGAAGCCGTTCAGGCTGATTTCTTGAAAGTGTCCCTTTTGTTGGATCTCTATCCCAATTCTCTTTACTTTTCTGCAAAATTTACCTTGGTTGTAGCACGTCCACGTTGGCTGGTAATCGCTCTCCAATGGTCTTTCCCTGTCGTGCCCATGAGCACACCCTTTATTTACTTAGTTTAATCTTCTTTTATCCAACAAATCGATGTTTCCTTGGAACCACTCAGAGTTGTTTCACTCAGAATCTTGGAAAGATTTCCAATGCTTGGTGTCTGAGGCGTGTCACATCACACCTTGGCGTCTCCTTATCAGTTTACTCCACTTCATTCCTTTCATTGCACTTCATTCCATTTCTGTCTCACTCCCTTGCAAAGCAGACGCCAAGGCGGGGCAGCTGTAGACACGCCAAAATTGATGTTATGTTGATCAAATCTCATGTCATTATATAAACGCCCCAAGTGGACTTCAATATTCCTATAAAATGAAGTTTTTCTATTTTTGTGAGGTTTATGCATTTTTCCTGCATTTTCGTGATTCACGACGTGAAGAAGGGCGTTATTTTAAAAGTAGCGACCTGTCATAGGGCGTTTTCAAACGAAGAGACGACCATAAGTGAGGGCGTCCATTCCTGGTATTATCCGTTAACTTCTGGAATTATCTACTTTCAAAATAAAAAGCATTTTGTGAGTAACGTCCTTCCTCAGGGCGTGTTTTTAATAAACGCCATTACCTCAGGCGTGTTAGCTTATTTTTAAACAAAGAAAGTTTTATTTCCAAAATTAAATCCAGGAAGAAACGCCCTTTCCCAGGTCGTGTTTCAAGAAACGTCTCTGTGAAGGTCGTCAATTCATGATTTGACGCCCTGTCCTAAGTCGTGTTTCACTCCAGAGTCTTTCCTTTTTCCATCTTTCCCTCACAGTTCCCTACTATCAATTGGTCTCTTACTCGATGTCGATCCTTCCTTGGATGCCTCATTACCCGTTCTTATCTTACCTTGTTTGATCACATCCGATTGAAGCTATAAAATGAAGGCTTGATCGATCGTGTTAAAAGTTAAGCACTCAGAGGGTTGAACGCCTTGAACCCAGAACATCACGATTGCAAGCAGAGCGTTCTTTCTCCTGTGCTGCATCCTGCTGCTACTGCTTCCACTGCTTCCTCTGCATCCTGGTGTCCTCTGCATCCAATCGGGCTTCATCCGTTCCTCTGCATCCGTTCAACACCTTCACAGTTTCCCTCTACTCTCGTCAGGGAGAGCAGGGCTATATCGTGCTTATCTCGTTTGTGTTCTAAGCATATCATCATCACTGTCATCCCATCATTAGTTTTCTTATTGCATTAAGTATCAACATATCATATCCTTTCCCTAGCTCTCTTCTAGGGGTTAAAAAAAAAACCAAAAAAGAGGTGCGCACGTTGATGTCTTTTCATCGTTTCATGTTAGTTTTGGATTGATACTATAGCACTTTGGCTGATCCCTCTCTCTTCTGCTTGTTTTCATTGTCTTTTTACAAGGTAATCAACTAAGAAGACCCACTTCATCGGCCGGCCGATTGAAGTTGGAGGAGGAAATCCACATCCATCCCGCATCCCAATTTTCACCAGGTACACGCGATCTCCTTTTCTTCTTATTGAGGTAACCCCTCTGGCGATCACAACTCCCCTTAGCACCTTGTGCTTTATTTGATTTATCATCATCTCCCTCCTTATATTTATTGTTTTTTATCATGTTATCATCATTATTTCACTTGATACCATCATTATTGTTGTGATTTGGATATATATTTATATGATTTAATCATCTGTTATGTCCATCTACAGTCATGCCAACTTCTATAGTCCTTGTTAATCCGGGTAGAGCACGCTTGGGATGCCAAAGCATCAGCAATAGAGTTCCCCTCTCTATATATATGCTGAAGAGACCAGTTATTATTAGTGATGGTATGCCTAATCTCATCCCACCATTTTCGTATCATCCAAGGTGGTTTTTTGTTCGACTGTAACAAAGTAACTAAAACTTTGGAGTCAGAATATATCACAGCAATTGGGAGGCCACATTTAACAAGGACTCTCAGCCCATCAAGTAAGGCGCTCGCCTCTGCCACCATATTGGTAACCACACCATAATAATAAGAGAATCCAAAGACAAATTCACCATGACTTCCTCTGATGCAACCACCTCCACCTGCCTGCCCAGGGTTTCCTTTAGCAGCCCCATCAACATTCAAAGCATAACCATGACTAGGACATGACCATTTAATTAACTTTGGGGGTTTCACATTCAACCTGAAAGTGAATTTATACTGATCTAGAATGAGTCTCTCACTGTCTGAGGGAGCCTTGCTGAAGATCACTTGTTGCAAAGAATACTTAGTCTGCCTACAGATTTGCTGCTGTATAACTCTGATTGGGAGCCTTTTGTCTTCAAATTTAATACTGCAACGGGCTTTCCAAGTCTCCCAAAGAATGAGCAACATGACAAGGGTGGCAGTAAAACCAAATGGAGACTTGCAGTCAGCTGAACATAGTATATCCCAACAAAAACTCGTAACAGAGCTGTTAGATCTGCATCTAGAATCAAAAAGCAGCCTGAAAAAATTCCACAATGACCTGGCTATTTGACTCTCCATAAGTAAGTGATTCAAAGTCTCCTCTTGGTTATTGTCCTTGCAGCAGACACACTTGGAAGGTAAGCATATTCCCACCTTTATAATAATACTGTCCACCGGCACTGCTCGGTTTAATGTCCGCCAACAGAATATGGAGGCCCTAGGAGGGAAATGCTCTCCCCAAATCCTCTTTAATGGAGGTCTTTTATTCTCTTGAGATCTCACTGAGTTATATGCAATTTTACTGGTAAAATCACCTTCATTGTTGGCATCCCAAGCACAAATATCTGGCATCTGTTGTAACTGCAGATTACCCATATATTGAGCCACATTAGGAGGAATATAGGACCATACCTGGTGATTAGGATTAGCCAGGGCTTCATCAAGCGTAACATTAATGGGGCAGTTGTTGGGTGCCAAAATTACACCACACCAATTGTCCTTCAAAACATTAATAGTTTTACCATTCATAGGAATCCACCGGGTTTTGGATAAAACCAGGTTCCTGGCTTGCCTGAATATGTCCCTCCGGACACCACTTGGAAAGGGGTCCTGAATAGAACTAAGATTCTCCTTAATATATCTTGAATTGGCATACTGTGACCAGAGAGAGGAACCATGGAGAATTGTCCAAATTTGCTTAGCGACCATCAAAATTTGAATGTGACGCAAGCTTTTGATTCCAAGGCCACCTTCCTCAAAGGGATTGGTGATGCTGGACCATGCCACCCAATGGTGCCTAGTTCCATCTTTACCAGCCCAGAAAAAGTTAGCACATAGCTTGTTGATCATGCTGATAATAGTAGCTGGAATGTAGGAAGCACTAGCAGTATAAATTGGGATGGATTGTAATACAGAAATGATAAGGCATCTCCGGCCTGCCTGAGAAAGGTATTTGGACTGCCAACTATTTATTCTATTGCAAATTTTCTCCAGCAGATATTTATAGTACGATATTCTCTTTCTGCCTTCAAAAAGAGGAACGCCAAGATATGATTGGATACCATTTTTATGCTGAAAACCCGTGCAGTCAGCAATCCTACTAATGACTGCATGAGAAACTTTCTGAGAGACCATAAAACTGCTTTTAACTTTGTTCACCTTCTGTCCTGATGACATCTCATAGTCATTGATGAAATCCAACAGCCTTCTAAGGTTCCTTGCCTTGCCATTGTTGAAGATTAATGTATCATCAGCATAAAGTAAATGGGATACATGTGGACAGCCACGGGGTACATGAAATGGTTGAATTTCACCATCAAGAAACAGCCTAGTAATACCCCTACTGAGAGCCTCTTCTGCAATAATGAAAAGGGCCGGAGCCAGAGGGTCTCCCTGTCTAACCCCTCTGGTTGATTTAAAATAACCTGTCGGTGAACCATTAACTAAGACAGAGAACCAACAGTTACAAAGCATCATAGAGATAAGAGAGCAAAATCTGTTCGAGAACCCAAATTTCCTCATTACAGCAAGCAGAAAATCCCATTCCAATCTGTCATAAGCCTTGGCCATGTCGAGTTTGAGGATAATATTATGACCCCTTACCTTCCTCCCTAGCTCCTTCATCAACTCTGAGGCTAAAGAGATTGTGTCCACAATATGTCTCCCTTGAACAAAGGCCCCTTGATTTTCAGATATGATATTAGGTAAAATGTTCACCATCCTGTTGCTGATGATTCTAGAAATAATTTTATAGGTGAAGTTGCAAAGGCTAATTGGCCGCATCTCAGCAAAAGAAGTAGGTGATGCCACTTTAGGAATCATAGCGATACATGAAGAAGTGGTACCTTTTGGTAGAGGCATACCTCTGAAGAAGCCTTGCACAGCCCTAATCACATCAGCTGATATAAATTCCCAACATGAAATAAAGAACATACCAGTATAACCATCAGGACCTAGGGCACTATCAGACCCCAGGCAGTGAACATCTTTTTTAATTTCTTCTTCATTAGGTACAATGGTTAGAGCCTCATTTTCCTCAACAGTGACCAGAGAGGGGATATGATCTAATACAGCAGGCTTTATAGCATGCTCCGATGAGGTAAATTGTTGCTGGAAAAATTCAATAGCCTTGACCTTAATCACATCTTCATCCTCACACCATTCCCCATTGTCTAACTTGATTCTGTGGATGGCCATCCTAGTTCTTATTTGAGTGACATACATATGATAAAACTTGCTATTACAATCTCCCATCTTCATCCAGTTAATTCTAGCCTTTTGCCCCTAGAAAATTTCTTCAAGATGCAAGCATCTCCTTAATTCAGCTTGGGCGACCTGCAACGCAACTCTGTTGCCTTCATTAGGATCACCATCAAATATAGACTCAGCCAATAAGCATTCCTCCTCGGCTCTGCATTTTCTGTCAAAAATATTGCCAAACCTGTCTTTGTTCCATTATTTAATGACAGGTTTGAGAGCCTTGAGTTTGTTTTGAAGATTGTAAAAGGCATTATGATGAATAGTAGGAATAGAAGTCCAAGTAGTCTGCACCATGGGGATAAAATTATCATCCTCTAACCACATATGTTGAAAGACAAATCTACTAGGCCCACCTTTAAATTGAGGACAGTAAAGCAGCAACGGTGAGTGATCAGATGGTTCTCTCAGCAAATGTTTAACAGCAACCACAGGAAAATTTTCAACCCAGCAGTCATTGAAAAGAATCCTATCCAGCCTGGCTTTGATATTTCTATTCCCAGCTTGATTATTAGACCAGGTAAATGGATTGCCAGAATACCCAGCATCCATAAGCCCGGCCACAGCTACAAATCCTTGGAAATCAATCATTGAATTAACAAAACCCATTGTACCTCATTTCTTTTCATCATGGAATAAGATGGCATTAAAGTCCCGTCCCACAAACCAAGGCTGGTTAACCGACCTTCCGAACAGCTCTAGATCTGCAAAAAGCTCTCTCTTAACCGCCACATTACAGGAAGCATAAACAAATGAAGCCATGTACTCAGCACCTCCACCAATCTTAACTTGGACAGTAATAAACTGAGGGTTGCATTGGACAACCGAGATATTAATAGAATTCTGCCAAAATAACCAGATTTTAGAATTATCCTCTTGATTCACACAAGCATGATCAAACATCAGTTTTGATTTTATCTGCTCCAGCCTATCCACAGTAGTCTTAGGCTCAATAATACATGCCATCTGTATGTTGTTGCACCTTAAATGTTGTTTAAGGCTTCTCAAAGATTTTGCATTCCCGATACCTCTGATATTCCAAATCATTGTGGGGCTAATCATTGAGATAAAGAAAGAGGTTGTTGTCCACCTGGTAAATTCTTAGCTTTGGCTCTTGTCATAGGTTGTTTTATGTTGATACCTGCTATTTTCATTCCAGCACCATGATCGATCAAGGACTCATGTTCATTAACCAAAGTATACTCCTGCATGAATATATTTTCGGCCTGTGATTGATCAGCCACCGATAGGTCACTAGTGTTAATCTTAAAAGAAGAAATAGCTTTTTTGACTTTAGCCAAATTAATGGCCTCAATATTTTCCTCCATTTGCAAATTTACCTCAATAACGCCAGTATCCGGAGCTAGTATGTCAATACCCCCAGATTGCATAGATGGAACCACCAAACTATTTCCATCATCAATTATTATAGCCTCTTTGCCAAATATCACCATATTGAAGCTGCTTACATTTGACTGACCCTGGTCGTTTACCTTAACTTTATCCTTCAATTGGCTGACCACTATTGGAATTGAAGGAAGCTCTACCTGATGCTGAGAAGTGGAAGTATGAGAAGTACAAACTTTATTCTAAAATTCCAGTTCCTCTCCATCAAGGTTTTCTGATACTTTACCACCTTCAGACTCATTCATTAATGTTTCTTCAGGTAAGTTTATACCATTTTTAGATGTCTACAATCCGCTACAATCAGACATTGCCATCTCCTGTAATACTTGAAATCTATTCAACGTTGAGACATCCTGTCGAACATCTCTTGTGCACGATTGCCTAGGCATGAATATCTGCTTAACTGGTAGTTGTTCTGGCCTAGCTCGCGGTTGAGACTGACCAGGGTTTCTTAATTTCCTTTTACATTCGGCATCACGATGACCAAGTTTGTGACATACACCACAAAGTTGTGGAACTCTGTAATAATTAACCATCTGCCAGAAACCTGCTCCATCCAGATCAATCCATATCCTTTCTTTACGCGGAGCAAAAAGATCCAATTCAACGCAAGCCAAAGCTTCAGCAGTGTCAGTCATCGCCAAAGTTTTATCGTGAATTCTCAGCATTGTCCCGAAGTTGCCAGCAATCGACTTCATACAATCTTCATGGTAAAGATTGACAGAAGCGCTGGGAAACCCAGCCAAACCGGAGCGGAAGCAGGGTCGACAGCATAGTCAAAATCTGGAGTTCATCTAAAAAATCTAAACAAATACCCCTTAATATAGAGATTCTTCTGCATCAAAAGCTTTAGAAAATCTTCTTCACATCCCAAACGAATGAGAATATGCCTCTGATTTAACCTGCTGATAATGAAGTCCATGGACAGAGCCAATCTCTATGCCAGGCAGGATTTGATCTCTGGAAAAGCCGATCTACCATACGAGCATTTCACTATGATAGCAAATGAAAGATCCTTCAAGGAAGCTTGGATGTCGGCTTTGGTGAAGTAAACTGCTGGTTCCCCCTTATCCGTGAACCCTGGATCCTTCACCGGAATCGTACACTTGTCTCTCTGGTGATTCTGCAACAGGGTTTGCTAACAGTAGGGATATAACTACAACTATTAGAGGTATATCAAGGATATCTATGTGTTGTACCCAGACATTTTCCTAGCTAAAATAATAAGAAATAAATGCTCGAGAATTTCCACGAAAACCTTTAAGGCGTTATTTACCTAGCCCCCTCTATGTCACACCGGGCCCAACCAAGGGTCCTAACCAGCTAGCCGTGACCCACGGCGACATCAACAATCGATTGGGGCCACCCCCGATGACCTAGCTTGCGGGTTTACCCGCCTTCAACCAAGCCACCCGGGCCAACCCGGGGGCGCCCTGACCACAAGTCACGACACGTGGCATCTAGCAACGGGGCCGGGGTCTATCCCCAAAACGCCACCCGTCAGCCGTCTGAAGTCAACGGAAGACTTATCCTAGTCAACCATGGGCTTTGGAAGCCCATAACACGCTTATGCGGCCCATGTACGCGTATCGAGAATTTCCCCGAGCACCTTACGGGCGCAATAGTTCCCACCGTTCTATAGCAAGCCGGGGGCCAAACCGGGGCTCGATCACACCAGCCATATCCTACGGCAACCCTCTAGCAAGTTGTGTCACGCCCCGAGATATGCAGCGGAAGTAAGTCGGGACGTGAACAGCCGACAGATAAAGCCTCAAGCAAGAATGATAATCAGAGCGCTAAACATTCACACATAAAGATGAATGGACAAGGTTATACACTCAAAACTCCAACTTTATTGAATAATAATAATTCAAAGTTTATACCGACACTTGACTCCTTTAATTCTAGACTCAAGAAATGAAAAATTACATAACATGATCAACTTCACCGCCTATTATAGTGAAGGAACCTAATTACAATATGACTCATGACTCTTGAACTATCTAGGGCTTCTCTTGATCTTCACTCGGGTAATCCGAATCCGTCACTCGGGTAATCCGAATCCGATCCACTAGAGTTTCCTGAAAAGATTAAAAAAGTAGGGAATGAGCACACTTGCCCAGTAAGTATCTTCGTATCAACATGAAGGCATGTTTAAGTAATTAGCAATTTAGCTCTAGAAGGTAAAATAAAGGAAATACGATGAAACATGCGATAAATCATACGAATAAAACCAAAGTAACAACACAAGTAACAAGGCATGAACAAGATATGGGAACATGATCAAGCAAGATTGAAATATAGATGTGAGTCTGGCCATTCATGTAACGAGAATGTACTAACATGTAACGAGAATGTACTTTTCATAACCATAAAGACTATGCACTAGAAAGTCATGTAACGAGAATGTATAATTTCATGATGAGCCTCGTGGTTTTCACCCGTTTATAAAAAAAGTACTCCCGGTGCAATGTGACGCCAGTGTTCATCATACCTCATGGTTTACAGTATGTTTCCGGCCATCCGCCGAGGGGGCTAGCGTGGAGCCCTTGGACACTGTCCGTGCCCGCTCTTACATCTTCACGTTATAAATCAAGCTACTTCCACGAGAAATAATAAAGTTTGGCCGATAGTGTAAAGTTCAAACAATAAGTTCATGATAACAAATACCAAGGTAAGAATGCACCAAATAAGAATCATGAGAGTTCAAGGATGAATTAATGACAAGATCATGCTACGGGAGGAATCTGACAGCATAACTGTACATTCTTATGTTTCCAAAGTTCATTAATTACTTGTTGAACAAAGGTTTGGGTTCCAGATAATCAGAGGATCACCTGGGAACAGAACAAGTTCAACCCTTGGGTCAGACCTCGGGTTGGACAGAAGTTAGATAACGTGACAGTCTTGAGGGCCGCGATCCTTTATTAACGCGATCCATCATTAGTTCGCGATCATAGAGAGAGTCGACACAGAAAGAAGGTCAGGTCGACGCAAGGAGAAGTCTATGGCTGAACAAGAACGCGACCAAAGGAACCACCGTGATAATTCATTAATGCGGCTGGGGCGTAGGGCGCGATCATGTTAGTTCCCAGAAAATGTTGAAAACATGGGGTGCTCTCTAACTTTTGGGTTTTTAGGGTACAACCAGCTCGACGTCCTAGTGAAAATCTCAGGCTCGCGAAGACTTACGGAGGCCTTGAAACAAGATCACCTAATCCAACAGAAGGAATATCCGACGGAGAGGCTTTCATGTCCAAGAGAGTGTTCCTATCAAGTGTATGTGATCTAATAGCAACGTACTGGAATATGTGCCATATGTGCACTTATAAAATAGAAATAAGATGAGAAGAGAACGAATGAAAACATCCATCAAGATGTAGCTAAGTCATGGAAATCTATTTAAGTATAAAACTATAAAGTTTTGGCAGAAATTAACATATAATAAAATTAAACTTTGAAAAGCATGCTAACACTAAATATGAAGTCATGACATGATCAGAAAGTGAAACTACCGGGATAAGGCATGCATATTAGTATATATATCATGGGAAATAAGAAAGGTTTAATATGTGCAATGAAGGATTAGCACGATAGACATAACTAGCACATTCTTACATTAACGCGGTATAAATAACCAGCGCGGTATGACATTAACGCGACTTATCGAGTGTGTGCGTTAATAGACGCTGTTGGGCATGTGTGGAACATGTTTGATTCTATTGTTTTGATGATGTCTAATTATGACTCACTGATGAGTCTTATTTGCATGTGATGATGTCAACAGTCTTGTAAGTTCAGGTCAAAGTCAGCACTGGCATGTGAATGGCCTCGTAAAGATGAGCAGTGTGAAGATATCATGATATGATGCATTGAAGCAGCAGGGCAAGGTTAATTTCAACCCACATGAATGTAAAGGAACAAGAGCCAACCAAGGTTGAAAGGAACTCAAGGTGCAAAGGCATAGGTATGCACAGAATCCAAGGAAAAAAATCAAAACTACTGAAGGCTACGTCAACCCCACCATAGGATGCGTCAACGCAATTGATCTCAAGAAGAAGAAAAAGCCCAAACGAGTCCAGGCTGCGTCGACCCAATCGCCTAGTTGCGTCAACGCAATCAAGCGGAGCTGAGAAAAATAAAAAAGGTTAAAAGGTGACGGCTCCTGGCACATAGTGGTGACAAATGGATGGTCAATGGTGACAAATAAAAGATAAGGACAACAAATAGATATACAAGGGTGAAAATGGCTTGCAGAGCTGAAATGAGCAAAGTCAACACAGGCTGCGTCAACGCAATGCCCTTACTGCATTGACGCCATCCAAGCCAGTTTGTCAGCATCTGCAGAACCCATGAAGCTGCGACGACGCAACGTCCATGTGCGTCAACGCAGTCAGATAAAAGACTCTCAAAGAAGAGAAAACAGCAGAAGGTGACGGGTTAATATGGCTAAAGGTGACAAATAGATGGTTAAGGTAGACAAATAGGCGTTAAAGGTGAAAAATGGCCAATAAGGTTGACAAATGGCTTGCTGAGTTCAAATGAACAAAATCAACACAGGTTGCGCTAACGCAATGGCCCTACTGTGTTGACGCCATCAACGCTAGATCGCCAGCAACTGCAGAACCTTTGAAGGCTGCGCTAACGCAGTGCCTTCAATGCATCAACACAATCAACGCCAGCTCACCAGAATCTGAAGAACTCTTGAAGCTGCGTCAATGCAGGATCACTACTGCATCGACGCACCATAAGGCTTCTCAAGCAATCTCTCTCTCAAGCCTGCAACACGTTCTGAGCTCATCCAGAGGATTAAAAAATGAATCGTAAACCTCTGAAAACACGATTTTTGAGGTCTGGAGGAGGTTCTTAGGACTGACATTGTCCCTGTCATCATAAGTAAACAAGAGCAACCTTTTGGACAAGGTATCAGTCAAGGAAAAGACTCATTCTCTACTCCTGGAGTCAACCAACAAGATTTTTGTTTAAAAAGAAAATCTTCCTGGCTAAAAGGACGTCCTCTCTACAAGCCAGCCCATGAAAATCAAAGATGCTACAGGCACTATTGGTCAACCTCACTTGTTTTACTCCAGCCATTCAAATTGAAATATCTTGGAGGGAAACCCATGTGTCTCTGTTGGACCAATCATATTTCAGCCTTGGGAAGTTTGACTTGCTCCTGCCATTAGATATGGTGGTCCAAATAAAAGAGGTCAGTGTTCAAACAAGCCTTTTATATTCTAGCCAATTAGATCGCATGATTATGGAGGGAATTTGTTCTACCCAACTCTCTATATATATCAAGCTCTCTACATGAAGAGAGCTGTTGCTGCTTCTGCCCTTGAAGAGAGCCACGCCTCTTGAGCATTCATGCATATCTGTGAGAAAGAATAGAAGGGAATGAGTGCAGCCCAGCATCTAGCCAACCCTGTCCAGTGCTGTAAGAGAGAAGAGAAAAGAGAGAAGAAGGAAGGAGAAAAGCCTAGAGAGAGAGCAGTTGATGCGGGACAGGACGCGACTCGACGCCAATTTGAATGTGAACCTTAGACTCTAGGTAAACTCGCTACTCGTCCCTAGCAAGAGAAGCATGCGGACGTGCGCGGTTGAGAAATCGGCAATGAGTCTGGGTGGTCAACTCTCTTTCATGTCTGGATCGGGTCACGGGACGGGTCTCGCTCTCTCTCGCAGCGGTGATTAAAATTATTTAACGAGCTACATTAGCCTATCACATGCAAGCAGCGACATATAGAAATATACGAAGTAAGCAAAATGCCGAGTGAGGGAGCGGAAACGATACCTCCATGCTCCGAGCGTGGGGAAGGCGACCCCGGCCAAGACTCGTACTCCGGTACAAATGAATTAACAATAACTACAGAAATGCAATTCACCTACCACTCCACCCAGGGAGGTAAAAGGCTACAATGACGACCCGGGAGTATCAGGCTCGGGTTGACAGGCGGCTTTTTGGGCAGCTTCGACGGCTCCGACGCGCTGCTACTCGGTGTTGCAGCTTGTTGTCCCGAATCTGTTCTGCTGTTTCAGAACTGCACGACTCGGTGGAAATAATTACTGCGATCAGCTCCGACGTCGAATCGACGCAAAACCATTGCTATTGCGAAGCTCTCTTGCAGATCTACGACCACCTGGTGTTACAGGAATTTTCCTGTCTCTGTATCCTCCTTGGTGGAATTAGAACAGGCGGATTTTCTATCTCAAGAAATACTAGGCAGCCTGGGATTTGCCTGAAAACGTAGTTTGACCGAGGGGAAAATGGTAGATCTGGGACTTGAAACTTTTATGGATGAGAGATGGGGATGTGTGGATAATGCACAATTTTTTGGAGATTTTCCTGACGTGGTTTAAGGGGTGGAATGGATTTTATGGCAGGGGTGGTCAGATCTGGACTATAGAGGACAGAACAGAATCCAATTTTTGCAGAGACTTTTAAGTAGGGTAAACAAACTCCTAAAATCATGAAAAAAATTGTGGAATGGGGTTTTGGTGGACAGAAGTTCCAGTCCAAATTTCAGCTCGATCTGAAATTGGAAAGGGGATCAAACCGGTGAAGAGATGGGATGCTGGAACACAGATCTGCACAGGGACAGATTGTGTAGACAGATGGAATTTAAATGGAAAAGGGGGCAAACAAAGGGGGATCGACTTGAAAATTTTTGTGGAGAGTGGGAACAACGTGAGAAACTCACCCTCCAATTTTGAGCTCGATCAGATCTACAGATTGGAAGATAAAATTCCGGCCTCAAGCTACTGTATGGTGGTGGATAGATCGGAGACGGTATGGCGGCGGTGGTGCGACGGCGGCGGCAGTGGTGCTGAGCTTCTCACTCAGAGATGAACCTGATAAGGAGATATCACATCTCAAGAAGAAGAGCTTTCTCAGCTGCAAAGGGGTGGGAGATGAGAGAGAGGGCTGCGCCATTGGGCTTGCTTGGAGCAAAATGTAATTTTCATTCAATAATACTTATGAAAATATGGAAATACATGGGTTATATAACTCCAACTAAAAGACCTAATTACCCTCAGATCTAGGGTTAGGGAGGGGCACTTAAGGGATAGTAGAATTTTCTCCCATGTGGTCAATTGACCAAAATAAATAAAAAAAGAAAAGGGGGGGCGCCCTCTCCAAGTGGGAGAGTGGCCAATTTTGATTTTACTTCTTGGTCAACCTTCTGCCTTGGACCAAAGACCAGCCCAAGTGGGCTCTAGAACCTAGGTGGACCAATGGAAAAGAAGGTGGGAGTCGTGCCGGGCCAACATGGCCTTTTTGTAAAGAAACCCACTAAAACCTAATGGCTCACACATTGACTTATAATTGCCATACAATTGCAAACCCATTTGACACAAGGGCATAAATGCAAACAAAAAAATTAGTGGCCTTACTTTAATGTCCCCATCAATTCTCCCCGGGTGGGAGAAACTCGACCTCGTCGAGTAAGAGGTGCGGCTGCGCAAGTATCGCTCCTGCGGATCTATCGGATGTGGACCATGCCCTCCACCGTACCAGGTAGTGCGGGTACGCTCCACTCCTAGTAATCGTCACCTGCTCATCTCATATATGTTCTTTATGCACACGCTGCTGTGAGAATGAGACTAGTGGTGGACACTCCGAGGTGGGGTCACTCTCAAAAGGGAGGAGATGGCTTGAAGACTCACTAAGAATCACCGCTGGGTCCCTGTGGGTGACTAGATCCGAGAAATTGAGGTAGTGCTGATCCCAAATTCTGACAAGTCTACAAGTACGCATTAGACCCGACTTGCCTCAAACTCGAAAGGGACTGACACCTGCAAGCTTGCATTAGACCGACTCAACTGGACGTATGCAGACTCACTATGCACTCGACAAATGTATGTATAGACTCTTGATAAACTGGACAAATAAAGAAAAAATACGGACTCACACATGACCCTAGACAAACCTACTGTTAGACCAACCCATACATATGCAATGGTGGCCTAGGACATCCGAACGTGTGACTGGCATACACACGATGCAACCAAATGTTGGTGGAATCATGGAATCCTAGACATCCCAAAATGCACCACTCATGCACTGACGACCTTTTGGATTTGGGAGGTTTGGGTGGTTTGGATGGGCCAGGAGAGCCAAATTCATTACCCCAACGAACGGGCTTCTTGCTACGTGTAGGATGACTGGCCTAAGGGGTAGAGGTGTGATAGTGAACTTCTTTGAAGAAGTGGAGTTGATAAGGTGGGTCAAGAGGCTCACTAGAGAAGGGGTCGAAGGGATCAAAGAATGTGTGACCCCTCGATATGGGTTCCCTCATGACACGGTCCCAAGTTTGAAATTCTTGAAGGTGTAAATGATCACCTTCATTCATTGTGGTAGGTGGGACGGGGGTCATATGTAGAAGATATGATTCCTCCCTTGGGATAAGTGGAATGGAGTTAGGCTCGACTAGCATGGGGAGGAATAAAAGAACCTCCGTGGTGACATGACCCACAGTGCACACGGAGGTAATGAACCCTAAAGCGGGATGGGTGAAGCTACGACTTGTGGGTTGGTCGAAGCCTGGGGCCAACATGTACGTCAACTTCATTTGCCAGTCTAATCCTTTAATAAGGTCTGCCAATGTATCAACATGGTGAAAAGACCAGAAAGTTGTGTGGAATGAGTTGATGAGCACTACTTGTAGTGCGGGGTCCATGGGTGGATAGCAGGGTGCTTTAGGGATCAAGCCTTTCTTAAGTCAGCTAAGTAGTGGCTCGTCAATGATTAGCTTCCCCGTTAGAAGTACGGGTGGCTCTGGCTAAGGTGGCTCCGAATAAAGATCGAAAGGTGAGGCTTGTGTTAAAACTTCTCCCTCGAATGGGGAGAGGATGTCCTCCATGGGGAGAGGACTTGGGGACTCCGTAGATGGCGTCGGGTTAAGACTACCGGCTTCGACCTCCTTAGGCTCGGGCATGAGTCTATCAATTTGAGTGCATATCCTATCCACCCGATCCGAAATGATTTTGAAGAGTTCGACAACGGTGGGGTTTGGAGTAGGGGCATCGTGATGGATTTGCTCATGGTCTCTCGGCCTAGTCTTGGACTTAGGCTCGTCTACATGCGGGGCTCTTTGCTTCCGACTATGACCCACTTGGTTGGAGGTGACTGGGTGGGGTCGGTTGGAGGTGACCAGGCCGGGTAGGTAGACCCTTCTAAACTCACCCTTCATCTCACGCCATGACTCGATAGGCCATTGCAGGTTAATCTCCCTCATGCGTTCAACGCTTTCCCATTTCCAGGCGGCTTTGTGGACAAGCCTCTTTTGGGTAAAACTAACTTGCATGGCATCGGACATAGTGTAACACTCGAAATACTTGTCTATGTTAGCTTCCTAATGTAGGTAGTCGCCCGGGACGTTGGAGCCATAAAACTCCGCGGCTTCGGGCCTACGGAAGAAGAGGGGGTGGTTGCCCAGCCCTCGGGTATCGCGCCACCATTCATGTGAACTAGGTGACTGGGAATCCATGGGACACGGGGAGCTATAGGATGGCCATGCAAACACAAAGTGACAAGACACGACCCTAAAACAACAATGTAAAGTTGGAATGCAGACTCGACTACAAACCTAGACTCAACTAGTATCCGGTACGTGGCAGAAGTTTGATCCGAAGATCGCACTCACGCAAGTGTGTTACCTTCCCAATTGGCGTAACCTATCATTCTGGAGGCACCTTTTAATATACCGGGTATCGGAATGCAATGCGACACCTTGGACCGACTACCCTAGACTGAACCTACTCTGATACCAATTTGATGCGGGATGAGACGCGACTCGACGCCAATTTGAATGCAAACCTTGGACTCTAGGCAAACTTGCCACTCGTCCCTGGTGAGGGAAGCGTGCGGACGTGCGCGGTTGAGAAACCGGCAATGAGTCTGGGTGGTCAACTCTCTTTCGTGCCCGGATCGGGTCATGGGACGGGTCTCGATCTCTCTCGCAGTGGTGATTGAAATTATTTAACGAGCTAGATTAACCTATCATATGCAAGTAGCTGCATATAGAAATATACGAAGTAAGTAAAATGCCGAGTGAGGGAGCGCAAATGATACCTCCATGCTCCGAGCGTGGGGAAGGTGACCCTGGCCAAGACTTGTACTCCCGGTACAAATGAATTAACAATAATTATAGAAATGTAATTCACCGCCCACTCCACGCAGGGAGGTAAAGGGCTATAATGGCGACTCGGGAGTATCAAGCTCGGTTTGATGGACGGCTTTTTGGGCAGCTTCGACGGCTCCGACGCGCTGCTACTCGGTGCTGCAGCTTGCTGTCCCGAATCTGTTCTACTGTTTCAGAACTGCGCGACTCGGTAGAAATAATTACTGCGATCAGCTCCGACATCAGATCGACGCAAAACCAGCGCTGTTGCGAAGCTCTCTTGTAGATCTACGACGACATAGTGTTACATGAATTTTCCTGTCTCTGTATCCTCCTTGGTGGAATTTAGAACATGCGGGTTTTCTATCTCAGGAAATACTGGGCAGACTGGGATCGGCCGAAAAATGAAGTTTGACCAAGGGGCAAATGGTAGATCCGGGACTTGAAACTTTTATGGATGAGAGATGGGGATGTGTGGATGACGCATAATTTTTTGGGGATTTTTCTGACGTGGTTTAAGGGGTGGAATGGATTTTATGGCAGGGGTAGTCAGATCTGGACTATAGAGGACAGAACAGAATCCAATTTTTGCAGAGACTTTTAAGTAGGGTAAACAAACTCCTAAAATCATGAAAAAAATTGTGGAAGGGGGTTTTGGTGGACAGAAGTTCCAGTCCAAATTTCAGCTCGATCTGAAATTGGAAAGGGGATCAAATCGGTGAAGAGATGGGATGCTGGAACTAGGGATGTCAATGGATCGGGTTCGGCTCGGGTAGACCAATACCATACCCTATCCGTGAAAATTTTACTAATACCATACCCGGATAGTACCCTATTATTTTCGCGGGTATGGATACGGGTATATCCGTCACGGGTATGGATATATCCGCGGATATCCGTATCCGTCCATAAAGCATGAGTCCACGTTCACATCCAAAGAAATGTGAGATTTATGAGAATTAGAAAAAAAGAAATCCGATCAATTCTTTCCTTTCTAAAGTAATTTTTATGTTTTATAAAAATGACCTTATAATTTTAACAAGAAGTCTAAACTCACAAACTCAACAAGACGGGCAACGGATTGGGTTCATGTCAAAATCATAGACCCAACATGCACAATAAGTTATTAAGAGCGGGATCGGATCGGGTACGGATTTGGGTGCACTAAATCCATACCCTATCCGAATATGAAACAGGTATTTTAAACGTATCCGAACCCGAATCCATATCCGTTTATTCGGGTATTACCCGACCCATCACGGGTCGGGTAATGCGGGTAATCGGGTTTGTGGGTATTTTTGACATCCCTAGCTGGAACACAGATCTGCACAGGGCCAGATTGTGTAGACAGAGGGAATTTAAATGGAAAAGGGGGCAAACAAAGGGGGATCGACTTGAAATTTTTTGTGGAGAGTGGGAACAACGTGGAAAACTCACCCTCCAATTTTGAGCTCGATCAGATCTACAGATTGGAAGATAAAATTCTGACCTCAAGCTACTGGATGGTGGTGGATAGACTGGAGACGGTATGGCGGTGGTGGTGCGACGGCGGCTCGATGGCGGCGGCAGCAGCGGTGCTGAGCTTCTCACTCAGAGATGAACCTGATAAGGAGGTATCACATCTCAAGAAGAAGAGCTTTCTCAGCTGCAAAGGGGTGGGAGAGGAGAGAGGGGGCTACGCCATTGGGCTTGTTTGAAGCAAAATGTAATTTTCATTCAACAATTCTTGTGAAAATATAGAAATACATGGGATAGATAACTCCAACTAAAAGACCTAATTACCCTCAGATCTAGAGTTAGGGAGGGGCACTTAAGGGATAGGAGAATTTTCTCCCATGTGGTCAATTGACCAAAATAAATAAAAAAAGAAAAGGGGGGGCGTCCTCTCCAAGTGGGAGAGTGGCCAATTTTGATTTTACTTCTTGGTCAACCTTCTCCCTTGGACCAAAGACCAGCCCAAGTGGGCCCTAGAACCTAGGTGGACCAATGGGAAAGAAGGTGGGGGTCCTATCGGGCCAACATGACCTTTTTGCAAAGAAACTCACTAACACCTAAGGACTCACACATTGGCTTATAATTGTCATACATTTGCAAACCCATTTGACACAAGGGCATAAATGCAAACAAAAAAATTAGTGGCCTTACTTTGATGTCCCCATCAACAGCCCTGCAGAAAGCCTGAAGGGAAGATCCGTTGGATCGCTATCTAAAACTACCACACCAGCTTCCAGATTTGCATCTGAAGCCACAGCTGGTGTTCTTCTTGTTGCAATTTCTTTTTCTCTGAATCAGATTTCAGTGTGTGTGTCCGGTGCTCTGGTTAGAGACCGGAAGTGTTTTTGCTGCACTTGTCGCTTGTTTTCTTTGTTTGTGTGTGTGAGGGGGGGGGGGGGCTTCATCCTCGTGTGTGTGTGTGTGTGTGGGGGGGGGGTGTCGTCCCCGTGTGTTGAGGACTTCATCCTCATGTGGAGAAGCCTCACCGGTTTGGTGAGGGGTTGATGTAGGTCTGCGGGTTTGCAGACTGAACCACCTTAAAAATGCCTTGTGCAATAGGTTGTATCTTGTGTGATTGATCCCTATCCTCTATCCCATTCACAGGTTCTTATGTTAGCTACAACGTATGCTATCTTAAGTGTTTTCAATGTACACACACTAGCTTAATGTTTACACACGCACTAAGTCTGTTGAGCAGTCGTTTCATTGAAGTGCAGAACTCTTTGTGCGGGCGCGTTGACCCCACCTGTCTGCTGCGTCGACGCAGCTTCCACTGGATCACGTAGCTGAACCGCTAGCCCTTGAGACTGTGTCGACCAGCTCTTGGGTGTGTCGACCTGAGCAGTCTGGGTTCTGTGTTTTGTTCCAGCCTTTGAACTACTCTTGATAAATCCGCTGTGCATTAAGGTTAAGTGTTTTATTTGCTTTATAGTGGTAGCTTATGTTTTATTAGCAAAGTTTTTATTTGGGCACAGTTTGTACCAGACCTATTCAACCCCCCTTTCTAGATCCGGTTGCACCCAATGGACCCAACAATTGGTATCAGAGCAGACTCTAGCATTTTCAGATTTAACATTCAGTAGAGAAAAGATCCCGGTGGAACTGTCATTGTTTTATTTCTCTGAACCATGTTTGTGGATTGTCTGCCGATGTTTGATGGTTCCAACTTCCATACCTGGATAGGTAGGATGTGCAAGTTTGTGATTACTGCTGATCCAAACCTATGGACCTTAATTTCTCATGGGCCACATAAATTGCCTAAGGAGAAATCCAAATGGACTGAGGATCATAAATTGAAAAACAGAGATAATATCAAGGCTCTGAAAATAATGAAAGCTGTAGTGGATACTATTTTTCCTTCCTTATCTTCATGCAGGTCTGCCAAAGAGATTTGGGATGGTCTAATTGCCATCTATCGAAAAGAAAATCAAAGATGCATGATGGCCCAAGGGAGTGATTAAGCAAGTCACGAAGAAAGTGAAGAGGTAAATTCTGAATCCCAATTTGATGAAATTCCTTATGATACTTTGGTAGAGATGTATCATGAATTATTTCAAAAATACAAGAAAGTGAAAACTAAGAATAAGAAATTCAAAAAAGAAGCTGAACACACATGCTCTAATAAATCTTCATGCAATGACTGCACTTTTTTGAAAGAACTGAATGAGAATCTTCACTCTGATCTTGAATGGTAGAAAAACGTAATTGCTTCATTGAGAGAAGAAAATGAAAACCTGCTGGATAAGAAATTAGAACTTGAACAAGTGGAGGAGGAACTGGAAGAGAAATTAAGTTCAACGCCCAATGTTAAAAAATATGTTGAGGAAATTGAAAATTTGAAAGAACAAAACAAGAAGCTCAATGAATTGAACATGGCCATGTCTGATAGATTGCTTTCCATTGAAAAAGGAAAGCTATTCTAGATGAAGAAAAATATGAAAAACTGTAAAGTCTAGAAAAAGAGATAGAAAGCTTTAAAACCGTCAATAAAATGTTGAATGAGAAGGCTACTTCCTATGAGGAAGAAATAGCCAGCTATGAGCTTCACATTTCAAACCTTGAATCTGAAATCTCTGATTTGAATAACTCTCTAGCTAAATTTGTGAGTGGAAAGACTAACTTAGATAAATTTCTTGGAAACAAGGTGAACTTCCAAAGAGAGGGACTGGGTTTCAACCTAGTGAACAAAAAGAGTTTTGGAAGTAAACTATACACATCCTTTGTTTCCAGCACGGCTAAAGCCCATCCTTCTAAAGCATCCCCAAGTCAACCTAACGCTCAGAAAACCCAAAAGCAGCCTACAGTCCAGAAAAATCAAAATCAAAATAAAAACCAGAAAAAGAGTACACTCAAGCAAAAATAGAAAAATGATGTTGTTTATGTTGACATGCATGATAGGAGATCCAATGCTAACCACCATGTTTTTCAGAAAAAGAAAATGTCATGCTTTTATTGTGGTCAGTTTATTCATATCATGCATGAGTGTGATATCATGAGAAATGGTGAATGGAGAGCTTGCAAGAACCACTTGAACAATAGAAAAGGCAAGGGCAAGGGACAGGTCGACACTAAGAGGAAGTGTGTTAAGCACACTCATGCTCAAAAGCCCAGGGATGATCCAATGCGTCGACGCATTGCCCAGGGAAGGTCGACGCACCCTAAGGCCGTCAGAAGAAAATTTCCTCCTTGTTGCTCCTATTGTGGAAAAATTGGCCACACAGTCAAGGACTGTTGGAATCTGAAAGGAATGACTCATTCTCATGCCAAGAATACTAAATTCCATGTTCACCCACAAAAGTTTAATGCATACATACTTAGAAAGAATGCCAAATCCTTAGTGTGCTATTTTTATTGTGGTAAATATGGACATGTTATTGATGATTGTCTCTGCATGAAGAATGATGACTTATTGGCCGCACAAGGAGCGGGCATGACATTAAGAAATGCTACTAATTCTTAAGGACCCAAGAAAACTCGGGTACCTAAAAATGCCAAATAAGATTTTTGGTTGCAAGGATGCCTTGGAGCTGAACAAGGATCAGTCAAAAAATAACAGCTCAAGGCACATGAATGTAAATGTTTAGTTTTCTGAAAATAAATCAAATGTTGGCTTGTCTCCCTCACTAGCTCATTTCTGCATGCTCTAGGAAATTCTGCCACACTACCAAGAATGTCTGGCTATCTCTCCTTAAGAATGCTTGAACATGTATGCTATAGAATTTACTTCTTGACTGAATTGGAAGCCTGAAAAACTTGCTTGTCAGAATAGAATGTTCTGTACGCATTCGTGGAATCTGCATATGTGTAAATAATGAATGTCATTCTGTTTCTTCTTGCATTATCATGCATATCATGCTAAGGAGAGGTCCAAGAACCTTGCTTCATACTTCATAGTATTGTTTCTCCTGAAAACGATTCATCATGCAATAACTCTTTGGTATATAAAATGGTGATGTGTGGAAAGTTGGATCAAGTCCAATGGGAAACTGTCACTATGCGAGAGAGGATCTTAGGATCAAGTTCTCCGCTCAGTACCATGGGTTAATTGATCACATAGGTCCTAGGATGCATACTCATTGTCAAGATCTCACTAGGACATTTGAGAAGCATAATGCATACATTGAGGGGGAGTCTTAACAAAGGTTGATCTGCATGTTTGTGAAAATTTCATCACTCGAACAAATCAGTTCCTTGCATCACAACATCGTTGAGCCTTGCTGATTCTATGATTCAAGTGGCAATGCTTGCCAAGAACTGCTATCTGAAAGACTGACAATTAAAATCTTATCAACACCATCTTTGTCTGATCTAAAATTCTTCAATAAGTTGTGGGCACTTGCATTCCCCATTTGTCTGATAGCTCATGACAATTTCTGATACATATTCTTGTGTTTGCATTCATCCTTCCATCCTCTTTCAGATTTCGAGGGGGAGCATTCCTGTCTTAGCTTGACTAAGCACATACCCAGGGGGAGTATTTAATGTCTATTTCTTTTCATCCACCTAAGTGCATTCCATGCATTCATCAGCTCTTGCATCATGATTATGAGTTGCTGTGTTTAATCTTGGGACTGAGATGCTTTGAAATTTGAATCTCATTGACACTCCAAACTCCTTGAAAGCCTTGAGCTCTTGGGAGTATCTAAACCTTTTGCTGAGTTCTTTCATCAGAGTAAATCTTAAAAGAAGAGTCTTCTTTTATGGAGTTCTATGATTGCCCAGAATATAAAACTGTTGGTTTAAATTTAATGGGTTCATGAGTTTTGAACTGAACTTTTATGAAAGTGGTTGTATTCAATCTTAATGGACCTAAACCAGTTTTTCATGTTTTATCCTACTATGTCTTCTTAAATTTGAAAGTTTATTTTAAGTACAAAGGCACTCTTAATTGGGGAACTTCATGAAGTATTATTTTTAAACATTTATCTAATCTGATGAATTCAAAAAGGGGGACCTAACAGGTTCAAAAGGAGGCTACTCTTCATGAATGCAATGAACTTCAGTCATGCTGAGTAACTGGGGATATTGGCGTCTGATAAACGTATATTCTTATGTAAAAAGGTGTTTACTGAGTTCAGTACTCTAAGGCAGAGTAATGGCAATTGTTTCACTGAGAAATCGAGTCCCTTCATCAATGAAGTGGAGTGGACAAGGTCATGAAGTGCCTTGCTACCTCTGTTCTAATTGAAGCATAATGGTGAGCTACACTAAGTAACTGAGGATGTTGGCGTCTAATCAACGTGCATCTTCATGTCAAAAGGTACATGTCACACCTGAATGCTCTTAAAAAAATGAAAATCAATAATAACATTTGGTATCAAGAGAAAATTCTGAAATTGGTAGCCCCCCATGAGTAAAATCAGGAACTTCAAGTGTTTAACCTCAACACTTTTGTAGTTTCCTTCAAAAGGGGCTAATGGAATTGAATGAGTAGGATGAAATGGGGTTAACCTAGTTTTGATATGTAATTCTGGTTCATTTCTATTATTTCTGAATGCAGAAACTTTCAAATGCTTATTTTTTTAGAGACTTAGAATTCATCAGATTTAAACCAATCTGAACATAAGGGCTTTATCATTTGCATACTATAATTGAAGATTCTGAAAAATCTCAACTATGCATCTATGCACTTGGCTTCAGGTTGAAATACTCCCATCCTAAGATTTCTTGAATCAGGTTCTTCTAAAATTCCAAGTGTCGACTCCCAGAGTCGACCCCTTATGTCCAGACTTCTGTCTGGCTATCTTGGCATTTGTCCTTAAGACAAATTGGCTTCTTGATGATCATGCTCCCATGCTATTTGCTATCTCTGGACCATCTATGATAAACTCTCTTGGCTGCTCTGAAAGCTCACCACTCTAAACAATTGGTTTCAGTTTTTGTCATGTATTTGGTTGGGTTGCATCACCTTCCTCCATGCATTGCATAGAAAACATTAAAAATCTGAAAAATAGAAAATCAAAAATTTTGAAACCCTGAAAACTAAATCAATTCTGTGGCTGTTGAACTAATCTCAGATTGCATCTCTTGGATGTCCAAATATCTTGCATATACATCCCTCATTTAACCTTGGACATTTCTGCAACTGCCACTCTCGCTTCAGACTATGCTGCTTTACTGTGACCTCATGGCATCCGATGCCAATTTGTGTGATCTATTTATGCCAAGCCTTGGGACCCAATAACAAGAAGGGACCCAACAATCTATTCTTGCATTTGGCTGCACCAGAACTCATGGCACTTAACATTTGGCTCTTCACTTCTACATCACTATTGAATGCATATCTAGCTATCTGTTCGCTTGCTTGAGTTTTGCATTTACATCATTATCACACCATGTGCTCCAGAACTCATGGCACTTAACATTTGGCTCTTCACTTCTACATCACTATTGAATGCATATCTAGCTATCTGTTCGCTTGCTTGAGTTTTGCATTTACATCATTATCACACCATGTGCTCCAGAACTCATGGCATGTAACATCATAATGACTCATAGTTGCATATTCTGACTTGGAAATTGGCCTTAATCTATGTCCTCTTTGCTGATGGCAAAAGGGGAGAAGTTTTGAAATGAGTCATAATTACTTATTTCATGATTATACTACTTTAAGAAATGACTCATAATGAACTCTTAATGACTCATAGTTGCCATCATCAAAAAGGGAGAGAATGTTGGACATGTGCGGAACATGCTTGATTCTATTATTTTGATGATGTCTAACTATGACTCACTGATGAGTTTTATTTGCATGTGATGATGTCAACGTTCTTGTAAGTTCAAGTCAAAGTCAGCACTGGCATGTGAATGGCCTCATAAAGATGAGCAGTGTGAAGATATAATGATATGATGCATTGAAGTAGCAGGGCAAGGTTGATTTTAACCCACATGAATGTAAAGGAACAAGAGCCAACCAAGGTTGAAAGGAACTCAAGGTGCAAAGGCATAGGTATGCACAAAATCCAAAGAAAAATCAAAACTACGTAAGGCTGCGTCGACCCCACCATAGGATGCGTCAACACATTTGACCTCAAGAAGAAGAAAAAGTCCAAACGAGTCTAGGCTGCGTCGACCCAATCGCCTAGTTTCATCGACGCAATCAAGTAGAGCTGAGAAAAATAAAAAAGGTTAAAAGGCGACGGCTCCTGGCGCATAGTGGTGACAAATGGATGGTCAATGGTGACAAATAAAAGATAAGGATAATAAATAGATATACGAGGGTGAAAAATAGCTTGTAGAGCTGAAATGAGCAAAGTCAACACAGGCTGTGTCAACGCAATGCCCTCACTGCGTCGATGCCATCCAAGCCAGTTCGTCAGCATCTGCAGAACCCATGAAGCTGCATCGATGCAACGTCCTTGTGCGTCGATGCAACGTCCCTGTGCGTCAGATAAAAGGCTCTCAAAGAAGAGAAAATAGCAGAAGGCGACTGCTTAATATGGCTAAAGGTGACAAATAGATGGTTAAGGTAGACAAATAGGCGTTAAAGGTGAAAAATGGCCAGTAAGGTTGACAAATGGCTTGCTGAGTTCAAATGAACAAAATCAACATAGGTTGCGCTAACGCAATGGCCCTACTGCGTTGACGCCATCAACGCCAGATCGCCAGTAGCTGCAGAACCTTTGAAGGCTGCGCCAACGCAGTGCCTTCAATGCATCAACACAATCAACGCCAGCTCACCAGAATCTGAAGAACTCTTGAAGCTACGTCAATGCAGGATCACCACTGCATCGACGCACCAGAAGGCTTCTCAAGCAATCTCTCTCTCAAGCCTGCAACACGTTCTGAGCTCATCCAGAGGATTAAAAAATGAATCGTAAACCTCTGAAAACATGATTTTTGAGGTCTGGAGGAGGTTCCTAGGACTGACATTGTCTCTGTCATCATAAGTAAACAAGAGCAACCTTTTGGACAATGTATCAGTCAAGGAAAAGACTCATTCTCTACTCCTGGAGTCAACCAACAAGATTTTTGTCTGAAAAGAAAATCTTCCTGGACAAAAGGACGTCCTCTCTACAAGCCAGCCCATGAAAATTAAAGATGCTACAGGCACTATTGGTCAACCTCACTTATTTTACTCCAGCCATTCAAATTGAAATATCTTGGAGGGAAACCCATGTGTCTCTGCTGGACCAATCATATTTCAGCCTTGGGAAGTTTGACTTGCTCCTGCCATCAGATATGGTGGTCCAAACAAAAGAGGTCAGTGTTTAAACAATCCTTTTATATTCCAGCCAATCAGATCGCATGATTATAGAGGCAATTGGTTCTGCCCAGCTCTATATATATATCAAGCTCTCTACATGAAGAGAGCTACTGCTGCTGTTGCCCTTGAAGAGAGCTACGTCCCTTGAGCATTCATGCATATTTGTGAGAAAAAATAGAAGGGAATGAGTGCAGCCCAACATCTGGCCAACCCTGTCCAGTGTTGTAAGAGAGAAGAGAAAAGAGAGAAGAAGGAAGGAGAAAAGCCTTGAGAGAGAGCAGCCCTACCGAAAGCCTGAAGAGAAGATATGTTGGATCTCTATATGAAACTACGACACTAGCTTCCAGATCTATATATGAAGCCACAACTGGTGTTCTTCTTTTTGCAATTTCTTTTTCTCTGAATCAGATTTCAATGTGTGTGTCCGGTGCTCTAGTTAGAGATCGGAAGTGTTTTTGCTGCACTTACAGCTTGTTTTCTTTCTTTGTGTGTGTGTGTGGGGGGGGGGGGTTCGTCCCCATGTGTGTATGTATGGGGCGTCGTCCCCGTGTGTGTTGAGGACTTCATCCTCGTGTGGAGAAGCCTCACCAGTTTGGTGAGGGGTGGATGTAGGTCTACGGGTTTGCAGACTGAACCACCTTAAAAATGCCTTGTGCAATGGGTTGTATCTTGTGTGATTGATCCCTATCCTCTATCCCATTCACAGGTTCTTATGTTAGCTACAACGTATGTTATCTTAAGTGTTTTTTTTTGTGGGAGAATGTTGTGGGAGTTTGTGTGATTCAAATAAATTTCATGTCATGTCTCCTCTGTCTTAATTCACTGAAGTTAATTTCCTATTTTGTTTTGATGATTGGCATCTATACATTTCATTTTGCAACTATACATTGTATTTTATTTTATTTTAATAACAATCATTAGCAGTTTATAGCTTCATGAACTTGCATTGCATAATCAGGCTGGTGCACCTTTGCTTGAGCATATAGTCGGTGCACGTCTGCCTTAGTCACACCAAGGTCGGTGCATGTCTTAGCTTTCGCATGTAGAAGTCAGAGTATACTTTACACAAGGTCGGTGCATCTTTTGTCCCGTGCATATATATAGAGGTCGGTGCATGTTGCGCCCTCTGCATCTAAGGTCGGTGCACGTTTTGCATCAAGTATATAGTCGGTGCAGGTTTGCATTAAGCATATAGTCGATGCAAGTTTTTGCATATTGTCGGTGCAAGTTTGTGTATTGCACACAGTCGGTGCATGTTTTGCATTTGGCATATAGTCGATGCAAGTTTGCATCGTGCATACAAGTCGGTGCAAGTTTCAGTAAGGTCAGTGCACATTCTCTATATGGCAGAATAAAGTCAATGCATATTGATATATGCATGGACTCAGGTCAGTGCATATTTGTGTCGTGCATAACCATAGTCGGTGCATGCAGTGTTTTATGCAAGTAAGAAGTAAGTGCAGTGTTTGTCTTACATACCTAAGGGTCGGTGCACATGTAGTTATTCTGCATGTAAAGTTAGTGCACATCACTGTGCTGCATATATAGAGTCGAGATAAGCAGCATTCCATTGACTTAAAAACTAATAGTGTCGTTCGCTTGCCAGGACAGCTATATGGTCGAACACTTGATGGGTTAGCTGACAACCTGCGAACTTGACTTACGAGGAAGTTAAAGTACTAGGTTATTGGCACGTGATCCAAGGTAAGGCTCTAAAGGAGATTCAGCCACGTGGAACTGTGAGCATTCATATCCTTACACGTGGACCTCCAGTGAAGCGCTCGTGTCGAGATTCTTTGGGCGAGAAATGTGGTTTCCACGCGCCCTCTCCTTGCAAAGGCTATAATAGGGACATGATCCCTCTTAGAAATGTATCTCTCGAAGATTGAAGAGAAGAATATAGACAGAGCGAGTAAGCGAGAGCTGAAGATTAGCAGAACAAGCGTAGAGAGACGGAGAAGGCTACGAAGCTGAAGAGACCCTGCAGAGAGACTGAAGCTCAGAGGACAAATCCGAAGGAGAATAGAGTATCGTATGATTTTGAAAGAGTTCAAGAGTATTGGTAATTGTACTTGACTCGTGGATCAAATCCAGAGTCAATTTGTTTCCAGAGAGTTACACTGTTATCTTGTTTCCTTTCTTTCGTTTTAAGTTTTCTGAACTATATCAAGCTGTGAGTCAGCGGGTGAGGTTGAGACCTCGGACAGCAAAGCTGTAAAGCTCAACAGTAGCAAGCTGTGAGGCTCAGCGATCTGAGATCATTTCCCCAAAGCTGTGGATCAGCGGTGTGTAGGGATCTAATCCCCGAAGCTGTGGATCAGCGACTTGAAGCTGTGAATCAGCAGTAAGCCACACTTGGTTAAGTGTGGGGTGGATGTAGGTGAAAGCCGAACCACATAAAATTCCTGGTATTTTGTGTGATTGGATTGTGAGCTTGTATTGTTATAGCTCTTGTCTGTTTGGCATTTGGATGAATGCTTAAGTAATACATGTCTTCAATCGCTACAACTGCTATCTGAGTTTGTTGCTAAAGCCTCTCATCCAGTAGGTATATCAAAAGGTGTGGTTGAAAGGATAAGCAAAGCTTATCTAGAATTCCATATCTTGCGTGAGGATCAGTCTCCACCATCGTACTGTACCTGGATGTTTGGATAACTGTTAGTGCTGTCATCTGATCTCTTCTAATATTGCTGACATTTCCATTTCTAGATTGAGCTATAGTAGTTCGTTTTTATTCCGCATTGATTTTAACTGCTGTTGTTTGTTTAAGGGGTAGATCTATTCACCCCCCCTCTAGATCTTAGTGTCCATCCGTTCCAACATGTGGTATCAGAGCCTAACTCTCCCGTAGGGCTTCACATCCCGGAGAGTAGTTATGGATGCTAAAGGTTTGGTTGCTGAAGGCCATTCGACCAGTAAGCCACTGTTCTTCAATGGCAACAATTATTCCTACTGGAAGAATAGGATGCAGGTTTTTCTCTGTGCTAAAGATTATGAGATCTGGAAAGTTGTGAGTAAATGTCCATTTGATTTACCTTCAGATGAGGAATTCTGGACTAAGGAGCATATCCGAAAATTCACTCTGAATTGGGGAGCTATCAATGCTATACAATGTGCTATTCATCCCACTGAATTCTCCAGAGTTTCCTCCTGTACCACTGCTAAGGAGATGTGGGATAAATTAGAGGTTATTTATGAAGGGACATCTCAGGTTAGAGAAACAAAAGCCAATATGTTAGTCTCTAAGTATGAGGCTTTCAAAATGAAGCCTGAAGAGTCCATATCTGAGATGTATGCTCGCTTGAATGTGATCACTAACAGTTTGAGAAGTCCTGGAAAGACCTACAGTGAGTCTGAAATTGTTAGAAAAATTCTAAGGTCCCTGGCACCCATCTGGCATACCAAAGCCACTGTAGTGGAGGAGTCCAGGAACCTTGCTACGACCACTGTAGATGAGCTTATCGGTTCTCTCATGACATATGAGTTGAACCTCAAGAAAACTGATGAGACTGAGAAGAGAAGAAAACCTTTAGCCCTTATGGTTAGCTCTAGCAAAGGGTCATCCAACGAGTGCAGCTGTACTAGTTCTGAGGAAGATCAGGATGAGTTTGCTATGTTCACCAAGAAGTTCAAGAAATTCCTGAGGAAAGAAGGGAAAGGGCTAAGGAAAAAGTACTTCTCAGGAAAAAGACAGTCCAAACACAAACCTGAACCTGCCAAGAAAACTGATGCCATTATTTGTTACAACTGCAGGAAATATGACATCTTAAAGCGGACTGTCCAGAGCTCAAAGATAAGTAGCCCAGGTGGAAGAACAAAAAGGGAAAAGCTATGGTCAGTACCTGGAGCGATGAAGAAGGAAGTCAGAGCAGCTCCTCTGACAGTGAGAAAGAAGAAAAAATTTGCTTGATGGCTAAAAGCGATGATGAGGTAACTTCCCCGTTTGACAATTTTACACAAGATGAATGGGAAAATGTTTATGCTGAAATTCTTGAAAAATATGAAGACATGCGTAGGGAGAACAGACATCTGAAAAAGAAAGTGAAATCATTAGTTAATGATAATTCTATGTCCGATAAAATTGCATGCTTTACTATTGGAAACTCAAAGCTGAAGAACTCCCTTGATGAAGCTGAAGGTAGCATAAGCATGACAAATGATTTGAAGAATGAAAATGAGAACTTGCTGAAAACCATTGATGAACTTAAAATGAAAATTCATGAATTTTAGAAAGAAACAAAAATTGCTACTGAAAAGTATGAAGCTGTCAATGGTGTAAATAATGAGTTAAGAAAGTCAATAGAAAACTTAGAAAAAGAAAACAAAGAAAAATAAAACTCACTTGAAGGCATGGTACAAGGCACAGAAAATCTGAACGCCATCTTGGGAACAAAAGGCAATTTCAGAAAGGAAGGGTTGGGTTTCAACCCACCTAATAAAGTAAGGTTTGATATGAGAACCACCTCCGTTGTGGTAGAAAAGGGGACATTTCAACCCCTGATAAATATGACTTCTGGAGAAAGTCAAGACAAGAATAAAATAAAAAACATTGAGAAAACTAAGCCCAGTGCCAAGGACAAAGGTAAAGGGAAGGTAGAGGTGTCCAGGGAATCATGTTCATCCACTCCCACACCTCAGACCAAACGCCAGGGTAGGAGTAAGTCGGCCAAAGCTAGAGTCCAAGAAAACCCCAAGGCCAAAACTACCAAACCCCGACAGAAAAGTCCAGGTAGAGGCACCTTTGGTCAAGGCCACTAGCAAAATGTTCCTACTCAGTCTACACTCTACAACTCTTATCACCAGCCAAATTGGAAAGGCCAAGGTCACATGGAGCATATGCAGCTCTTCCAAAACTATCATTCCAATCAGATGCATTTGTTTCATCCATGGAACTTCTATAGGCAGTCTATGCACAACAATCTCTGGAACCCGAACTCCTATGGCTATGTCAATGTCATGCCCAGACCGGCTAGGGTCTATAGTGCACCCACTACTCCCAATGCCTATTGGACTAAGCCTTGGCAAAGAACTTTTCAGAATAATTTTAAAAAGATGAAAAATGCCACACCTCACAAATAGTCTTCAAGTAATACAAGTGGCAAGAAAAAGCAGAACAAACAGATTAAAAAGGAATCCACAACTGTCATGAAAAAGTCAAATCAAATGTGGATACCAAAGCATCTTGTTTCTAGTCTGCATGAAATTAATATTTTTTTGGGACCCAAGAAACTCTGGGTTCCAAATCTTTCTACTTGATTCTCTTACAGGTATGCCTGGCAGCCAATCGAAATCGATGATATCTTGACAGTGGCTGCTCCAGGCACATGACCAGAGATAAAGATAAATTCTGCATGTTGGTAAAGAAAGATGCAGGTCATGTTACCTTCGGAGGGAATACCAAAGGGAAAATAATTGGTACAGGTAAAGTAGGTAAGTGTTCTTCTTGTTGCATTGATGAAGTGTTGTTGGTAGAAGGCCTTGCCTATAACTTGCTTAGCATTAGCCAGCTATGTGATAAAGGTCATAAAGTGATTTTTGACTCTCTTGCATGCACAATTTTTGAACCTAATTCTGAATCTATCAATTTTTTTGGTAAGAGAATCAATAACATCTACATGGTAGACTTAGATGATGTAGCACATTCTAATCTTTGTCTTAATGCTAATAAGGATGACCTAGTTTATTTATGGCATCATAGATTAGGTCATGCTAGCTATAGTGTGCTACACAAACCGAATAAACATAGCATGGTAAAAGGGCTTCTTGAAATTTCTTTCAAAAATGAAAATAAACTCTGTGAGGCATGCACTCAATGTAAACAGACCAGAAAATCATTTAAATCTAGAATCGAAAACCTATCTTCTAAACCATATGAGCTAATACACATGGACCTATTTGGACCCACTAGATCAGTCAGCTTATCTGGAAAAAGGTATGGTTTTGTGCTTGTTGATGATTTCTCTAGATTTACTTAGGTCTTTTACTTGTCTCACAAAAATGAAGCCTTTGAAGAATTTCAAGAGTTCTTTTATAAAATAAAACAGACTAATGAGCATGCTATTTTGAATATCTTATTTGATCATGGTGGTGAGTTTGTCAACTCACATTTCGATGATTTTTGCACGGAGAATGGAATAACTCACAGGTTCTCCTCACCAAGAACTCCAGAGCAGAATGGAGTGGTGGAAAGGAGAAACCACACATTGGTAATGGCAAGGACTATGCTGGTAGAGGGAAACCTACCTAGGAAGTTTTGGACAGAGGCTATTAACACTTCATGCTATATTATTAATAGAGCTCTGGTAAGACCCACAACTCAAATGACTCCTTATGAAATTCTGAAAGGTAAGAAACCCTCTCTAGCTCATTTCAAGGTTTTCGGATGTAAATGTTTTGTTCACATAAATTCTAAAAGAGACCTTGATAAGTTCGAACCTAAAAGTGAAATTGGAATATTTCTAGGTTATTCTGATAAGTCTAGAGCCTATAGAATTTTCAATCTCAATTCTAAAACTGTAGAAGAGTCTCCTCATGTTGTCTTTGATGAATCTGAAATTAGAACTGAAACTGATTTATGCAGGGACAAGATTGATGGAGCAATTCTGAAAACCAAAGAAGACCAAAATGAAGAATCTGGTGAAGAAGCTGAGGAATCTGAAACTCAGGGGGAGGTACGTGAGAGTTCAGGTAATCAGGTCATAAACCTTAAATTTCTTAAAAACCATCCCCTCGAGAACATATTTGGTAGTTTAAATGACCCACCGAGAACTAGAGCTCACTTAAGAATTTAAAATGAATTGAATTCATTTGATTTAGTATCTCAGGTAGAACTTAAAAACATAGATAGTGCCCTCTAGGATGAGCACTAGATTAATGCCATGCATGAGGAACTTAATCAATTTGATAGGAATAAGGTCTGACACCTAGTTCCTAAACCCTCTCATGGCAACATAATAGGCACTAAATGGGTCTTTCGTAATAAATCCGATGAGCAAGGTAAAATTGTCAGAAATAAGGCTAGGCTAGTTGCTCAGGGGTACAACCAAGAGTTTGGTATTGACTTCGAAGAGTCATTTGCTCCTGTAGCTAGGTTAGAAGCCATTAGAATTCTTTTGGCCACTGCATGCAGTCTAGGAATAACCCTACATCAGATGGATGTCAAATCTACTTTTCTAAATGGTGAAATAAAAGAGGATGTATATGTTAAGCAACCCCCTGGTTTTGAGTCTCTTGAATTTCCTGACCATGTGTTCAAACTTGATAAGGCACTTTACGGTTTAAAGCAAGCTCCCCGAGCTTGGTATGACAGATTGAGCAAGTTCCTCACGGAAAAGGGATTCTCCAGAGGTAAGGTGGACCAAACACTATTTACAAAGGTATGTGCAAAGGAAATCTTAATCATTCAAATCTATGTAGATGATATAGTATTTGGATCAACCAATTTATCCATGTGCGAGGAATTTTCAGCTTTAATGACCAGTGAATTTAAGATGAGCTCAATGGGAGAGCTGAAATGTTTTCTTGGGTTGCAGGTATGTCAGACCAAAGAAGGAACTTTTATAACTCAAGAGAAATACATCAAGGACCTTCTGAATAAATTCAAGATGGAGAACCTCAAGGCAATAACTGCACCAATGGGAGCATCTACCAGTCTTGATTCAGATCCTGAAGGTAAAACGGTAGAACTCAGATTATACAGAGGTATGATTGGATCATTGCTGTACCTTGCTGCTTCTCGACCAGATATTCAATTCTCAGTATGTTTATGCACTAGATTTCAAGCATGTCCTAAGGAATCACACTTGATAGCTATGACACGGATTTTTAGGTATCTGTCTGGTACCCTAGACTTAGGCTTATCGTATCCTGCTAAGTGTGAGCTAGATCTGATAGCTTACACAGATGCAGACTATGCCGGGTGTAGGATAGATAGGAAAAGTACTAGTTGTTGGCCCAGACTATGCACAAGTTGTATGATTAGCCTGATCTATATACAAGTGTCTCGCTGAAAAGCACATTATTCTCCCCTTTTTGTCATGAACAAAAACTGATTGACAATGGGGTTATTTAAGTTCATTATTTACATGTATGATCTAAGGATGTGTCACTGTGAGCTGAAGTATGAAATTAAGTATGCATGCAGGCAAACAAGCAAGCAAGCATACAAGCAATCAAATGAGTATCTATAGTACTCCCCCTCAGTGGGGTACGAGGGTAACAACTGGACAGTGTATTCATAATCATAGAGTGAGACATGAGGCATAGTCAAAAAAGGTAGTGCATTCATATGCTAAAGGTATGGCATAAACCATGATGAGAACAAATTCAGAATACACATCCATCACAATGATACCCAAAGAGAAATATGTGGAGATAAGCAATGAACTTCAAAATTATATGGATAGTGGCAGAATTTCTAGAAAACAATAGAGGGTTATTTCCTTCCTACATTTCCATGTCGATCCTTGACTTTTGGTAGCTTCGCACAACCTCTTTTTGTTTATTTTTCTTTTATTAGATTTCACCGTTCGGCGCGAGTCACCTCATGTGTCTCAATGGGGTTTCCCGGCTACTAGGATTCATCGCGCAATGTGGATTTTTGTTTCACCTTTTGACGTGAGTTTCCTCATGTGTCTCAATGGGGATTCCCGGCTACTCGGTTTGACATTCCACTTATTGAAGCTTGCGGGGTAGGTAGCTTTTTCTCACTATTCTCTTAATTTCCATGTAGAATTTGTTTCCCTTAAAGTGTTGAAAAGAATTTCTGGAATCCTTATCGTTTAAAGTCATATGCAACATTTCTATGCATGATGTGTGGGTAATTACTTTATATGTAGAAACTGAATTTGCCAAAACATAGCTATGACTCCCCCTAAATGTATGCACATGTAGAAATAAATCTCCTCCTTTGTATATGTCATGATATACAAAATGATTGAATTCACTGCATTTTTATTTATCAAGGAGGCAAGGTCTTAGAAAATTAACAAGAAAATGTTTTATATGATATATACATGCAATCAAGCAAAGATATTACAATATGTATAAGCAAAGTATTTTTCGGTACGTGGAGGAGGTGTAGGTCCAAAGACCCAACTCACGCATTGTGGAAGTATCTAGTTGAACATAGTTCAACCTTCTCTAACCACCATTTGATATACCGTAAAATCATGGCATTCAAGTATGCAAAGATAAAAAGCATGAGCAAGTGTATATGTAAGTATATGCATGTAAATTGAAAGATGATTGAAAATTATTCCTATTTACATGTATGCAAGGATATGCATGATATGAGCATGAAAATAAGTATGTAAACTGTTTATGCAAAAGTGAATAGTTATTCACAAAATGTGAGCTAAAATATGAAAGACTTTACGTGTAGTGTAGGCCAAGTAAGAACTAAAATTATTCACATGATGTGCAGTGAAATGTGTTCAGGACATCTAATCATCAGAATCACCAAATCTCATCCCTTCAGTAATTGCCAAGGACAACAAGATAGGAATGCAATTGTTTAAATGCGAACACTCTCCTCCAGACTCAAATTTTACCTTTTCAGATTTTTCAAAGTGAACCTAAGCAAAATGAATTTCAAATCCAAACCATTTTTCGTCCTCACCCTGAGAGCCCTTTATTTATTATCATTCCTTGGCCTCAGGGCGCCCCTGCAAAATAGATTCTTACTTTGGAGATTCAGGTACCCAAGCCATCTTAGGTCCCGAGGGGTTAGTGACAACATGACCATTTGAATTCCTATATTTCCTGAAAAACCAATCATCATCAAATCTCATTGTGGAACAATCAACCATAGAATGACCATTCCTACCACAATAAAAGTAATAAGAAAAATTTCTTTTCAAAGACCATTTTTCATCATTTTTCAGTGAAGAACAATTATTCATCATGTGTCCAACTTCACCACAATAAAAACAACAAGAAGAGTTTCTTTTAACAGATCGTTCATCATCACTTTTCTTGGTAAAACATTTTTCAATAACATGTCCATGTAATCCACAGTAGAAGTAATGAACATTGAGGTCTTTATTTATGAATTTTCCATGATTCTTAGAACCATCAACCATTTTCACTCTTGACTTTAACGCCTCATCATCATCAGATTTCATCAAGAAGCAATCATACATTTCATGGCCATATTTCCCACAGTAAAAACATGAAACATTTGTCCTTTTCCATGATGCATGTTTATATTTAACAGATGGAAGTTTTTCATGCACACAAGAATAATTAACAATATTTTGTGTTTTTGATTTCCTTCATCACACATGGACAAAAACGCATTCAAACTCTTAATTTCATTTTTCAATGACGAAATGTGCAATTCACAATTAGCGATCTCTTCTTCACACAGTGCAAGTTTATCATTCAAAAGAGAATTGACATTCTTATAGCTATCAACTTCTTGTTCAAGAACATGAAGATTTTCATGATCACCAACAACCACACTTTTTCCTTTTTCAATAACTTTCAGCTCATCACACAATAATTTATTCTGATCTTTTAGGTTTTCAATTTCTTCATTCCATTTTTCTTTCTCTTCATTCATGTTACACAGCTTGTTGTATGCATCTTATTTTTCAATTTCTAAACATGCAATTTCTTCTTCAAATAGCATGAGTTTAGCTTGCAAATTTTCATTCTCCTTTCTTAGATTTACAATAGTTTCTTCATTAGCATCATCATGTCGAATTAAGACTTCATTCGCTGTTTCAAGTTCGGAGCGCTTAGCACATGGATTTCTAGACTGGACATAATCATGAAATTTCTATTTCCAATTTTTATTTTCAGTCTTAACTTTCTTATATTTATCTAACAACAAGTCATATGCTTCCATGAGTTCTTCAAGAGAAATTTCCTCATCATCAGAGTCAGAGGTAGAGGTTACCTTAGAGCTTTCCTTTCTTTGATGATCAGTGTTGTTGTTTGCCACGAGACACTCACTATTCCAGCTTTCTTCTTGGACTTTACTTAGCCCATCCCAGATCTCTTTGGCTGACCTACAAGATGAAACAAGAGGAAATACATCAATGTTCACTGTAGCCTCATGAACACTCAAAGTAAAATGATTATCAGAGTTCTTCTTATTATGATCGTTGGTCCATTTGGATTTATCTCTAGGCAAGATATGAGGACCATGCTCAACTAACCTCCAAAGTTTAGGATCAATGTTTTTTATGTAAACAAAGATTTTACCACGCCATGATGCATAATCAGAGCCATCAAAAATAGGAAGCATTTTTACATTGGCCATCATGAAATGATCTTTTCTCCTAGAGCGTGAGGTCTGCAGAATAAAAATCAGAGACTGTGCTCTGATACCAATTGTTGGCCCAGACTAAATGGCAGACAAGAAGGGGGGTTGAATTGTCCCCCAGTCGAGATGGCGGATTTTAAAAACTTTCTAAACTAAACACAACAGAATTATGATAAACTAACTTAATTACTCTAAAATTTGAGTGAGATTAAAATGTTCTCTCGATCTTCCCGATCTCACACGTAATATTAATGCAAAGAACGATTAAATCTAAGCCTAAGACATATAGCAGATGTAGCAATGTGCAGTGGTGCAGTGAGTAAAAATCCATTAGTTTGACCTGTGAAGGGAGGTAGATGAAATGAACAATCACACAGGCATTCACACGAGACACAGAGATTTTTAGGTGATTCGGGACCACGATAGGCTCCTTACGTCCACCCCTCACCGAAATCCGGTGAGGCTTCACTGCATGCTACAAACTGTAGCAGAACGGGGATGAACCCCAACACCACACACGCTGCTTCCGCAGCAATGGATACACACGGGGCCTTGCCCGAAGCCGCTGCCACCGCAGCACACACACACGTAGTCGGGGAACACACCACGGATGCAAAAACCACACGGAGACGCAGCTCCATCTACACTCATATACTCGAGGAAACTTTCCCTGCAAAAGATCCACATACTCGGAGACATAGCTCCGCCTTCACACACAAGTATTCTCAATTTAACAAAACAAAAGGATATACAATGATCGCCCAGAATATTAATCTATGCTCAAATAAAATAGTAGAAATGAGAGATGAAGAGATCCCCCTCAAATCTACATTGAAGCCCGTTCATAGAAGTGGTAGGGTGCGCTGGAGAGTATCATCCGCGGAGTGGAAGCTTGCAAGGACCGCAGGAGCCGCCCAGGTGGAATGTTCAGCAATGGCATTCAGGAATGGGATCAGATCGGCAGGGAAAAGCTCGCTGATGGCGTCCTCCTGATCTTCCTCTTCCTTCTCCGAGTAGTTGCGTCGCCCTCCTCTTCTTTCCTACAAAGAATAGCAAACGTTCAGCCCAAGGGTTCAAGCATTGTATGAAAATCGCAGCCACTATATAGTGGCACAATAGGATGTATAAATGACCACATAGCCCATGGGAAAACCTCTTAGAATCACACCCAATCAAGGGTAGAAACCCTAGGGACAATATGGTAAAATATCATGGCAAATAGATCATAAACGGGGCATTTTGAAACCCAATACGCAGACCCGTTCCGGATCTGCCTGGCCAGGTGTCGACACCTGGTGTCGACACCAATCAGAGAGAGTTCTGCCCCTTTACAAAATATTACACCCAGGGTGTAGGTGTCGACACCAGGTGTCGACACCTAGATCCAGGTGTTCTGCCAACGTGAAAAACAACCCCCAGGAAGCTAGGTGTCGACACCTGGTGTCGACACTTACAGTGGGAAAAATGTAGAACTGCCTAAAGGCTGTCCAGATCAACCCCAAAACTCCACATTCCATCCAACCAATTCAAAAGCCTTATGACCTCTATGAAAGCATGATTTAACCACATAAATGACATGTATTTGAGTGTTTTAAAAACACCATTCAAACATGATTTTGACAGGAAATTTAGGAATCAAAATAAGCATGATGCTACATGAACCTTTTAGAAAACTATGAATCAACCCCAAGACTACCGTGAAGAACATATATAAAGACACATGCAAACCCAATTCATGAAGAGAGCTTCAACACCTATCTACCCAACATGAAATGGATTCAAACATGAATTCTTACCATTGATCCAATGCATTTGAGGGAACAAACTTCATGACATTTCTTCACATGAGATTTCTTTATCAACCTGCAATCAATTGTACTGAATTGCATCTATATGTGCAGGTGATTCACAAATGTCTGGACCATGTACTTCATAAAATCACATGACAGATTTGATTTAATCAAGCCACACATAAGTTCCATGATCAGACCAAAACTATCATGAATAGTCAGGAACTTCCAAGTTCAGTCCAGTGAAAACTGAACCCATTCTACATACAGATAGTGAGACATGAAATACAACCACCTATGAAGATGATAGAGGAACTTTCAGTTCATTCAACGCACAAGCTCTTAATACATAATAAGTTCATGCATGGAAGCCCATTTTCAAAATACCAACTGCTCATTTCAAGCAAGTATTGACTACCTTGGTATGAATTCACACATGAACTGTAAATGCAATCCAAGGTAAACTAAACTCACACAGTCCATTGACAACATAGTTCAATGACCAAGGATGTGAAAACAATAATATGCCCACACTAAAGTTTTGTCATGAGTCACTCAACTTATATATGGAACGGTCAAGTTTTATCCATAGACTAAATGACTCACACATGACAAACTCATTCTTTAAACACATCAATCAAACCACTCATGAATACAAAGTTCAGTTGAGAAATTTCATGTTCAGTCCAAAAACAATTTAACCCAATACACTCCAATGCATACCAGTAATATGCATGAAAGTCTAATCAAGATTTCACCAATAAAAATGGTCATGTATGAAGTGCATCAAGAGACCAAGGTCAATGCATAAAATGGAGGCACTATAGGAAGGTTGGTGCAAATGACCCAAGGTCTAAGCATAATGAAGCAAACAGCATAAGTGAGGTCGACACTTATAAAGAAGGGGTCGACTCCACAGAAAGCAATTTTACATCTGAAGATTTTATCCACCAAGCATTTTAACCTACAAGAACAAGAAATCAACATTAAGCTCCAAAAAGATCAATAAGCATTTTCCACAATACTTACACACAATATATTATTATCATCAAAATCATCACCAAGGACAAAGAGGGAGCGCATCGAACCCCATAATCTCCCCCTTTTGGATGATGATAATATATTGTGGCAATCCAAAACTCTCTCCCCCTTTGGCATTATCAAAAAGTGAGGGACTAGAGGAACAACCAAATATGAAATTTTAACATGAATGGCGCACGAACCCAGCAATTGGCCTACCATGAAAGGAAGGTGTTTGAGCTATGAGCACCAAGCAAGAGATGCCATTTGACGTGCAATATGCAAGATGATAAAATTATATGCAAATGCTCAATTTTTGAATTTTGTTCAAAGTATATGACCAAACTATGCACAAGTTGTATGATTAGCCTGAGCTATATACAAGTGTCTCGCTGAAAAGCACATTATTCTCCCCTTTTTGTCATGAACAAAAACTGATTGACAACGGGGTTATTTAAGTCGATTATTTACATGTATGATCTAAGGATGTGTCACTGTGAGCTGAAGTATGAAATTAAGTATGCATGCAGACAAACAAGCAAGCAAGCATACAAGCCAATCAAATGAGTATCTATGGTACTCCCTCTCAGTGGGGTAAGAGGGTAACAACTGAACAGTGTATTCATAATCACAGAGTGAGACATGAGGCATAGTCAAAAAAGGTAGTGCATTCATATGCTAAAGGTATGGCATAAACCATGATGAGAACAAATTCAGAATACACATCCATCACAATGATACCTAAAGAGAAATATGTGGAGATGTGCAGTGAACTTCAAAATTATATGGATAGTGGCAGAATTTCTAGAAAACACTAGAGGGTTATTTCCTTCCTACATTTCCATGTCGATCCTCGACTTTTGGCAGCTTCGCACAACCCCTTTTTGTTTGTTTCTCTTTTATTAGATTTCACCGTTCGGTGCGAGTCACCTCATGTGTCTCAATGGGGTTTCCCGGCTACTAGGATTCATCATGCAATGTGGATTTTTGTTTCACCTTTTGACGTGAGTTTCCTCATGTGTCTCAATGGGGATTCCCGGCTACTCGATTTGACATTCCACTTAATGAAGCTTGCGGGATAGACAGCTTTTTCCTCGCGATTCTCTTAATTTCCATGTAGAATTTGTTTCACTTAAAGTGTTGAAAAGAATTTCTGAAATCCTTATCGTTTAAAGTCATATGCAATATTTTTATGCATGATGTGTGGGTAATTACTTTATATGTAGAAATTGAATTTGCCAAAACATAGCTATGACTCTCCCTAAATGTATGTACATGTAGAAATAAATCTTCCTCCTTTGTATATGTCATGATACACAAAATGATTGAATTCACTGCATTTTTATTTATCAAGGAGGTAAGGTCTTAGAAAATTAACAAGAAAATATTTTATATGATATATACATGCAATCAAGCAAAGATATTGCAATATGTTCAAGCAAAGTGTTTTTCGGTACGTGACGGAGGTGTAGGTCCAAAGACCCAACTCACGTATTGTGGAAGTATCCAGTTGAACATAGTTCAACCTTCTCTAACCACCATTTGATATACCGTAAAATCATGACATTCAAGTATGCAAAGATAAAAAGTATGAGCAAGTGTATATGTAAGTATATGCATGTAAATTGAAAGTTGATTGAAAATTATTTCTATTTACATGTATGCAAGGATATGCATGATATGAGCATGAAAATAAGTATGTAAACTGTTTATGCAAAAGTGAATAATTATTCACAAAATGTGAGCTAAAATATGAAAGACTTTATTTGTAGTGTAGACCAAGTAAGAAGTAAAATTATTCACATGATGTGCAGTGAGATGTGTTTAGGACATCTAATCATCAGAATCACCAAATCTCATCCCTTCAGTAATTGCCAAGGTCAACAAGATAGGAATGCGATTGTTTAAATGCGAACAGTCTCCTCCAGACTTAAATTTTACCTTTTCAGATTTTGCAAAGTGAACCTAAGCAAAATGAATTTCAAATCCAAACTATTTTTCTTCCTCACCCTGAGAGCCCTTTATTTATTATCATTCCTTGGCCTCAAGGCGCCCCTGCAAAACAGATTCTCACTTTGGAGATTTGGGTACCCAAGCCATCTTAGGTCCCGAGGGGTTAGTGACAACATGACCATTTGAATTCCTATATTTCCTGGAAAACTAATCATCATAAAATCTCATTGTGGAACAATCATCCATAGAATGACCATTCCTGCCACAATAAAAGCAATAAGAAAATTTTCTTTTCAAAGATCATTTTTCATCATTTTTCATTGAAGAACAGTTATTCATCATGTGTCCAACTTCACCACAATAAAAACAACAAGAAGAGTTTCTTTTAACAGATCGTTCATCATCACTTTTCTTGGTAAAATAATTTTGAATAACATGTCCATGTAATCCACAGTAGAAGTAATGAACATTGAGGTCTTTATTTTTGAATTTTCCATGATTCTTGGAACCATCAACCATTTTCACTCTTGACTTTAACGCCTCATCATCATCAGATTTCATCAAGAAGCAATCATACATTTCATGGCCATATTTCTCACAGTAAAAATATGAAACATTTGTCATTTTCCTTGATGCATGTTTATATTTAACAGATGGAAGTTTTCATGCACACAAGAACAATTAACAACATTTTTGTATTTTTGATTTCCTTCATCACACATGGACAAAAACGCATTCAAACTCTTAATTTCATTTTCTAATGATGAAATGTGCAATTCACAATTAGCGATCTCTTCTTCACACAGTGTAAGTTTATCATTCAAAAGAGAATTGACATTCTTATAGCTAGCAACTTCTTGTTCAAGAATATGAAGATTTTCATGATCACCAACAACCACACTTTTTCCTTTTTCAATGACTTTCAGCTCATCACACAACAATTTATTTTGATCTTGTAGGTTTTCAATTTCTTCATTCTATTTTTCTTTCTCTTCATTCATGTTACACAGCTTGTTGTATGCATCTTGTTTTTCAATTTCTAAACATGCAATTTCTTCTTCAAATAGCATGAGTTTAGCTTGCAAATTTTCATTCTCCTTTCTTAGATTTACAATAGTTTCTTCATTAGCATCATCATGTCGAATTAAGACTTCATTCGATGTTTCAAGTTCGGAGCACTTAGCACATGGATTTCTAGACTGGACATAATCATGAAATTTCTATTTTCAATTTTTATTTTTAGTCTTAACTTTCTTATATTTATCTAACAACAAGTCATATGCTTCCATAAGTTGTTCAAGAGAAATTTCCTCATCATCAGAGTCAGAGGTAGAGGTTACCTCAGAGCTTTCCTTTCTTTGATGATCAGTGTTGTTGTTTGCCACGAGACACTCACTATTAGGGGTGATCATTATTCGGGTTCAACCCGAAAACCAAACCGAACCGATATATTTTGTTCGGTTTGGTTTGGGTTGAAATTTAAAAATTTTTGGTTTGGGTTCAAACCGAATCGTATTAAAAAATTTGGTTTGGTTTGATTTTGAAGTTCAAGAAACCGAACAAAACCAAACCGAACCAAATAGCCCGAATTTAAGAATATTGTTGTCAAATTAATATAAATGTATATGTAACTATAAATCCCAATTCAAAAAGTCCAATTCTCGCCATCCTAATGGGGTTTCCGACTTTATGAAATAGGTTTCAAATCACCTTCTATTTTACTGTAACTAAAGTTCTTAATTTTTTATGTGAAAATATTACGGATCTTATTCTTACAAGTTACAACTTTTTATGTTATTTTTTTAATATTTACTTTATTTGGTAGAAATTCTTTTACCCTACCTTTCTCTAATGTTGTTTGAATCCAATCTAATTTATAAAAGGAGAGATGAATATGGTTCAAACCGAATTAATTCGGTTTGGTTTGGTTTGGTTTCAAACTAGTTAGGTTTAGTTTGGTTCGGGTTGAAGCCTTAATTCGATTCGATTTGGTTTGAGACAAATTCTCTTCAAACCAAACCAAACCAAACTATGCTCACCCATACTCACTATTCCAGCTTTCTTCTTGGGCTTTGCTTAGCCCATCCCAGATCTCTTTGGATGACCTACAGGATGAAACAAGAGGAAATACATCAGTGTTCACTGTAGCCTCAAGAACACTCAAAGCAAAAAGATTATCAGAGTTCTTCTTCTTATGATTGTTGGTCCATTTGGATTTATCACTAGGCAAGATATGAGGACCATGCTCAACTAACCTCCAACGTTTAGGATCATTGTTTTTTATGTAAACACAGATTTTACCACACCATGATGCATAATCAGAGGCATCAAAAATAGGAAGCATTTTTACATTAGCCATCATGAAATGATCTTTTCTCCTAGACCGTGAGGTTCGCAGAATAAAAATCAGAGACTGCGCTCTGATACCAATTGTTAGCCCAGACTAGATGGCGGATAAGAAGGGGGGTTGAATTGTCCCCCAGTCGAGATGACGGATTTTAAAAACTTTCTAAACTAAACACAACGGAATTATGATAAACTAACTTAATTACTCTAAAATTTGAGTGAGATTAAAATGTTCTCTCGATCTTCCCGATCTCACACGGAATATTAATGCAAAGAACGATTAAATCTAAGCCTAAGAGAGATAGCAGATGTAGCAATGTGCAGTGGTGCAGTGAGTAAAAATCCATTAGTTTGACCTGTGAAGGGAGGTAGATGAAATGAACAATCATATAGGCATCCACACGAGACACAAAGATTTTTAGGTGGTTTGGGACCACGACGGGCTCCCTACGTCCACCCCTCACCGAAACCCGGTGAGGCTTCACTACACGCTACGAACCATAGCAACACGAGGATGAACCCCAACACCACACACGCTGCTTCCGCAGCAATGCATACACGGGGCCTGGCCCCAAGACGCTGCAACTGCATCACACACACACGCACGATTGGGGAACACACCCCGGACACAAAACCCACACGGAGACACAGCTCCGTCTACACACAAACTCGGGGAAACTCGCCCCGCAATAGATCCATACACTCGGAGACACAGCTCCGCCCACACAATAGTAGTTCGAGTTCTATGAAATAAAAAGATATACAATGACCTCCCAAAATATTAATCTATGATCAAATAAAAAGATGGAAATGAGAGATTAAAAATTCCCCCTCAAATCCACATTAAAGCCCGTCCATAGGAGTGGTAGGGTGCGCTGGAAGTATTTGTCCACAGAGTGGAAGCCAGTCGAAACCGTAGGAGTCGCCCAGGTGGAATGTTCAGCAATGGCGTTCAGGAATGGGATCAGATCGGCAGGGAAAAGCTCGCTGATGGCGTCCTCCTGATCTTCCTCTTCCTTCTCCAAGTAGTTGAGTCGCCCTCCTCTTCTTTCCTGCAAAGAATAGCAAACGTTCAGCCTAAGGGTTCAAGCATCATATGAAAATCGCAGCCACTATATAGTGGCATAATAGGATGTATAAATGACCACATAGCCCATGGGAAAACCTCTTAGAATCACACCCAATCAAGGGTAGAAACCCTAGGGACAATATGGTAAAATATCATGGCAAATAGATCATAAACGGGGCATTTCGAAACCCAATATGCAGACCCGTTCCGGATCTGCCTGGCCAGGTGTCGACACCTGGTGTCGACACCAATCAGAGAGAGTTCTGCCCCTTTACATAAAATTACACCCAGGGTGTAGGTGTCGACACCTAGTGTCGACACCTAGATCCAAGTGTTCTGCCAATGTGAAAAACAACCCCCAGGAAGCTAGGTGTCGACACCTGGTGTCGACACTTGCAGTGGGGAAAATGTAGAACTGCCTAAAGGTAGTCCGGATCAACCCAAAAACTCCACATTCCATCCAACCAATTCAAAGGCCTTATGACCTCTATGAAAGCATGATTTAACCACATAAATGACATGTATTTGAGTGTTTTAAAAACACCATTCAAACATGATTTTGAAAGGAAATTTAGGAATCAAAATAAGCATGATGCAACACGAACCTTTTAGAAAACTATGAATCAACCCCAAGACTACCATGAAGAACATATATAAAGACACATGCAAACCCAATTCATGAAGAGAGCTTCAACACCTATCTACCCAACATGAAATGGATTCAAACATGAATTCTTACCATTGATCCAATGCATTTGAGGGAACTAACTTCATGACATTTCATCACATGAGCTTTCTTTATCAACCTGCAATCAATTATACTGAATCACATCTATATGTGCAGGTGATTCATAAATGTCCGGACCATGAACTCCATAAAATCACATGACAGATTTGATTTAATCAAGCCACACATAAGTTCCATGATCAGACCAAAACTATCATGAATAGTCAGGAACTTCCAAGTTCAGTCCAGTGAAAACAGAACCCATTCTACATACAGATAGTGAGACATGAAATACAACCACCTATGAAGATGATAGAGGAACTTTCAGTTCATTCAGCGCACAAGCTCTTAATACATAATAAGTTCATGCATGGAAGCCCATTTTCAAAATACCAACTGCTCATTTCAAGCAAGTCTTGACTACCTTGGTATGAATTCACACATGAACTATAAATGCAATCCAAGGTAAACTAAACTTGCACAGTCCATTGACAACATAGTTCAATGACCAAGGATGTGAAAACAATAATATGCCCACACTAAAGTTTTGTCATGAGTCACTCAACCTATATATGGAATAGTCAAGTTTTATCCATAGACTAAATGACTCACACATGACAAGCTCATTCTTTAAACACATCAATCAAACCACTCATGAATACAAAGTTCAGTTGAGAAGTTTCATGTTCAGTCCAAAAACAATTTAACCCAATACACTCGAATGCATACCAGTAATATGCATGAAAGTCTAATCAAGATTTCACCAATAAAAATGGTCATGTATGAAGTGCATCAAGAGACCAAGGTCAATGCGTATAATGGAGACATTATAGGAAGGTTGGTGCAAATGACCCAATGTCTAAGCATAATGAAGCAAACATCATAAGTGAGGTCGACACTTATAAAGAAGGGGTCCACTCCATAGAGAGCAGTTTTACATCTGAAGATTTTATCCACCAAGCATTTTAACCTGCAAGAGCAAGAAATCAACATTAAGCTTCAAAAAGATCAATAAGCATTTTCCACAATACTTACACACAATATATTGTTATCATCAAAACCATCACCAAGGACAAAGAGGGAGCAAAGTGAACCCAACACTAGTGGATACTGTCAATTTCTAGGTGGATGTCTAGTGTCTTGGGCATCTAAGAAACAATACACTGTCGCCCTATCCACTGCTGAGGCAGAGTATGTGACTGCAGGTAACTGTGTTGCCCAAGTCCTTTGGATTAAACACCAATTAATTGACTATATCATCAATCTTTGCTGCATTACAATTTTATGTGATAACACTAGTGCCATTTCTTTAACTAAAAATCATGTTCACCACTCTAGGACAAAACACATTGAAATCAAACATCACTTTCTTAGAGATGAAGTTAGTAAAAAGGAGATTGAGCTTGAATTCATTGAACCTGAAAGACAAATTGCTGACATTTTTACAAAACCACTGGGAAATAAAAGATTTAAGTTTTTAAGAAGAGAACTTGGTCTTTGTAGATTCTCAGCATGAATGTTCATTTAGATTTATTGTAATCTCCTGATTGCTTCTGATGGAATATGAGTCACTGAATGTCTGTTTGCTGCATTTCATTGTTGGCCCATAGGTATATAAAATGGAAGATGGGGGAAGGACAGATATCTTATGTCTGAAAATTCACTCTATGCGTAGAGGCAAGTCCTTCGCCTAGTACCATGGGTCAATTCTCATTTGTTTAGAATAGGTGTGTGCCCTTCTCATTCTTTTTTGAAACCTCATGTACACAGTCAGGGGGAGTTTGTGCATTGTCATATCATCCCTATAATTTCATCCATGCATCTTGATTTTATCTCATTCATGTTGATGGGGGAATTCAGAAAAATTCTTTAGTGATTAAACAAAATATTACTCAATAAAGTTGACTTTCAATTCATACTTTTGATCACTGCTCTGAAATGTCGACTGTCAGTACTGACTTCTTTAAAAACTCTTTATGTCCTTTTTGAGTCAGTCATGAACTATCCTCACTCTTGGTCTCTGTGTCTGAACATTTCTTGAAATCCTCCTTGAATCTGATCATATGACAAACTGATAGACACGTTAAGTAATCTAAGCTTATGAAATCAGAAGTCTTCCATTATAAGAAATAGTAGTGAACCCTGAATGATCTGTTGGTTTAAACTTTATGATCTTTAGAGACTAAAAACCAAACTCAATGAAGAAAGTATGTGGAATACTCTCTAATAGTTCTTAACTATTTTGTGCATGTCATGTCTAAATGAGTCTTACAAAATCTGAATTTATCCAGACTCAGGCTAAATTAGTTGAGAGAACCTGAAAATCTGTATTGTTCTTAAATAACACTTTCTGAAAATCAAATGGACAAATGCATCAAAATGATAAATCATATACTCTAAAGGCAGAGCACTGATTGAATGCACTGAGAAACAGGGAACTTCATCAATGAAATGAAGAAAAACCCATGTCATGAAGTGCCTCAAGTTATCTCTGTTCATAAAAAGAAAAGGTTAGTTCCACTGAGTACCTAAGGGTACTGGCGTCTGATAAACGTGTACCCTTAAGCAAAAAGGTGGAAACTATACCTGAGACAGAATAGTGGATCTTGTCAAGTAACTAGGGGTACTGGCGTATGATAAACGTGTACTCTTATCTAAAATGCTAGATCTCACTTGACTGTTCTAAAGAAGTAAAGAAAAGAAATATATGAAACATTGTCTGCTCCTCTGAAGATTAATTCAGGACTGTGATGTTTAATCTCAATACAAGTTCTAGTCAATCCTAATGATGCCTTGAGGGTCAGATAAACAAGATAATGTAAGACAAAAATTGTCATGTTTCATGTGCTCTTGGTTCATTACTATTAAGAACTTGTACAGACTAGTCCTCATAGAGTACTGTGATTAGTCTCTCAATTTCATACTCTTTAAACCACATAAGTTCAGAAATCAATTGTCTGCCCTTCTTATAATAAAATAATCTGTGCTTTACTTGCTTGATTATTGAAATGTTTACATAGTTTGCCACATCAGATTTCTTCTTAAATATGATATTCATCATGATATCTTCATGTTCATCCTTTCTGCTAATGGCAAAGGGGGAGAGAGTTTGATGTGAAAAGTTTTAGAATTTGAGGGGGAGAGAGTTTGATGTTGTTTGGAGAGTGTCTTATGTTGCATTGCATTGGTTGTGCATTGCATTTGCATAGCATAAGTCTTGATACTTAATAAAATCAGTGTTGACATCAAAATGTAAATGTGTTGTCATCATCAAAACGGGGGAGAATGTCGTGGGAGAATGTTGTGGGAGTTTGTGTGATTCAAATAAACTTCATGTCATGTCTCCTCTATCTTAATTCACTGAAGTTAATTTCCTATTTTATTTTGATGATTGGCATCTATACATTTCATTTTGCAACTATACATTGTATTTTATTTTATTTTAATAACACTGATTAGCAGTTTATAGCTTCATGAACTTGCATTGCATAATCAGGCTGGTGCACCTTTGCTTGAGCATATAGTCGGTGCACGTCTGCCTTAGTCACACCAAGGTCGGTGCATGTCTTGGCTTTCGCATGTAGAAGTCAGAGTATACTTTACACAAGGTCGGTGCATCTTTTGTCCCGTGCATATATATAGAGGTCGGTGCATGTTTGCACCCTCTGCATCTAAGGTCAGTGCACGTTTTGTATCGAGTATATAGCCGGTGCAGGTTTGCATTAAGCATATAATCGATGCAAGTTTTTGCATATAGTCGATGCAGGTTTGTGTATTGCACACAGTCGGTGCATGTTTTGCATGTGGCATATAGTCGGTGCAAGTTTGCATCGTGCATACAAGTCGGTGCAAGTTTCAGTAAGGTCAGTGCACATTCTCTATATGGCAGAATAAAGTTAATGCATATTGATATATGCATGGACTCAAGTCAGTGCATATTTGTGTCGTGCATAACCATTGTCGGTGCATGCAGTGTTTTACGCAAGTAAGAAGTAAGTGCAATGTTTGTCTTACCTAAGGGTCGGTGCACACGTAGTTATTCTGCATGTAAAGTCAGTGCACATCACTGTGCTGCATATATAGAGTCGAGACAAGCAGCATTCCATTGACTTAAAAGCTAATAGTGTTGTTCGCTTGCCAGGACAGCTATATGGTCGAACACTTGATGGGTGAGCTGACAACCTGCGAACTTGACTTACGAGGAAGTTAAAGTACCAGGTTATTGGCATGTGATCCAAGGCAATGCTCTAAAATAGATTTAGCCACGTAGAACTGTGAGCATTCAGATCCTTACACATGGACCTCCAGTGAAGCGCTCGCATCGAGATTCTTTGGGCGGGAAACGTGGTTTCCACGTGCCCTCTCCTCACAGAGGCTATAGTAGGGACATGATCCATCTCAGAAATGTATCTCTCAAAGATTGAAGAGAAGAAGATAGACAGAGCGAGTAAGGGAGAGCTGAGGATTAGCAGAACAAGCGCAGAGAGATGGAGAAGGCTACGAAGCTGAAGAGACCCTGAAGAGAGACTGAAGCTCAGAGGACAAATCCAAAGGAGAAAAAAGTATCGTAAGATTAGCCTCCTAGCATTGAAAGTGCCAGCCACTTATATATTTGGGGTGAGTTGGGAAAGTTCTTCTGGGATTGGCTAGCTTCTGTGTGGCACCTTTCCTTTAATCCCACCCTCTCTGTTGTGGATTGAGTGCAACAGTTGCTTCAGCAATGTAACTCTCGGTGCCCTGCTGGCTTTGTGTGCATTTACCTGCTGTTAATGATCATCTGGACTATTTGGAAGAGCAGGTGTAGCAGGAGATTTGATGGGGTCTCTGAGGCTCCAGCTAGGAGCATCACTCGGATTGTCATATCTTTACAGGAATCTTTCCAAAGACAACGGTTTAAGATAATGCCCTCTTCCCAGGGGCCACAGACTCTGGCAAAATTTGGCCTTTCCTACCTATATAAATAGCCGGTGTTTTTTACTTTGTGTTGGCGGCCCCCGGAGCAGGGCCTGGTGCTTAATGTAGATGGTGCTTCTAAAGGAAATCCTGGACCTTCTGGAGGGGGTGGATGTATACGCGACACTGATGGTAAATTATTATTTGGGTTCTTCTATTTTTATGGCCACGGTACCAATATCATGGCAGAATGTAGGGCGCTACTTGTTGGTTTGAGACTTGCTATACAATACAACTTAAAGCTCTCTATGATATACTCCGACTCGATGGTGATTGTGCAATTGTTAAAGGCTAGCTCTAAACCCCCTTGGTCCATCCTACCTTGGTGGGATTCTCTGCTTCGCATCTATAGCCAGGTCCACGCTCCGATTCTCCATTGCTATAGGGAATGCACCCACGTGGCGGATGCATTAGCTAATGCGGCGTTGGTGGGAGAGAACAATTCTGAATTTTTTCATTGGCGTCGGCTGCCATGGCAAGCAAGAGGCGCTATCGTTCTTGATGCAGCTGGCCTACCCTCAATCAGAGCTTTTCGTCCTACTTAATGCCTTGCAGATTTGGACCTTGGTGTGCCAAGCATGGGCATAGTATGGGATAGATTTTGTTGGTTGCTCTCATTCAGGGGTATGCCCCGGTGTTTTTGTAAGACTTTTCTCCTCTAGTTATATATTCTTTCTTTGAATAAAAAAAATGATTTTGAAAGAGTTCAAGAGTATAGTAATTGTACTTGACTCGTGGATCAAATCCAGAGTCAATCTGTTTTCAGAGAGTTACACTATTATCTTGTTTCCTTTCTTTCGTTTTAAGTTTTCTGAACTATATCAAGCTGTGAGTCAGCGGGCGAGGTTGAGACCTCGGACAGCGAAGCTGTAAAGCTCAACAGTAGCAAGCTGTGAGGCTCATCGGTCTGGGATCATTTCCCCAAAGCTGTGGATCAGCGGTGTGTAGGGATCTAATCCCCGAAGCTGTGGATCAGCGGCTTGAAGCTGTGAATCAGCAGTAAGCCACACTTGGTTAAATGTGGGGTGGATGTAGGTGAAAGCCGAACCACCTAAAATTCCTGGTGTTATGTGTGATTGGATTGTGAGTCTGTATTGTTATAGCTCTTGTCTGTTTGGCGTTTGGATGAATGCTTAAGTAATACATGTCTTCAATCGCTATAACTACTATCTGAGTTTGTTGCTAAAGCCTCTCATCCAGTAGGTATATCATAAGGTGTGGTTGAAAGGATAAGCAAAGCTTATCTGGAATTCCATATCTTGCGTGAGGATCAGTCTCCGCCATCGTACTGTACCTGAATGTTTGGATAACTGTTAGTGCTGTCATCTGATCTCTTCTAATATTGTTGATATTTCCATTTTTGGATTGAGCTATAGTAGTTCATTTTTATTCCGCATTGATTTTAACTGCTGTTGTTTGTTTAAGGGGTAGATCTATTCACCCCCCCTCTAGATCTTAGTGTCCATCTGTTCCAACATTTTTAATGTACACACACTAGCTTAATGTTCACACATGCACTAAATCTGCTGAGCAGTCGTTCCGTTGAAGTGCGGAACTGTTTGTGTGGGCACGTCGACCCCACATGTCTACTGCGTCGACGCAACTTCCACTGGATCACGTAGCTGAACCGCTAGCCCTTGAGACTGTGTCGACCAGCTCTTGGGTGTGTCGACCTGAGTAGTCTGGGTTCTGTGTTTTGTTCCAGCCTTTGAACTACTCTTGATAAATCTGCTGTGCATTAAGGTTAAGTGTTTTATTTGCTTTATAGTGGTAGCTTATGTTTTATTAGCAAAGTTTTTATTTGGGCAAAGTTTGTACCGGACCTATTCAACCCCCCTTCTAGATCTGGTTGCACCCAAGGGACAACAGACGCGACCCCTGTTACGACCGTAATCATCTCACTGTGAGACAGAGATAATACCGGCCTTACAGGGCTACTTCCTATGGCCAATAAATATGTAACTAACAGGAAACTAGCAGAGAAAGCATGCTATGATGGAAATAAGACATGGAAACGTATGTAATAGACACAAAGTTATTATCTTTTAGTTAAGGTTTCATGGACATCATGCAGTAAAAACCCTATTGCGTAGTCATGGAAAAACATGAAATTCTCAAGGTAGAAAGCATGAAATTGAGCAAGATCAGAGGGCTTTTGTTCCTAACTTGATGTTTAAGCCAACATGAGATAACCTACCTCTGGGGTTGCTCCTAGAGTTCAAATTTCTGGCTGGAAGTTCACTCCCATTTCTGCGCGTCCTGTGTGGAACCAGTAACTTCCTGACCTCCTAACTCCTTAACCTTTTAACCTAAATTCACGAGATTTTGAAGAAAGTTAGAAGACATAAAGGGGAACAAATAATTCTAAAGGATGAACCTAAAAACACCTCTGATAGGATCCCTAAACCTCGAGTCTTTGTCAGATGAACATGCTTGTTCCTGTGCGTTCTGTAGAGAAATAGCAACTTCTGAGCTTCCTAACTCCTTGCCCAATTGATCTCCTAACACCAAAATTTAAGGAACGCCAGAAGACACTTAGGAGAATAAATGACTCTAAAGAATAAACCTGAAATAATGACGTCTTACCTCTCCTACGCGTGATCCAAAACTAGGGTTCGCATAGGTTGAACCTGAGACCTATTTATAGAGAAAGGCCTAGGGTTGAAGGATTTGATCGAATTAGAGTCCTGATTTGGAGTAGATTTGATCCCTAAGAGTCCTAGATAGGTTTTCCCTTTGAGATAACCTCGATCCATGGCCACCCATTGATAAAAATCTATTTTTTTTTGTGTTTTAATAGATTTCGGTTTCGTAAGCGTATCGCGGTCAACATGAGGATTGCATTATTCAAGAACGCGACATATCGTACGACCGTGATCTGGCCTTCACTTCTAATTTGAAATTTATCCAAATCCCTTCTTCTAATTATCCCCTATTTATCCAATTAAATTAAGAAAATAATCCTATTACGTTTCTAGATGTGGGCTTGGGCCAAAAGGGCTTAGCAATTGGTCTATGGGCCCAATTTAAGTGAGCTTATTTATTTGGTTAATAATTAGGCTTTTAGGCAAAAGGCCTTAACCATTGAATAAGTTAATTAACCCATAATTAAATTTATTTAAATGGCCCATTTAAGCCTATTAAATATTTAAATAATTCTATTTAATTCCAAAAAAATCCTAGAAATTTTCGGGGTGTTACAAGTTGGGGCCACCCCCGACCCTCAGACACATGGCGTTGATCCGTTTATCTTCAGCACCCGGGCCAACCCGAGGCTACCCTATCAACCCGCCATGCAACCCGACTTAACCCACCAAGGCCGAGCCCACACGCCCAAAACGCCTTCTCTCAACTCCTATGAGCTCTCACCCCCAGCCCGGCACCAAATCGATGGCCCACCGGCCAACTACCTGAGCCGTTCGACAACTTGAAGTGTGTCAGGAATTTCCCCGAACACCTTGCGAACGGCAGCAACAACATCGAACAATTGACCCCCACGGGCCAATCCCAGCACCCCGAAGCACTGAGTCCTTCAAAGGACAACTCAGAAGAACAACGGGAGGTCACCCGGACCAGCCCCTATGGCCACGGCTCGCCTAGGGGGGGGGGGAGTTCGCCCCAGGCGCCGCCGTGCCCTGGTGGGGGCGAACTCCCCTAGGGGCGGCCTCTCCACCCAACCCGGTCAACCCCAGCGTGAGCTTGTCTCCGTCCCAGTCCCGCGTAGGATCGATCAGCATACCAGTCCAAAAGTGTTTGCGAATACAGAATCTCAAAGCCGCACGGGTCAACCTCTTCGTTCCACGTGCACACGCCGCCAATCGATCATTCCAAGCCCCGTATCCTTGTCATCTTCTACTCACACTTGGTCAAAGGTGGGCCCAAGAAGACCAAAAATTAGGATTTTATAGACCTGGGAAAAAAACCCAGGTGGCCCCGTGTAAACCCCCCGAGGGGGGGGGGGGTTATGCGGACCAGCCTCCACCCCGGGCTGGTCCGCGTAAACCCGGGCCCACCTACATTAAAACAAAAAAAAACCTTTTCAAGAAAAAAGTTGGGGTTTCACCCAGCGTAGACCACCCAGGGGGGGTTTACACCGACCAACCCCCCCGGGCTGGTCCGCGTAAACCTAGGCCCACACCCCTAAAAAAACAAAAAAAAAATAAAATAGCGAGATTTCCCCGCGTAAACCTCCCCAAGGGGGGGGGGGGGGGTTTACGCGGACCAGCCCGCTCCCCCAAGCTAGTCCGCTTAAACCTCCCCCCTCTCTCAGAACCAAAAAAATATATATTTTTATTAATTTTAGGGGGTTTACGCGGACCAGCTTACCCCCTCCAGTCCAGCCCGCGTAAACCCCCCATGACCCTTCATATTCCCCTATAAATTCTCCCCTTAGAAGCTCAAGGGGCATATAGATGCATAGACATACAGATGCAAGCACTGAAGGACTTAAGCCCCAAGGCTTCCGGCAAGAACGCGAGGAGCTAAGCGCGTGTTGGGTGGCATGTTGATCGGCTCGTATACGTCGAGGGTATGTTACACGTACTCCCCTCACATGGCGTCTAGCCGTCTCACTCAAGTCCATCCACCCGCGTATGAGGCGTTATGATAACGGCGATCACACCCACACATCGGGTCCGCCCGCGTATGGCGCGTTATTATAATGACGTGCACGCCATAATGCCAGATTTACTCCCGCTATGGGACCGCGTGCCCCCCGCTCGCCCCTAGCCGGCCACCGACGGCCCCTGTGACGACCTGGATCCTGGATACCAGATATACCCGATAGGACTACCGGATACACCTGATACCACTTGGAACCCGCGAGGCCTCCCAAGAGCGGTAAAGCTCCGAAGGGATAAAAGGGTTGTCGTGTAGTACATTGAAGCCACAGAGATAGTACAGTGAGCAACTAGATTTCATTAGACCGGTTTGCTAAAGTAGCAGAAATAAAATTACTTTTTAATTAATAATTTCAGTTTAACAATTATACCAGAGTCCAGTCCAAGAAATTAAAGACAAGTACAGGCCACAGGGAAAGAACGTACACTGAGGTCGGGGGATACCCGACGTAGGTACCGCTGGCAGCTACAGACGCGTCACACCAGGAACCACGAACAGAGACGGCGCCAACCACCTGAAAAGTAGGGGTGAGTCTTCAAACAGAGACTCAGTAGGGGTCACGCGGATCCCCACTGAGAAACACGCAGTACACGGAACAGAAAGCAACAGTAGTAGCAAAGCAAGAGAAGCTACACTACCAAGCTGTAAAAAGAACAGGAACAGCAGAAGTAGGGCACAAGCTAAGAGCAAGGGAAGCTAAAAGAAAAGGGAAAAGCGAGGCCGTAAAACTCGGAACACGGCCACCGAGAGGAACTCGGCTCCCTAAGTTACTCCAAGCAACGACAGAAGGGCAACTCTGACCTGACAAAGTTAGAAGTTACCGATCTGTCGACACGACGCCAGGCCTAAGACGAAGACCTGCAAGGACAGACAAAAGTCTAGAAAAGATCTAGACAGACGACAAACAGACTCGATGACACACACGACTAGAACATCGTGCACGTAACACAACACTGACGTCGAGTAGGGCCACGAGAGGGCAAACTCGGAAAGGTCACGGCGCACAAGAAACGTGAAGGTCACGTATCACGTGACGGAAGCACTTCCTCATCAGAAAAATAGCCAGCTGCGTCCACTGACATCTTACACTGCGCCACGAGTGTCTCGCCTACGGTACCGGCAAAGCCACGGTAGAGTCGCAGACACACACTAAACCAAACAGGAACTACAACAACAAGTAACTCGTCAGGGTTACGCCCGTCGACGTAAGTCCTCAGCCCCTGACAACGTGTGCACACACTGGCTCTTGCCTAAGCCAGGCCCTCTAGCTAGTTTTCTCCCTCGGTAGGACGCTATCGCTGGCCGGGAGCCCACAGAACTAGCTTACAAACCGTATTACGGGAACTGCCCTTTCCACCACTCCGAGGTGGGTCAACACACTGGATCGCGTGCGTCGACAGGCTACGACTAGAGGAGGTTCACAAGACACCAGACTCAGAAACACAAGTGCTAGAGTACAGACAAGCTAGAACGCACTGCCGCACGTACTACTAGACACCACTGGCAGTACGACTACTGCCAACAGACTCAGGACTAGGCAACTAGACCTACTACATAACGATCTTTTAGTCAGATGACTCAAAGGCAAGATCGTCACTGACAGCGGAACAAGCCGCCAATCGGTCTAATCCTAAGCCACGTGAAACGACGCTCCGCAGAAAATGACTCACGGAGACCTGAGGGAACACCGAGGATCCTCAGCACGCCTAGACACACGGACCGAGGTAAGATGACACCTCGAGGCATCCAGAACCAAAGTCTCAGACTGGACAAAACTGCCGAGACACACACACAAGGTCACCCGTCCACCACTGGGTCACCCCGGGTTGATCGGAACCCAACAAAGACACGTAAGCACAAACCCTCTTGGCCACCTCGGAACACGGTTACAGCCCTCATAGGACATCGGGTGATGTCCACGTGACAATGGGCGAACCATAAGGTCGAGCCAAAATATCAAAAACCAAACCACCGGTAAACTACTCTCTGGGCATAGGCTATCAATCACTCGGCCGCTAGGTCAACGAAGCAGTCAAGGCGGACTCGCTATGCAACCAGAGGCAAAGACACTGGTGGTCTTAGATTAAGTCGCTCGGAGAAACTATAGCAGTCAAGGAATAGACCGCACATAATTCACCCGAACCGACCGATCCCGGGAACTACCGGACAGACAAACCAACACTAGCAGTCCAGGATAGGACCACTAGAAACACCGCCCTAACTTACGTAGACGACCGACGCGAAACAGACAGGACATACGGAGACTTGGGGGAACTCCGACACCCTCAAGGCACCTGGACATACAAACCGAGGCCAAATCATACCTCTAAGTGTCCAGAACCACGTCTCGAGCTGGACAAATCCATTGAGACACAGGCAAGGTCGCATGTCAACCATTGGATCACACCGGGTCAACCAGACTAGAGCAATGACTCTAACACGACACCGGGAGAAGCCATCACGGCCAACCGATAAAACATCGGGGATGAGCGGTTCAGAATGGACCACTCAACAGGATGGACGATCCGAAACTGACCACACAAAGGGGTTGAACAGACGTCTGAACGGGAACACACGTGCGGCTCACCCCTAGCCGCGCGGGGGAACAGACGGCTAAGACAACACCGCACAAAGGCTTGTGCGGTCCACCTTGGGCCGCACAACAGCCACCGGCACCATGGATGTACGGTCAGCTACTAGCCGTACAAAAGGTTAGGCGGCCAGACCCCAGCCGCACAGCCCAACAACGGTCCAAACCGAAGGGGAAAAATGGTTCAATCCTGGCCGTACCTGAGCTATACGGTCTCACGATAGACCATATGACCCTCGCTGCTCGCCAAGCCGAACAGAGCGCGCCGAGCAGATGAACGGTCAAGACAGGGCCGCCCATGGGGATAGACGGACCTAGTCCGACCGCTTAACTCTCACGGTGGGCAAACCGTGGGTTCGGCCTAATGGAGGCCATTCCACGCCCCATTCATCCCGAGACGAAGGGGAGACAACCCTGGACCTGCTGGCAATCACATAGACTCCGTCCGGAGTCAAAACGACGCACGGATTGCAAGAAACGTGCGATTCTAACGAAATCACCCAAAAAGGATTTACGGACTTCCCGGAGCCCTAACGGTCAAACGGGACCTCCAAACGAAACGAAATCAGTGACTATGGAACGCTGACGTCCCAGGGAGTCCATTGACAGTAACTGATCTAAAAATGGTTGCTGTTTTCCAGTGAACCCTACAAAACCCGAAAATTACGGTTTAGGCTAAACAAGCCCAAACTCGACCGTTTCCGTGCCGAACGACATGCAATGGCAGGGAAAACGGGCAGGGAGAAGTGGTGATCCGTCACCCTACCTCCACTGAAGAAACTGTGCCCCGAAGGGACTAAACCGCGCCGAAAATCACGCCGCGAGCTCAAACGCCGGCTTTGAATCCACCATTCGGGATCGCGCCGAAATCGCTCCATCCTAGCCCCGTCGCGCACCCAACCAGCTCCACAGCGTCCCCAGCACTCGCCCTTAGGTCCTCCGTCTGTAGCCGGAGCCGAGAAGGCGAAACAGAAGAGAAACGGGAGAGAGAGAGGCGGCGGCGTGAAATGAGAAGGAGGAGAGAGGAAAGGAAAAGAAATAGGAAAAGAAATTATGAATTTTCCTAATTTCTAAAAATCTAATTTTTGGCCCTATCTCAGAAAAATACGCAAAAATAGTCAAAACGATCGGCTCGGAGAGTACATCGTCGCTGTAGCATCCTCGAGTCGATGAATTGACAAATAAACTCACCGTAGGGTTCCGTAACTAGTACGGGAGAAAAACCCACACAGATCGTAAAACTCAACTCGGAAGCCACAAAAGTGACACGAAACTCACCGAAACAGATCCAAAAGATCCAATAAAGATCCAACAAGACATACTAAGGATCCAACAAAGATTCGGGACATTACATCCTCCCCTCCTTTAAGAAATTTTATCCTCAAAATTTAAGGACTAACAATGGAGAAGCAAGGGAAGAACAACCCAACATGGCTATGCACACTACGCATCAGCCAACAATAAAGCCGAGAACACGGCAACACAAATCCTGAGAAGCACGGCTCAGAGGAACATTATCAGAGCATAATTACAGGCACACGCTCTGGATCGAGCACGACACAAGTGGACACAAGTCTGACACCTCTGAAAAAAGGCAACGTCGCTTACGTCTCACCAAAAATGCAGACATGATCGCTACAACAACAGACAACCGATACCGAGGAACACAACGACGGCACGGCAAGCAGTAGCTTACACAAGGAGACACAGTCCTCTCAGCTGACAGCTCGACCACATCATCGGCTCTAGTGCCAAAGGTGGCAGAGAACACCTGGCACACAGGACGCCAACGACAACAGCACCGGACCACAAACACGATCAAGTCAGTCCTCACTCAGATATTACCTCTGATCGAGTCGCATGCCAACTCTACGGGAGAAAGGGAGTACAACAAGCTAACAGACAAGGTCACGGTCCACGGCAGAGACACAAAATCATAGAGAAACAGCGATAAAATGATAACAACAGCACTTGCAGGATTCCAGCTCCGTATAGAACACAGAACCACCATACACAACTGCAAGCATGGTCACATCAAGGCACAAGAACAGCTGAACACACAACCACAAGGGATAGGTCACGCATCAGACTGCTCACCAAGAAAAGACCCACGATAATGAGAAACGACAATCTCGGGGAACGCACCTCAAGGACCACGAACACGCCTTGAGAGCACAACACCCAAGAAAACACATGCGGAGCAGAGGGTAGCCAATCAGCAAAGAATGCCGACAGATTCCCCAATGCTCACAAATGCCAATGCCAACACCAGAAATGCTTCCAATAACAGTACGGCATGACAACGACAACGTCAAGGCACTGGAAGCCAAGACAAAGTCACATCGAGAACAACAAACCTCTCGACTGGCCAGAATCTCACCACCAACGATCCTGAGCCCGTGGGTAACCAGCCCACACGCTTCAGCTGCAAACTCATAAAACACACACATGCATCAGGGAATATCTCGGTACCCGCATCTCAGCACACACTCGACGCCATCGCAACTTCTGAAAATCGCAACGTAACATGCCAAGAGTACCGATCTGACAAATAACCGATCATAAGTCACCTAAGTGCAAAGAAGAGGAGTACCAACTTTGGCACAAGGCCCAAGGAAAAGGCTAATCTCAGCTTACCTTCACGTCCTAAAAGTGGTAAATGACCCTTCACAATACATCGGTCGCTGGACACGGCACGACAAATACGATACGCGACAGCTCTTAACACCATGATGGAGTCTAAAGCCAAGCAACCATATAACAAAGAGCAGATCAGGCTCAGAACAAAGCTGTCCATGCTTAAGCAAACACAGGACAAATGCATCACTAAGATAGCAATTCCAAGGTAAACCTCAAAAAGATTCCACCAGAAGGGACGAGAAGCAATAAGCTCAACCACGAAAGCTCACCAGGAAGGGAAAATCCTAGCTTGCCTGAGCAACTTCTCAAACACAGAATCTAATCGAGCACTTCAACAGAAGCGAGACACATCAGGAGCTGAGCAGACTCAAGCCGGGATGACCAAAACAACGTGAGAACGTGTACGGTCATCAGACCAAGGCCAAAGGTCAACAGCAACTTGAACAACACACGGAGAAAACCTCGAACAACGTACTGCAGATTCAAGCCTTCCGGCGTACACTGCCACGTACGACAAGATCGAGACAAACACCACGATAGAAAGAAGCGTCTCATCACATCTTGACGAGAACAAAAATCACCTTGCGCAGTGCCAGAACAGCACGCACAAGACCACACTCGAAAAACAACGCGACAAATCATCGCAACACCTAAGCCAGCAAATGCATGTATTGGACTTTAAGGACTCTGGAAACTGCAATATCTCGGATTCCCATGTACTTCACACAAAAATGCCCTGATACCAACTGTGACGACCCGGATCCCGGATACCAGATATACCCTATAGGACTACCGGATACACCTGATACAACTTGGAACCCGCGAGGCCTCCCAAGAGCGGTAAAGCTCCAAAGGGATAAAAGGATTGTCGTGTAGTACATTGAAGCCACAGAGATAGTACAGTGAGCAACTAGATTTCATTAGATCGTTTTGCTAAAGTAGCAGAAATAAAATTACTTTTTAATTAATAATTTTAGTTTAACAATTATACCAGAGTCCAGTCCAAGAAATTAAAGACAAGTACAGGCCACAGGGAAAGAACGTACACTGAGGTCGGGGGATACCCGACGTAGGTACCGCTGGTAGCTACAGACGTGTCACACCAGGAACCACGAACAAAGACGGCGCCACCCACCAGAAAAGTAGGGGTGAGTCTCCAAACAGAGACTCAGTAGGGGTCACGCGGATCCCCACTGAGAAACACACAGTACACGGAACAGAAAGCAACAGTAGTAGCAAAGCAGGAGAGGCTACACTACCAAGCTGTAAAAAGAACAGGAACAACAGGAGTAGGGCATAGGCTAAGAGCAAGAGAAGCTAAAAGAAAAGGGAAAAGCGAGGCCGTAAAACTCAGAACACGGCCACTGAGAGGAACTCGGCTCCCTAAGCTACTCCAAGCAGCGACAGAAGGGCAACTCTGATCAGACAAAGTCAGGAGTTACCGATCTGTTGACACGACGCCAGGCCTAAGATGAAGACCTACAAGGACAAACAAAAGTCTAGAAAAGATCTAGACATACGACAAACAGACTCGACGACACACACGACTAGAATGTCATGCACGTAACACAACACTGACCTCGAGTAGGGCCACGAGAGGGCAAACTCGGAAAGGTCACGGCGCACAAGAAACGTGAAGGTCACGTATCACGTGACGGAAGCACTTCCTCATCAGAAAAATAGCCAGCTGCGTCCACTGACGTCTTACACTGCGCCACGAGTGTCTCGCCTACGGTACCGGCAAAGCCACGGTAGAGTCGCAGACACGCACTGAACCAAATAGGAACTACAACAACAAGTAACTCATTAGGGTTACGCCCGTCGACGTAAGTCCTCAGCCCCTGACCACGTGTGCACACACTGGCTCTTGCCTAAGCCAGGCCTTCTACCTAGTTTTCTCCCTCGGTTGGACGCTACCGCTGGACGGGAGCCCATGGAACTAGCTTACAAACCGTATTACGGGAACTACCTTTTCCACCACTCTGAGGTGGGTCAACACACTGGATCACGTGCATCGACAGGCTACGACTAGAGGAGGTTCAGAAGACACTAGACTCAGAAACACAAGTGCTAGAGTACAGACAAGCTAGAACGCACTGTCGCACGTACTACTAGACATAACTGGCAGTACGACTACTGCCAACAGACTCAGGACTAGGCAACTAGACCTACTACGTAACTATCCTTGAGTCAGATGACTCAAAGGCAAGATCATCACTGACAGAGGAACAAGCAGCCAATCGATCTAATCCTAAGCCACGGGAAACGACGCTCCGTAGAAAATGACTCACGGAGACCTGAGGGAACATCGAGGATCCTCGGCACGCCTGGACACACGGACCGAGGTAAGATGACACCTCGAGGCATCCAGAACCAAAGTCTCGGACTGGACAGAACTACCGAGACACACACACAAGGTCACCCGTCAACCACTGGGTCACCTCGGGTTGACCGGAACCCAACAAAGACACGCAAGCACAAACCCTCTTGGCCACCTCGGAACATGGTTACAGCCCTCATAGGACATCGGGTGATGTCCACGTGACAATCGGTGAACCATAAGGTTGAGCCAAAATACTGAAAACCAAACCACCGGTAAACCACTCTCTGGGCATAGGCTATCCATCACTCGGCCGCTAGGTCAACCAAGCAGTCAAGGAGGACTCGCCACGCAACCAGAGGCAAAGACACTGGTGGTCTTAGATTAAGTCGCTCGGAGAAACTTTAGTAGTCAAGGAATAGACCGCACACAATTCACCCGAACCAACCGATCTAGGGAACTACCGGACAGACAAACCAACACTAGCAGTCCAGAATAGGACCACTAGAAACACCGCCCTAACTCACGTAGACAATCGACGCGAAACAGACAGGACGTACGAAGACTTGGGGGAACTCCGACACCCTCAAGGCACCTGGACAGACAAACCGAGGCCAAATCATACCTCTAAGTGTCCAGTACCACATCTCGAGCTGGACAAATCCATCGAGACACAGGCAAGGTCGCATGTCGACCATTGGATCACACCGGGTCGACCAGACCAGAGCAATGACTCTAACACGACACCGGGAGAAGCCATCACGGCCAACCGATAAAACATTGGGGATGAGCGGTTCAGAATGGACCACTCAATAGGATGGACGGTCCGAAACTAACCACACAAAGGGGTTGAACAGACATCCGAACGGGAACACACGTGCGGCTCACCTCTAGCCGCGCGGGGGAACAGACGGCTAAGACAACACAGCACAAAGGCTTGTGCGGTCCACCTCGGGCCACACAATAGCCACCGGCCCCAGGGATGTACGGTCAGCTACTAGCCGTACAAAAGGTTAGGCGGCCAGACCCCAACCGCACAGCCCAACAACGGTCCAAACCGAAGGGTAAAAACGGTTCAATCCTGGCCGTACCTAAGTTATACGGTCTCACGATAGACCGCATGACCCTCGCTGCGCGCCAAGCCGAACAAAGCGCGCTGAGCAGATGAACGGTCAAGATAGGGCCGCCCATGGGGATAGACGAACCTAGTCCGACCGCTTAACTCTCACGGTGGGCAAACCGTGGGTTCGGCCCAACGGAGGCCATTCCACGCCCCATTCGTCCCGAGACGAAGGGGATACAACCCTGGACCTGCTGGCAATCACATAGACTCCGTCCGGAGTCAAAACGACGCACGGATCGCAAGAAACGGGCAATTCTAACGAAATCACCCAAAAAGGGTTTCCGGACTTCCCGGAGCCCTAGCGGTCAAACGGGACCACCAAACAAAACGAAATCAGTGACTATGGAACGCTGACGTCCCAGGGAGTCCATTGACAGTAATTGATCTAAAAATGGTTGCCATTTTCTTGCGAACCCTACAAAACCTGAAAATCACGATTTAGGCTAAACAAGCCCAAACTCGACCATTTCCGTGCCGAACGACGTGCAATGGCAGGGAAAACGGGCAGGGAGAAGTGGTGATCCATCACCCTACCTCCATCGAAGAAACCGTGCCCCGAAGGGGCTAAACAGCGCCGAAAACCGCGCTGCGAGCTCAAATGCCGGCTTTGAATCCACCGTTCGGGATCGCGCCGAAATCGCTCCATCCTCGCCCCGTCGCGCACCCAGCCATCTCCACAACGTCCCCAGCACTCGCCCCTAGGTCCTCCGTCTGTAGCCGGAGCCGAGAAGGTGAAACGGGAGAGAAACGGGAGAGAGAGAGGCGGCGGCGTGAAATGAGAAGGAGAGAGGAAAGGAAAAGAAATAGGAAAAGAAATTAGGAATTTTCCTAATTTCTGAAAATCTGATTTTTGGCCCTATCTCAGAAAAATACGTAAAAATAGTCAAAATGACCGGCTCGGAGAGTACATCGTCGCTGTAGCATCCTCGAGTCGATGAACTGACAAATAAACTCACCGTAGGGTTCCGTAACTAGTACGGGAGAAAAACCCACACGGATCATAAAACTCAACTTGGAAGCCACAAAAGTGACCCAAAACTCACCAAAACAGATCCGAAAGATCCAATAAAGATCCAACAAGACCTACTAAGGATTCAGCAAAGATCCGGGACATTACAGTCCCGACCGCTGACCCAAGTTAGCCGGGCCCTGGCCCGGAAGTAACATCCCTGGGATCGGCCCTAACTCCCCGGCATGAAGACACTCGCCTTTCGAGACCCGTACCTGACTGCTCCCCTCGAGCCGCGTCCAGCCTCCCTCAAGCGTTAGGCAGTGTCCACCCCTGCCATCCAGTCTAGCCCTCCCTCGGTGATTCGGGCACGTCCCTAGCTCCTTGCGGAGAGCCCTTGTAAAGATATTTCCTTGTTATTTAATGACTTCAATGATGTTCTTAATTAAAGAATATTATCTATTTTTTTGGAAGTGGCCAAAATTATATAAATAATTATTTTATACAATTATCATAAAAAGATTTTCATATTCTAAGACGCAATCGAATTTTCTACGATGAATTGAAATTAATAAGAATAAATTAAATTAATTGAATTTCACCCGTAGGCTAAAGTTTTGACTAAATTCTAAAAATATGGAAAAATCATATCTTGTAGAGAACGAAGAGTTTAGCAATAGTGTCAATTGGGTCGACTCCTAATAAAAAAATTAATTAGGATGAATTAAGGAGTTCTTAGCCAAAATCGTTGTTCTTGATAGCCCGACATTAATCTACCTAATTCGAGCCCATTTCTCAACCATTCGAGTCCAAACCAGGCCCATTTGATAGATAAATCCTAGGAGCTCATTTCCCCTCTGAAACCCTAGCCTTTAGAAGCTTCTCTCGAAGGCGGCGGCGCGGATCTGGTCAGGATGCGAAATTTTTGCCGAGTTTAAACCCTTGGACTCTTTAGGTTAATTCGATCCCTAGAACGACCTATAGGCTCTATAAATAGAGGGGTTTCGCAGCCCTAGACCTCCTTTTAATTTTTCAACAGGTGGCGTGGGCGATCGTGGTCGAACCTAGGCGAATTTTGGCGTTTGGTGGCGGCGTGTATTAGGGTTCCGGCGAGCGCGTCTTCCCTTCATCTTCCTAAAGCGGTAGGTGTCTCTCAGGCCAAATGAAAATCTAATGATACCTTCTTGTTCGTCTTCCTGAGCTCTTTCTTTTGATACCTAATTGCCTAATTTTAGTACACCATGCTGTTCTAATTTCATGTTTTACTCCAAGGTATATAAAAAGGGCAACTTTCATGTTAACTAGTTTAAAGTTGAATTTAATCATTTTAGGTCATAATCAAAGCATGTTATCTTGTACGATTTTTAATGCTCTTTCGAACGGTGGTATTTTCCTTAAATTTTGTTCACTCTATCATGAGAAATCGAGGTTTTTAGCATAGCATGTCGAAGTTCGTCGTTGGTGGGTTCCAGGTCGAGGTGACGCGCCTTCCAGAGACCGTTACAACCGTGACGGTCGCACGATAGACCGTCACCTGAGCCTGATGGCCTCACGACAGACCGTCACATGCCCTTGTGTTTTAAAAATTTAAGATTTTTATCTATTTATTTTCTGATACATAACGCACCTACTATAAACCGTTACATGCTTTTAACGCCCCTGATATGGACCGTCACGTTCCTCTGGCAGGGTTTTTTAAACTCTGATTCATGCATTTTAACCAGGGACTTGCTATGTTTTAGTATGACTTCTTGATCTGTAACAATACAGAACGTGATAATAATCTAGTATCATGATCATAAACATTAGGTTTTAATTTCTACATGAAAGTTGTTACATAGTCCTAAGTTGATTCATCATATGAAAATTGATAGAAACCCTTAATACTTGTATAAATTCTGATCTATGCAAAATATATGTTATTGTTTGATAGTCATGCCACTCCGGTGGGATTGACTGACCGCACCGTCTTGGTTTTCGTGATTATTAGCCTCAATTCTTGTAATGGATGGGACTCTCAACCGGATATTCCTTCCGTCAGACTAGGACCACTATTATGAGACCTCCGTAAGATCCCGTCAGCCTAGGACTCCCACCAGGACGTCGGGCAGGTTGTACCCCAAAGACCTGAACCCAAGAATGTGGTTTGAATCGTGTTTTGGGTCAGTCCAAACTGGACTGATCTGTGAACTGTAACGGTCCAAGGTTGGACTGTCACGTCAGTGTAACGGACTAAGGTCAGACCGTCACGTTCCTATAGCGGCCCAATTATCGACCGCCACAGGTAAGATATCTCACATGTTTCCCTTGTTTTATTATCATGTAGCAGTCATCAAGGTTGACCTTGAACTGTGAAATCGTGCGTGATTCTTGTTTGCATCCTTGTCTTTCTACCTAATGTTCATTCCAACGATGTTGGAATTTCTCTCAATTTTAGAAGTAAGTTTGTCACGTCCCGAGCCTTTATGACAGCGGAAGACTCGCTCGAGAAACGTGAACATCAGGCATGGTAAGCCTCTTACAAGCAAGAATGATCAGAGCGCAAGACAATCACACACATAAATGTAATTGCACAATATTTTCATCAAACTCCAACTTATTTCATAATAATCAAATATTCAAATACAATAACTTTCAACTTCTTCCAATCTATCAAACTCAAGAAATTGAAAAATTACATAGACTCAATCTAATCAATATAGACTTTCCTAAGTCTTCACTCTCATCTTTGACAACACTTTCATTCGCTCTCGGACCCGCTACTTGTATAACCCGAATCCGAATTCGAATCACTTTCATTTTCTGAAAAGAATGAAAATAGGTAATGAGCACACTTGCCCAGTAGGTATCTTCACATCAACATGAAGGCATCATTAAAGTAATTAACATTTTAGCTCTAAAGAAATAAGGTAAAATCATGCGAATGCGATCAATCATGCGAATACCCAAAGTAACAAAGATAATCGTTTAAGATATAATGAGAGCAAGTATGAACTAGCAAGAATGCAACAAGAACATGTTATGGCCTTTCAAGAACAAGAATGTAACGAGAATGTACTAACAAGCCACATAATCATCCCTCCAGTATATTGTACTTATAAGCAAGTACTTCATGAATTTCTGTGGAATATCAAGTCATGTACAAGAAAGTCATGTCGTGCCGTGGATCTTCACTTATTTATAGAGAAAGTACTCACAGCACAATGCGACGCTAGTAGCATCATACCCCATGGTTTATAATAGTATGTTTCCGACAATCAGTCGAGGGGACTAGCATAGAGCCCTTGAACACAATCAGTGCTCGATCGCATCTTCAAGTATAAATCAAGCTACTTCCACGTATGTAACAATAAAGTATGGCCAAGAATGTAATAAGCTCATGATAATAATAATCAATGAATGAACACTTCAATTTAGAATATGAAAGATCAAGAATGACATATACTATGTTATGCTTATGGAAATAGATCGGTAGCATAACGACTCATTTCTTAACTTTTCATTCTTTAAAATTAAGTATTTTGATCATTGTGACAAGTCCTAGAACATCAATGATCAACCTAGGAACTTTAGAATATCAACCCCTTGGTCAAACCACGGGTTAAGCACTCAAACAATGTGACGGTCAAGGACTGGATCGTTACATGATGTGACGCTCCAGTATTCAGCCGTAACATTAGTCTGAATCCAGAAATAGTAAAATAGACTTAATGAAATGTGACGGTCTTATATTGGGCCGTTAGATGCTCTTGACGGTCCAGTATAGATCCGTTACATTGCTAGAACCAGAAACATCGATAGTGTAATCTACTAAATGGGCATTAATGGTACAACCAACTCGGCATCCTAGTGGGAATCCCAGGCTCGCGGAGAATTACGGAGGCCTTGAAAAAATATTTCCTAGTCCATTGGATGGAATATCCAATCGAGAGATCCTCATGTCCAAGAATAATGTTCCTATAGTGTAAAGTGTGAACTAATGGACAACATACCGGAATATGTGTCATGTACTTAAAGAAAATTACTCTATTAATAGAGGGAATGTGTAACAATATGAAATCATGATAAAACTTCGTCAATACATCATTTAAAATCATAGAGTTAATACAAACTATAGTGCTTTGGCATGAAATTAACATATCCTTAAAATAATTCAAGATGCTTTTAACATGCGATACTTATCATGAACCAATTAATAAATTTAAAGTCATATCAACAGGTCAAAACTTAGATAACTAGGCATATTTATAGGTTAATGTGACCGTTCTTCAATTCTGTCTACAGTTACTCTGACGGTCGAGAATGGGGGCGTCACAGTGATTGTGACAGTTTATCGTGGGACCGTTACAGCATTGTAACGCACTGAGTCTGGGCCGTCAAAGATAACAGAGATATTTAAAAACAATAGAAGGTGTGACGGCTTGTCGTAAGGCCGTTAGATCATTGTGACGGTCTTACCTTGATGCATCAGATCGTCTACTGGCAGAAAAGATATTAAAAAATCTAAGGTTTCAACTTACATCATGTCTGGAAATCATATATAAACTTCCACATGATAGAATGAAGGCTAACCTACTAGTATGCATCGGTTTTCTGTGAATTTGACAAGAGAGTTCTTTTTAACTTAGTTAGGGTTAAGAGGATACATGTATGCATGTCCTACTAAAACATGAAATTCATGATCTATGATGCATGAAATCAATCAAAACCTGAGGGCTTTTGTCCCTAACAAGATGTTTTTACCAATCATGAGATGACCTACCTTTTAACTAGGCTTTATGCTTCTAATTTGAGCCTGAAAAACCGTGCCATAATTCTCCTTTTCCAGTGATTTTCCAGCAATTTCCTACTGCTCTTACTCCACGACCTCTTGACCTAAAGATGTGAAATTTTGAGGGTAAGAAGATGAAACTAAGGTGAACAAAAAGTTCTAAATGATTGAGCTCTAATTACCTCGTTTAGACGTCCTAATCTCTTGATCTTCAGGGGTCTTGCGTTCAGTTTCCTGAGTTATTATGATCAAACCAGCAACTTTGGAAGCTTCAATTCCTTGGTTGCTTGATCTCCTAACATGAAATTTGGAGAACTATTAGTCTAAAGTGTACTAAACAAAGTCTTCTAAAGAACTTACCTAAAATTATGACTCCTTACCTTGATTCTTCACGAGCCAAAAGTAAGGGTTGCTCAGTTCAGAAATAGGTCTTATTTATAGGATTTTGGCTAGGGTTTGAAGATTAGATCGATTCTAGAGTCCTTAATTTGCCAGAACCTAATCTCTAAGAGTCTTAGTAATGTTATAAGCTCTCCCAAGTTGATCTCTTGCAGATAGGATTCCAAAGTTCCAATCTTTATGCTCGTTCTTCTATTCACGGAACTATCAGGGTGTAACGCATCAGGACTGTTACGTTACGTGGCTGTGGCGGTCTCACGATAGACCGTTACATCCAACGTGCATAGAATTCAACATAAATCAAACTCTTTTGTTAATTATCCATATTATTATCTATAAAAATAGTATTTATCTTTAAAATATGTAAATAGGCTAAATAACCTTCTAGAATATGGGCCAAACTTAATGGGCTTGGTTCTTAAACCTTTTGGATTCTATTTAAATAGGCTAGGTTAATTATTTAACATAATTGGGCCTTATAATGACTTATTATTTCAATAATCTATTTACTAATTTATTTAGCCTTTATAAATTCCTAATAAATTACAGAAAATTCTATAAATAATCTAGAAATTATTATATAAATTCTGGGGCACTACACCCTCCCCCACTTAGAAGAATTTGGTCCCCAAATTCAATACATGGATTATGGAGAGTGTTCTTACAGTTAAAATAGTTTTGGGAATCTTTTTCGCATGGCTGCTTCGGTTTCCCATGTTGCTTCATATGGCCATGTTTTCTTCCATTGAATCTTGACCATAGGAATAACTTTATTTCTTAGTTGACGCACTTCCCGTTCCAGAATCTTTATTGGCGTTTGCTCGTTCGTCATATCCTTCTGAATCTCCAGATTGTCATAAGTGATAATATGGTCAGGATCATATACATACTTCTTCAGCATAGAGATGTGAAATACGTCATGAACTCCTGGTAATTGTGGAGGTAAAGCTAGTTTGTAGGCCACTTCACCGACCCTTTCAAGAATTTCAAACGGGCCAATGAATCTTGGAGTTAGCTTGCCCTTAATGCCAAATCTTCGAATACCACGACCTGGAGAAGCCTTGAGATACACATGGTCTCCTACTTGAAATTCCAAGTCGCATCTTCGATTATCAACATAAGATTTCTGCCTATCTTGCGCCATATTTATTCTCTCTTGAATAAGCTTGATCTTCTCTGTAGAATATCTGATAATATCGGGGCCTAGGAATTATCTTTCTCCTATTTCATTCCAACATATTGGTGATCGACAACTTTTTCCATATAGAGCTTCAAAAGGTGCCATTTGTATGCTGGCATGATAACTGTTGTTATATGCAAATTCTACTAGAGGCAAGTGATCATGCCAACTACCTCCAAAATCAATAACACAAGCCCTGAGCATGTCTTCCACCACTTGATTCGTTCTTTCTATCTGACCATCAGTTTGTGGATGAAAGGCTGTGCTGAAATTCAATCTAGTCCCTAGTGACTGTTGTAGACCCTTCCAAAACTGTGATGTGAATCGAGGATCTCTATCAGATATAATAGTGACTGGGACACCATGTAATCTAACAATTTCCCTTATGTATAATGCTGCCAGGATATCCACAGACCATCGACTTTTGATTGGTATGAAATGTGCAGATTTAGTTAATCGGTCTATGATTACCCATATACCATCGTGTCCACCTCTTGTCTTAGGTAACCCCATAATGAAATCCATCCCTATACTCTCCCACTTCCATTCGGGAATATTCAAGGGATGCAGTTTACCTGCGGGTCTAAAATGCTCTGCCTTTACTTGTTGACAAGTGAGACAGCGAGACACGAAATCAGCTATTTCCCTCTTCATGTTGGGCCACCAGAAATTTCTTTTGAGATCCTGATACATTTTTGTACTACCTTGGTGAATGGTATATCTGGATTTATGTGCTTCTTCTAGAATCAATTTCTTCGTATCCTCATGATCCGGTACACATACTCGGTCTTTAAATAGCAATCTTCATCCTTAATAGAAAAATCTGGCCTTTGTTCAACATTGGCCTTGATCTCCAATAATATAGGATCATCATTTTACAGCTTGACTAGATTTTCTATTAATGTAGGTTGAGCTTGAATATTAGCTAGGAAACAATCTTCCTTCCTGTCAATATCTAAGTTCAACTGAGCAAATTGAGGAATAAGAGTAGTCATACTAATCATGAGACTTGATAGCATACCCATTGGTTTTCGGCTGAGTGCATCTGCTACAGCATTAGCCTTGCCAGGGTGATATTGAATAGCAAAATCAAAGTCTTTGAGATATTCTAACCACCTCCCCTGTCTCATATTTAGCTCTTTTTGAGAAAATAAGTACTTCAAGCTTTTGTGGTCCGAGTAGACCGTGAACTTTTCTCCATAAAGATAATGACGCCAAATTTTCAAGGCGAATATGACAGCTGCTAATTCTAAATCATGCACATGATAATTTTTCTCGTGACGCTTCAATTGTCTTGAAGAATAACATATTACTTTTCCATTTTGCATGAGGACACACCCTAGGCCAATGCCATATGCATCCGTATACACTTCGAATCCACCACCTTCCTGTTATTCTTCAAGACAATTGAAGCGTCACGAAGGGTGATGTCCTACTGCCAAGACCCAGTCGACAGGGAGATAGCAGACAGAGACTTGAGGAGATTTCTATTTTTGATGCTCGGGAGGCTGCTGCTCGGCACGAAGGGTGATGTCATCAACTGTCGCTTCCTGGGGATACTCGAGGACTTGGTGGGCGTCGACCGATACACCTGGGGAGCAGCGCTGCTGGCGCACTTGATAGCCGACCTGTCCACGGGGGCAGGTCATGAGACGACAGTCAGTGTCTTTTCACCTTTTCTTCAGGTATGCATTTTTTGTTATTTTCTTGTTAGAATGCATATGCGTATGAATGTTTTGCTAATACGATGCATGAATGCAGATGTGGAGCCACTTGTACATGCCGATGGGACGCGCTGACTCACGACCTGGAGATGAGGGGTCCTTCCCTCTAGCACGCCGCTGGCTACCGGTGGTGATCGCAGCCCCACTCGCCTACGAGTTGCGAGTGTTACGACGGGAGTTCCGCGGCTTCCCCGCCTCACTGGTACGCATGCTTGATGTGATGCAATTTTTTTATTTTTATTATAGAATGTGATATGATATGATGGATGATTGATATGTGTGCTTGTGAATGCAGGTGAGATGGAGACCCTATGAGGGGATGACCGATGAGGGCCAGCCCTGGGTCGTAGCGGGCCGATCTCGTTTCGGGCATGAGCTTTGGGTTCATTGCCTGAACGAGATTGAGCCGCTACAGCTTAGGCCGGTGATGAGGACACTCGACCTACATCAGGAGTGGATCGAGGTAGGAGAGCCGCGAGGGATAGGCAAGAAGACGCGCGGTCGCACGAAGGTGATCGACTGGAGAGTGCGGTTCTCCGACCAGTACGCTGACTGGCGTCGTGGTGGGACCCGGGTCACTTCACAGGCTACCGACAGCTCCGAGTACCTCCGACGCTACTGGGAGGTTTACGTCGGCCGACCCCAGATGAAGGTCTTAGGGGTATGTATGAATGCACTTATTTCTAAATTAAATGTAAATGTTTTGTATATCTATCATGCAACTAATATGGAATGAATGCAGGATGCGCGGGACATAGTGGCGATGGATGCACAGGCCCACCTACACAGCCTAGAGGCACAGCTAGCTACCACACGGGCAGATCTGGAGATCCTGGTGAGTGTTTAAATTATTCCTATATGCAAATGAATTTTTGAATTATTGATGATTAGCCACTGACAATCTTAATGAATACAGCGTGCCCAGCAGGGAGCAGCAGGGAGAGAGACAGGAGAGGCTTCTAGCTCGAGAGGGCCTAGTGCGGATACGTCTGCACTAGCAGAGCAGCTAGCAGGGGCAGTGACACGGGCCGAGGCGGCAGAGCGTGACCTCGTCACACGGGTATGCCATTAAACTCAAACTCAACCTTGCATTAAATTATTTATGTGATATACTCATGAAAATCGTTTCTTACAGACCGAGGAGCTCCGGGCCGCTCTTACTTGCATCGAGGAGGGACAACGGGTGATGGCCACGCAGGTGAGTTATTTATTTTCAATTGTATGTTGAATTATTGCATGAATTATTGAATCATTGCATTAAATGTGGAATTGATGATTTATTTGAATGTTTGCAGTCTTCACAGTTACAGGCGGCACATACCCGGGCTGCCCTGGCCAGGGCAGAGTTGGCGATCCGCGAGCAGCGGGTCGTGGAGCTGGAGCGGGCCTTGAGGCGGCGAGAGGAGCTGCCTCGGGACGTGGCGAAGCTGCGAGTCACCCTCGAGATGGAGCGGAGAGAGCATGCTCGGGAGCGCGAGGAGCACCAGGCGGAGCGTGTCCGGGATCGTGAGGAGCGTTCAGCTTGCGATCGGGAGCTTACAGCCTTGAGGGCCCAGCTGGCCGTTTCCCAGGAGCGGCTGCGGGCGACAGAGGAGCGGCTTCAGCAAGGCCGGGAGCGAGCACGAGCTGCGGGGTACAGCTTCGCCAGCTCTACTTTAGTGGCGGGTTCTTCTCTCCGGCAGAGGAGCGAGGCAGAGGAGCCGGCTCGAGCTCCAGCTACTTCCCGAGGGTCCATGCCCCCTCCGCGAGAGCCTCGTCGGGAGGACGAGAGTGAGGCAGAGAGTAGGAGAGAGGAGGGTGGAGGCGAGAGCTGAGAGGCTTACTTGTACTTCTCCACCCTCACACCTGTACTCAGACATTCATGATGTATATATATATGAAATTGAAATTTTTGTTACCTGAGCACTTGTGTAGTTGTGTACTTGTACCTTCTTTTCCTTCTCGCCTTTTACTTTTGCCCTGCGCTTGTAGTTCAAACTTGAACAAATAGGTTAATCCATCTGTTCGACTTGGCCCCTTGCTCAATGAGTAAGGGATGTCTTAACTGTGACCTTTATAACGGGTCAAGGGGCTAAGCCTTTAATCAATGAAGGCAAATGATAGATATAAAATGCGCCGTGCAAGCAGGCAAATGGCAACTGGAAATAAAAGATGCCCATACAAGAATGCAATCAAGCATATGAGAAACAAAGGGCTTGAAATTCCACAATTTTTTTGTTATTATTTTATATATATATATTTTGTATTTTCATTTTGAAAGTGACGCCTACGATAGGGTTGTTAATTTTGAAAAGAATGCCTATTCTAAAAGGCATGAATTTGGATTTGAAATTTTTTTTGCTTTGGAGGTAAGCATAGTATAGAGCTTTGAAACCTTAACCATCATAATCAAAAATTCATTAGACTTTCTCAAGAGACTTAACAAAAGAGTCAACGTGACTTGTACTTAGGCGTTTACTCATATTCTCTTGCAGCCCGTCCTTCTTAGTCGGTCTTCGCCATTCTTCGAGTTCACAACCCACCATGGAGGGAGAAAAGAAGAATGATTAAGGAAGCTCACGAAAGGTTTTCAAGAATGGGGCACGCTCCTCCCCTGCCCTAATGCCTGTTGAGATTCGATCTTTGGCTTAGCGAAATTTTGTTGCTCTTTTGCTCTTATTCATGCATGCTTACGACCAAGGTTTTCCTTGCGGGGACTTTGCCCTCTTGACATGCTTTCTTTTATCATAACTTCCTTTTCTTTTCTTCTTTTCTTAAACAGATAAAGACCTAATTGTACTTGGGCTTTAAGTATTTTGTTCCCTTTTGGGCCCTGACTTCCACCTACTAGGGCGGCGGACAGGCTTGGTTGGTAACCCCTAACTTGTATTCCCTCTCGTGAGCCGAAAGGAGGAGAATAGGTAAGGCTTTTACATTCTTAGTTTGGGTCGGATTTTCCTCGAATTCCGGGCTGCTCGAGTTTGAGAATAAAGCGTGTAGTGTGTGCGTGAATTGACCCAAGAGTTAAACCATCGGGACTGAAGAATGAATTAAGGATTTTGATTATTTCGGTATCGTGGCCCACGTACTATACCAGCCTCAAAGATTTTTTTTTTTGCTTGTTTTTTCTCTCTTTTTTTTGCTTTTTGTTTTTCTTCTTTTTTGTTTCTTTTGTTATTATATTTTTTTTTTGGTTTGGTTTAGGGGTAGTATTTCTTTAAATAGAGACCATTCCAGGGATGAGTTAGCTCTTCTCCTTCAGCATTAATCAATCTATAAGCATTGCCAGGATAAACATCTTTTATGATAAAGGGTCTTTCCCAATTAGGTTGGAGTTTTGAACGAGGTCCACCAGGTTTTACAAAGATTCTTTTAATTACCATCTCACCGATTTTGAACTTTCTCTCAATTACTTTCTTTTGGCAAAAACGTGAAACCCTGTTTTGATAAATACGCGCATGCTCAGCGGCGACCAAACGCTTCTCATCCAGGAGTTCCAATTGAGCAAGGAGGGATTCGCGACGCTCATCAATGGGGAGCTCTTTGTGTAATTGTACTCGCAGAGAAGGAACAAGAATCTCGTAAGGAACTACCGCCTCCATTCCATAAGTTAGGGCGAAGGGTGTTTGCCCAGTAGGGGTACGAATGGAAGTGCGATAGGCCCAAAGAGCTTCAACCAATTTTTCTGGCCAATCCACAAATTTGTTAGCCTCACACGTTTTCTTGACAATTTTAATCAAAGTTTTATTAGTTGCCTCTGCTTGGCCATTGCCATGCGGATAATAAGGAGATGAATGATGCAATGTAATGTTATACCTGTTGTAGAGGTCCTGAAGTTCCTGAGAGATGAATTGGGGTCCATTGTCAGTGACGATGGTACTTGGGATGCCAAACCTTGCGATGATGTTCTTCATCATAAACTTGCAAATAGTTGACGCTTTTATCTCCACGTAAGCTTCCGCTTCCGCCCACTTGGTGAAGTACTCCGTCGCCGTGAGTATGAATGACTTTGGTTTTATGAGGAGGGTCGGATCACCAAGAGGTCCAATGATATCGAAATCCCACATGGAGAAAGGCCATGGGGAAGATACATGATGGAGTGAAGAAGCAGGAGAATGAATTTTGTCGGCGTGCAGTTGGCACTTAACACACCTTCGGACATAGATAGAACAGTCCTCTTCTAGAGTGGGCCAATAGAAACCTAGCCTAAGGATCTTCTTAGCTAGCATTTGGCTGTTCACATGACCACCACACACTCCCGAATGGGCCTCTTCCACAACCTTCCAAGATTCATCATCCTCGAGGCATCTTAACAGAACTCCAGTGAGACCTCTTCTGTAAAGCACACCTCCAATCAAGGTGTATCGCTGGGCAACCCTTCTAATAGCTTTCTTTTCTTCAGCCGTAGCTTCTTCAAGATATGATTGATCCTGGCAATACTTAGCAATTTCATAATACCATGACTTTTCTTCATCGTCCAATTCTTCCTCTAAGTCCAATAGCATGACCTCCTTATTCTTAATGATCCTGCCTTGCTCCATCTTCCTAAGCACCTCTTCCTTAACCTTAAGGAAAGTGGGATCTTGAATAGCGGGAGTGAGCCGCTTGTGAACAATGATAGAATGGGAATCCTTTTCGGGAGGAAAAGCTAAGGAAGAAGCAAGAGAAGCGAGAGCATCAGCTAGAATGTTATGGTCACGAGGAACATGAACGAAGATTAATTTGGTGAAAAGCTTGGTATAAGCAGAGGTCAATTCCTGATAGGGTTTAAGTTTAGGATTGAGCGTGCGACACTTGGAGAGCACTTGGCGAAGAATAAGCTGACTATCACCTACAATTCGTAATTGGGTAACACCAAATTGATGAGGGGCCTCCAGTCCGGCCAGAAGAGCCTCATATTCAGCTATATTATTTGTAACTGGAAATGCAAGCTGAGAGGCGAGTGGAATAGTGATACCCTCTGGTGATAGAAGAACAACGCCAATCCCTTTCCCTTTTGAATTCAAAGCTCCATCAAAATGTAACGTCCACATTGAGTCGGACTGATTGACGGACATTAGTTCATCATCTGGAAACTCTGAGTGAACAGGGTCAAATCTAGGGAGAGGGTGATGAGCAAGATGTTCTGCTATGGCATAGCCTTTAATCGCTTTTTGCTGAATGTAGATGATGTCGAACTGAGAAAGGAAGCTTTGCCATCGTGCTAATCGATCGGTGAGAATGGATTTTTCAAGAAGGAACTTGATTGGATTCATACGAGCAATGAGATGAACCTCGTGAGCTAGAAAATAATGCTTAAGTTTTTGAACTACCCAGACTATAGCTGCACAAGTCTTCTCTATGGCTGAGTACCTCTGCTCACAGGGGTTAAGAAGTTTCGACAAGTAGTAGGCTGCCCTCTCTTTTCCTTCTTCATCAACTTGGGCTAGGACAGTGCCTACAAAGTCATCCATGACAGAAATATAAAGAACAAGCGATTTGCCTGGAACCGGCGGCCTCAGGATAGGGGGGTTTGATAGATAACCCTTCAATCCGTCAAAAGCTGCCTGACACTTGTCATCCCAAAGAAACTTGACTCCCGGCTTGGTAAGCTCGTAGAACGGCTTGCATCTTTGTGAATGCTGGGAAAAAATTGGCGAATAAATTGTAACCTCTCGATTAATCCCCGAACTTCCTTCAAATTCCTGGGAGGAGGCATTTCTCTTATGGCCTTCGCCTTATTGGGATCAATCTCAATACCCCTCTTACTTACAATGAATCCAAGCAACTTCCCTGATGAAACACCAAATACGCACTTCTTAGGGTTCATTTTCAACTGATACTCCCGTGCCCTTTGCAAGACTTTGGTTAGAACCCTGGGATGCTCAATCCTTGTTCTTGATTTTACTACCAGGTCATCAACATACACCTCAATAAAAATGTGGATCATATCATGGAAAATTGCCATCATAGCCCTTTGATAGGTGGCTCCAGCGTTCTTAAGTCCAAATGGCATGACCACGTAGCAATAAGTTCCCCACGGCATAGTAAACGATGTTTTCTCTTGATCCTCCTCAGCCAAGCGAATCTGATTATAACCCGAAAAACCATCCATGAAGGAGAGAGTCTCATATCCTGCCGTGTTGTCAATCAAAACATCAATATGAGGGAGGGGGAAGTCATCTTTAGGACACGCGCGGTTGAGGTCCCGGAAGTCTATGCAAATTTGAACATTTCCATCTTTCTTCATGACTGGGACAATGTTTGCCACTCAATTGGGATAGAGGACAACTCTAACAAATCTAGCCTTATGAAGCTTATCGACCTCTTCTTTCATTTTTAAAGCCATATTAAGGTGGAAACGTCGCAACCGCTGCTTGATTGGAATGGACCCTGGCTTAAGTGTAAGTCGATGTTCAACGAGCGCAGGGTCTAGTCCAGGCATATCTTCATAACTCCACGCAAACGTGTCCTTGTATTCTTGAAGTACCAAAATAAGCGCCTCCTCTTCGGAGGGCGGCAAGTTCTTACTAATGAGGACAAACCTAGGGTCTTCTTCCGTACCCAGATTTATTTCTTTGGTAGGCTCTTCTACTGAGGCTGATGGTTCATCAAATCTCCTCATGCCACTAGCAAAGGCATCAGCCTCATCCTCATATTCTTCATATCCTTCATCCCCCTCTTCAATAGGGTCTTCATCATTCATAATCTCATAAACCCCAAAACCCTCATTAAAAGCATAGGTATCCTCATATTCTATCTCTGGCAGGATGATCGGATCCTCCACAAATTCGGGAAGCGCTAAACATGCCCGGCATCTTCTAGCTAACTCCAACAAGAATCTACGGGGAATCTGCTTACCCTTAGATCTCTTATGTGAAGCTACCCCATGATTTTGAACACTAGAAGAGAAAGAACAACTAGCCTGATCACTAGAATTCAATAAAAATGAAGGAGGAGAGGAAAAATCGGGTACAGGAGGTGATACAGACGAAGTCCCCTCATCGGAGGGATAGGGGAGGTCACTTAATGAATCTGGGAAGAGCGGCCCCGGGATCGGGACACACTCAGGAAGCAGATAGGAAGTCTCCTCAATGGAGATGGATTGGGAAGTTTAAATTTTGGCATTTTTTTTTCATTTTCAAGGAGAAAACAATGAGAGGGTAAAATAGGGTGGAGTGTTGAAATTGACAGATCGTCAAAGGATTGGGTGAATGATGACCCACGCGGGGGTGTAATGGAGAGTTTTGAAAATTGCTCGAGGAGCAAGGGAGGGATCAGAAGAGAAACTTGAAGCGAATTCGGAGAAAACTTTATTAAGACCGCGGGCGGTCTGGGAATATCTGAAAAAAACACTTGATCAATTAAACGGACAACAGTCGTTGGATGAATGGATTTGGTAAAGAAAATGCCGGCCCACAGCCTGTCTATATTGAAACCCTCCTCAAACGGCACATCAGGCTCCCCAGTATCTGTATAGTTACTCAGAAGCTACCTCTTATTTGTAATCACTACTGGCTTCTCAATTAGCTCGTGAATCAATGGTGGCCATTCTGGATCTGTTGGCATGAAGTGACGACTTAGGGCAATGGAGATATCATTCATGTCGAACCATCTGTACCAGTCACATTCAGGATCATCCATTTTTCTCCGCTTGTCTGGCCTTAATGACTCCAATGCTTTATATGTGGCTAACGGTGCTATATGGCGAGCAAACTGCCGTGCATGCACATCTTGGTAATCCAGCATGGAAGTAATTACCGTTGTCTGCTCATCATCATTTTGAATACCCCCTGCTACAAAATGTGTTTGTAGGGTCCATGTGAGAGGTTGCCGGTCCGTTTTGAGAGTGGAAGTCATGACGGCCCACGGCTCTTTTTCATCCTTGTTCGGTGCTTTGTATCGTAGGCCACCTCGGGGAGTCATCTTTTGAGGCTTGATAGGCTTGACTCTCCCTTGAAGATTGACACCCAGGCCTTTGCCAGTTCTATACCCCATTTTCATCAGAATGTTCCATCCTGGCGTATTCATCAAATCTTTCTTCTTCTTGCCTGTGGATGGCTGTGGTAGCATTTGAGTGGTAGGAGGGGTTAAAGGGGATGATCTTATCAAATTTTGCCGCAGATCGGCAACATCCAAAACTGAAAGCAAAGGCCTATTGGAAGGCCACATAGAAGGCACTGATGTTGCGAATGTATGTCTTCGGTCGGTAAGATGGGCATGCTAGTGACTTTAATGATGGGCCCTTTGTGTGGAAATTTTATACATTGATGATTTGTCGATGGCACAGCATCAAGTTCTTGAATGTATGGGCGACCCAAAATTCCAATGAAGGTCAGGTCCATATCCAGAATATGGAAATCTACCATGACCGAGACTGGCCCCAAACCAACTTTTAGAGTAATCATTCCCAATGGCGGCTTTCTAGTGTTATCATAAGCTGTAACAGTAATTGGGGATGGCCTGGTCTGACTTTCCGGGATACCACACATTTTCAAAGTGCTTGGCGGCAGAACATTAATGGATGCCCCATTATCAACCAAACATTGTTTCACAGCTACCTCATTGATATCAATGGTGATGCACAGTGCATACTTCCTGGCTGGCTGCGGAGCCAATTCATGTTCATAAAAAGTGATGGCCGACTGATTGTTAGCTGGATTCAAAACAGTGGTGACTTATTCGACTGGAATATCTTCATTCACCATTACTCTTTGCAGATATTGTTTCAAGGCTTGCTGATGTGTGGTAGATCTCTTGATTAATTCCAAGATAGAAATACGGGCCGGTGTTCTGTCCAAATGCTTCAATAAATCATATTCCGTGCCCGGTGTAGACTCTTGTTCTTGTTCTCCTTGCTCTTGTGTTGGCTCCTGCTCCCGCTGGGGAAACACTCGGTGAAACATCCGTCCGCTACGAAGTACCATCGTTCTTGGAGCCTCTGTCAGGCTTGGAGTGGGTAAAAGGGTGGAGGAAATAGAGGGAGTAGTGTTGGGTGTAGGTGCAGGAATGGTGAGAGGAGGGGTTCTTATAAGAGGCTTCACCGGCTGGGGGTTATCAGAATGTGGTGACGGGGATTGGGTAACAAGGAGGGGCCTTGGAATCATAGTAGTGGTAGCTGGAGGTGGAACGGGAGGAGCGACGGCTGCCGGCGAGTGGCGGATAAGGGGAGGCCTATTTGGTGGAAGATTTTGGGATGATGAAGAATTTGTGGATTGGCGTAAAAGAAGAGGTCGTGAAGGGATAAGGTTTGCAGTGAGTGGCCTTGAAGAACGTATGAGGGGACGTTGTGGTTGGGAAGGAGGGATAGGCTGGTGCCTTCTTAACAATGACGGTGGTTGTGGTGGATTGGAATTTTGGTTAATAGCCCCGACAGAGGCATTTTCATTATGCCAAATTTGCCCTGTCTCCACTTCATTGATCGAGGTGACAATGTTCACTTGTTGATTTGGAACCGGGTGCTCCGGTAGTGGATTATTAACAATCCCCATATTGGGTTGGGGTGCAGGAGCCTTTTGTTGCTGGAAGGCTTGTTGTTGTTGACCGTGTTGCTGATGCTGTTGAGCTGATGGCTGCCGAGGAGGCCTTCGGGCCTTTAGAGTAGCAATAACTTTCCTCATCTCATCCCAGTCAATATCACCTTGGTCATTCATGTCATGTATGTAATCCTTGAAATGAAAGTAATGATCAATATTGTGCCCCGACTGTCGGTGGAAGACGTAATACCGGGAGGTGTCTACATGTTGCGGCCATATTGTTCTTTCCTTTGGCAATGTGAGCAGGTTGGCGGCCATGAGGGCATTAAAGATGTCTAATAGGCTTTCAGGTAGAGGGGAGTATTGTGCCCTTCGAGGACCTAATGGCCTTCTGGATTGTTGAAATTGTTACGGTGCATAATTGGCTGGTGGGGGCATTTGGTGATATTGTGGGGTTTGATTTTGTGGAGCAAAGTGAGGTTGTTGTTGAGGAGGTGGAGGAGGCTGTAAGGTCTGGGGAGGTGTAAGACCCCAAATTCTTTAGAAATTTATTTAGAAAGTTATTTGGAATTTATTTGAAGTTATTCGAATTAATGAGAATTATCCAAATTAATTAGATTAATTAATTAATTAATAGAATAAGTCATTTTTCAACTATTTTCTAAAAATTCCCAAAAATCACATCTTGTAGAATTAATTTTTTTTAGCAACTTTGTCTTCTACATTTAAGACTAAGAAGATCATTTATTATGCCGAATTAGTGAACTTAGTTTTCCGAACTTAACATTTAACTATTTACGGAATAGTATAAGTAATAATCTGACTACCTTAGAAAAATCTGTAAAAATAGTAAATAGATTTAGGTCGATGTAGATAACAACTTTTCCTTCTAGCATTAGGCCATTGTAAATCCGTGGTAAGATCTATTTAGAGTTTAAACCCAAAAGTGCACACTTTTGACCCATACCTAACCCTTAGTTTAAAACACAAAATTTGACCTCAATACTCGACCAAATGATCTGAAATCAAGGGCAAATGGAAGGCCACAATGTAAGGAACATTTACTCTCAATCAATTTGAGGTAAACCTAGCCCCAAAACGTGCTGCCGACATAGTTTGGTCAAGTCAAGGATTTCGGCGCCGTTTCTAAACACGTAACTTGCAGCAGCGAATACTCCCAATTTCGAAGGCTCCAGAAGCTCTATGAGCTATCAAAATGAAGCCTACGAGTCTTCTTTCATTTGGCTGCTGTGGGGTTCGCTGAAGTTTCAGATCTGGAGAGATCTAGCTCGATTTGTGGAGGTGGGTCAGCAGGCCATTGGCTTTCCTTCATCCTTCTTTGATCCATCGATTGAGGTAGGAATTCTCAACCAAATCTTGATCATGAGTATAGCAAATTGTTCCTCTCATCGAGCTCTATCCATTGGTGGCAAAAGCCCCAATTTTCATTAGGTGTCCATGGAGAAATCGAGCTTTTTGTGAGGTGCTGTCCAAGTGTTCTTCATTCTAGGGTTTGAGTTTTCTCTCTCCGATTTGAGGTAGGATCTAACAACCAAACTCTAATTAACTTACATGATGTAATCAGCATGTTGTTAGCTTTCATTTAACGTAGGAAGCCCCAAATTTCATTGAGCATACTTGGAGAATTTTGATTTTTAGTAAGAGCATGTCTAGAATTTGATGTATATTATGTTCTTCAAGTAGAAGCTTAATTTTCGGGATGTTTTTGGATTAGATAACTTGATCCACATATGGCTTATAGTATATGGTTGGATTCATCATTAAGTTAGCTTTCTTTTGATATAAAAAGCCCCAAATTCCATTGTGTATATTGAGAGAAATCTACGTTTTAGTAGACGCATGTCAAGAACTAGGTTCTTCATGTATTCATCATAAATAGGTTGTGATTCGATTGAATTTTCAGCAAATTTCTTGTTTCAATCTCTTGTTTTATGACCTTAGTATGTATATTAAGAACCCTAGAGCATTTGGTTAAAATCCCAACTCATTTAGACCCCAAATCATTGAGTTTTCATGGTTTACGGAATCACCCGTCGCTTCTGGAAGTGTAGGGGTCGACCCATGGGGTCGACCCATGCACCCAGTGAAGGGGGTCGACCCAATGGGTCGACCCATGAAGCTTTTTTTTTTAGGGGTCGACCCAATGGGTTGACCCACACCCAGGAAGGCTCCTGGAATGCCAGGGGTCGACCCATGCCCTGTATGACCCCATTAATGATGTTTTTGACCCGGGGATCAATCCGGATCATTGGGAAATCAATCCATTCAACCTAATCACATTAAAAACTACATTTTTGAGGAACTAATGACCTATTCATGTACCCTTTTTAGTTTCAATTAACATTGGTCCATACATGCAAACTTAGTGTAAAAACACACCGTTTATCATCTTCATTTCAATGCATACAAGATTAAATAGAAACCCACATAATTAGTGGTTAATGGTGTAACTAAATCTCTGTTAATGCATTCTATTTCACTCCTGTGGGAGTTGTTCTTTGCCTTATCATCTTGAATCAGCTTCTTGGCAATTGTCTTAATGCAAATGATAATGGTTAATCATGATATCTTAACTTGGTGATTAGGATTAATATGTTGATTAGCTTGTTTGATTGCTGCTGTTTTACAGTAGTGCAGCACGATTAACTCTTGTTGTGACTTGGTTTCGATCTCCTTGATGATTATACTTACCTTGAAATTCTGGAAATGAATCTCTTTCCTACGTGAAGTTGTTATTGCTACTTAGTTTAAACCTTGGAATTCTGGCCATAAACTGTGGAAGTCTAGATTCGTGGGATCTTTGATCCAAAGAAATCAATGCCTGGCAAATAATTAAGGGCTCGGTCTGGTCCTGGGAAGAGCTCCCGAACACTACGTGTACCCCCGGGGAGGTGAATGACTAGGTGTGGCATTTGGCACCAGTACTTGATATGTGTTAAATCTAGGACTGTCCACTACTCTCTTCACTACTCTCTACATTACTTTCTACTACTTTTCACTTTCCACTCTTCACTATTCTATACTCTACTTGTGGTTACTTTACTTGCTTATTACTTGGACGTGGAAATGAAATTACATACGTACTTGACATGACTTGAATTGTCTTGATATGGCCAACTTTTTATCATTATCTCCTGTAGTAAATTCTTGTCTTACTATTCTATTCATTATATTTCTTGACCTTGCAAGATCTTTGAATTCTGTTTCGTGATATCACCGTTATCTTTTTATTGTTTTTATCATTTGTAGCATGACATTTTAAAATGTAATTAAACTGTTAATCACTTATACCTGTCTGTTATTTCCTACTGAGCGTCAGCTCATAGTTGTGTTTTCCCCCTTTTCCAGGCTTTTCAGGTGACGCGCTTACCGATGGGGAAGGGCAGGAGTGATGTCTTGAGTGTATCAGTTCTAGTGTGTTAGTAGTGTGTTATCTTTCTTTAGTTGTGTTTTGGAGAGCTTTTAGTCTCAGTCATGTTATTGAATTTTAGTGGTTGATTATTCCAGTTGTATTAAGTTGAACTTGAGGTTATTGTATCAGTTGTGGTTTGTTAATGATCATTTAGTATTTCCATCTTGTAGCACTTGTGTATTATTTTAGATTAGTTCTCTCTCTTGCCAACGTGTCCCTAACTGTACGTCCCGATATTTCCGCCTTGTTCGGGGCGTGACAGTTTAGTTGGTATCAGAGCCTAGGTTTCACATTCCTAGGTTTCCTAAGTTTTAGGTTTTCTTGCATTGCATCCCAATAATCGGTATATCAAAAGGTGTTGTCCGAACGTTAGGCTACGCCTATCGGGAAGGTCGCACACTTGCGCGAGTGGTCTTCGGACCGATTACCTCTGCCAGGTACCGTGTTTTTGGTCGTGTCTAGGTGCATTAGATCCCTAACCTTGTAAAAATCTAGGACCTGACCTGGTGAGAATGGGTAGAAACTTGGGTTAAGATCGTTTCTTAATCGTGTAATTATTTATCTTGATTAAACCTAAGTAATCTATTTCTCGTGTAGATGGCAGCTGATCATGCTGAATGGAGGAACCTACAGCGTACGGTGCAAGGCCTTACTCAGGCCCTTCAGCAAGTAGCTCAGGCAGGAGCGGCACCACATGGCACCGGTGATCTATACCGGAACTTCTGCGGAATGAACCCGCCTAGATTCGCTGGTTCGACTGACCCTGACCAAGCCGAGCACTGGCTAGATGAGATGGGGAGAATCTTTGAAGTTATGCAATACACCAACCAGGAGCGTGTCCTTTTGTCCACATTTCAACTGGAACATGATGCACGTACTTGGTGGGATTCTATCAAGGCAACTCTCGGTGATCGGCAAGTTATGTGGGAAGAGTTCGAAGAACTCTTCAACAGTAAGTATTTTTCTGATAGAGTGCAAGAGAAGAAAGCGGCAGAGTTCGCGGCCTTGAAACAGCGAGGTTTGTCCGTGGCAGAGTATGAGGCTCAATTTGCACGACTTTCTCGTTATGCTACTCATCTCATTTCCACCGAGAAGATGAAGGCGAAGCGCTTTCTCAATGGATTGAAGCTTCATTATATCAACCAATTGGCACCGATGGAGATTTCCACTTATTCTAAGATGGTAAGGAAAGCGCAAGTTCTAGAGGATACTCTTGAGATGACGGAGAGAATCCGTGGGAAAGGCACCAAGAAAGAATTACCTACGGGTTCCGGGAGTGTCAAACCCGGGTATACCAAGAAGAGGCCTGTTAGTGGACCTGGTTCGTGGAGCGGGTCCGGATCGTGGAATGGCAAGATGCCGAGGCATGAAGACAAGAAGCCTGGCCCTATTGTTCCATTCAAGGGCGTGTGCAACTATTGTGATCGTCCGGGTCACAAGATAGAGGAGTGCTGGCGCAAGCAAGGCGCCTGTTTGCGATGTGGAAGCAAGGAGCACCGTATCCCCAATTGTCCTCTCATATCGGAACAAGCTACACCGGCAAAATATCTAGTCTTCAAGAAACCACAAGGCAAGCTTCAAGCTTTACATGAAGATGAAACTGGGATTTCTGATGATGGCGGACTCGTCGAAGGTACCCTAACTATAATCGATAAGCCCGCATTTGCTCTCTTTGATACTGGTGCAACACATTCATTTATTTCTCGGAGATTTGCTAAGTCATTAGTTGTGGAACCTATTTTGATGAATACTCCGTTAGAGATTTCAACCCCTATTGGCACTAGATCAACAATCCAGTATTTCTATCCTTCTAGTAAGGTTATGATTGGTGAACAGAACTTTCCAGCAGATTTGGTCTGCATGGACATGAAGGATTATGATGTAATCGTAGGAGCAGATTGGTTGGCCAAGTATGAGGCCAATGTTCACTGTAGTTCTAGCTCAGTGACTTTTACTGGACATTCTGGTTTATCTTTTACGGGAGTCAAGCACCATAACTCCGTACCGCTCATCTCGGCTCTTCGAGCTGATAAGCTTTTGAGGCATGGGTGTGAGGCTTTTCTAGCCTTTGTTTGTGCAACTCCTGAGCAACAGATGGAGATCAAGGACATTCCTGTTGTCCGAGATTTTCCTGATGTCTTTCCAGAAGAACTACCAGGACTTCCGCCTGAGCGGGAAGTTATCTTTTCTATTGATCTTATTCCTGGCACAGCTCCTATTTCTAAGGCTCCTTATCGTATGTCTCCTGCGGAACTGAAGGAACTGAAGCAGCAACTGATGGAATTACTTGAGAAGGGTTTTATTCGTCCTAGTACTTCTCCGTGGGGAGCCCCTGTACTATTTGTCAGGAAGAAAGATGGTTCGATGAGGCTGTGCATTGATTATCGACAATTAAACCAGCAGACTGTCAAGAACAAATATCCCTTGCCGAGGATTGACGAGTTATTTGACCAGATAGCGGGAGCTCAATATTTCTCTAAGATCGATCTTCGATCTGGATATCACCAGTTACGGATTAAGGAAAAGGATATTTATAAAACGGCTTTCTGCAGCAGGTATGGTCATTTTGAGTTTGTCGTTATGCCTTTTGGTCTAACGAATGTACCAGCGGCTTTCATGCAGTTGATGAATGATGCATTTCGGCCCTATCTTGATCAATGGGTCGTGGTCTTCATTGATGACATCCTGATTTATTCGAAGAATGAGGAGGAACATGCTGAACATCTGAGAATGGCATTGCAATTGTTGAGAGATCATCGACTATATGCTAAGTTCAGTAAGTGTGAATTCTGGCTGCAAGAGGTGTCCTTTCTAGGACATATCATTACGAAGAACGGTATTTCTGTTGATCCTTCGAAGGTTGAGGCAGTGAAGAATTGGGAACAGCCTACCAGTGTGATAGAAGTTAGAAGTTTTCTAGGCCTGGCAGGTTATTATCGAAGATTTATTCAAGATTTCTCCAAGATTGCAGTACCTATGACAAGATTAACCCGCAAAGAGAATAAGTTTGATTGGTCAGATGATTGTCAGCGAAGCTTTCAGACTCTGAAGGAGTGTTTGACTACTGCACCTGTTTTGGCTTTACCTTCTGGTGAAGGAGGATTTGTTGTTTATACTGATGCATCAGGTATTGGCTTAGGCTGTGTACTCATGCAGCATGGGAAGGTGATTGCCTATTCCCTTAGACAGTTGAGGAAGCACGAAGATAATTATCCTATTCATGATTTGGAACTTGCTGCAGTCGTGTTTGCTTTGAAGATATGGAGGCATTACTTGTATGGAGAAACCTTTACAGTGTTCTCAGATCATAAGAGTTTAAAGTATTTATTTTCTCAGAAGGAACTCAACATGAGGCAGCGGAGATGGTTGGAGTACTTGAAAGACTTCGACTTCTCGATTGAGTATCATCCTGGCAAAGGTAATGTTGTGGCAGATGCATTAAGCCGGAAGCCGGTAGCTAGATTGTCAAGTCTCATGTTACAAGAATGGAGGTTGTTGGAATAATTATCTAGTCTGGATCTTAATATTGACAATGATCGGATCTTGATTGCTCAGATTCAACTTAAACCTGAATTATTGATAGAGATCAAGTCCTTGCAAGATAATGACCCCGAGTTGGTAGAGATCAAGGGAAGCTTGAGCAGCAGACCTGACTTCATGTTGACCGATGATGGTAGATTATTATTTAAAGGCAGAACTTGTGTTCCGGATGAGGCTACAATAAAGAACAAAATTCTTGAGGAAGCTCATAGATCCAGATATACCATTCATCCTGGAGGCACTAAGATGTACCGAGATTTGAAAAGGTCCTTTTGGTGGCCGAATATGAAAAGAGAAGTTACAGATTTTATGAGCAGATGTTTGGTATGTCAGCAAGTTAAGGCCGAACATTTCAGACCAACAGGGAAATTAAAACCACTCGACATACCCCAATGGAAGTGGGAAAGCATTGGCATGGATTTCATTATGGGTCTACCTAGGACTCGTGGTGGATTTGATGCGATATGGGTGATTGTCGATCGATTGACAAAGTCGGCTCATTTCTTACCAATTAAGTCCAAGTGGACGATTGATGTATTGGCTGCCTTGTATATAAAGGAAGTGGTGAGATTGCATGGTATCCCAGTGAATATAGTATCTGATCGAGACCCCAGATTTACTTCACATTTCTAGAAGGGACTACAAGAGTCTTTGGGTACTCGTCTGAATTTCAGTACTGCTTTTCATCCACAGACAGATGGACAGACTGAAAGAACCAATCAGATAGTGGAAGATATGTTGCGAGCTTGCATGATTGATTTCGGTGGTAATTGGAGTGAGCATTTGGCATTAATTGAATTCGCTTACAATAACAGCTATCAGTCTAGCATTCAGATGGCTCCTTTTGAAGCACTATATGGTAGAAGTTGTCGTTCCCCGTTGTGTTGGGACGAGGTAGGTGAGAAACAGTGGCTTGGACCAGATCTTGTTTCGAAATCATCACAGAACATCAGTGTTATCCGAGACCGGTTACAAGTAGCCCAGTCAAGACAGAAGAGTTATGCCGACAACAGGAGAAGAGCATTGGAATTTCAGGTTGGCGAGCATGTGTTCTTAAAGGTCTCTCCAACGAGAGGGATCCGAAGATTTGGCATTCATGGCAAGCTGAGTCCGAGGTACATTGTTCCATTCGAGATTCTAGATAGAGTGGGAGAGGTGGCATACAGACTGGCTTTACCCCTGCATTTGTCTGGCGTACATAATGTTTTCCATGTGTCTATGTTGCGGAAATATGTGTACGATCCCACTCATATCATTCAGCAGGTGGATTTTGAACTGAAGGAAGATTTGACCTATGAGGAAAGACCTGTCAAGATTCTGGACCGGAAGCAACAGCAACTCCGGAATCGTTCGATACCGATGGTCAAGATTCAGTGGAGTCGGCGTGGGACCGAAGAAGCTACATGGGAGTCTGAAGAGACTATGCGAAAGCGGTATCCCGATCTATTCTAGGTGAGCGATCTTTTTCTACTCTCAGTTTTAGTGCAGTGAATTTGGAGGACCAAATTCCTTTAAGTAGGGGAGGGTGTAAGACCCCAAATTCTTTAGAAATTTATTTAGAAAGTTATTTGGAATTTATTTGAAGTTATTCGAATTAATGAGAATTATCCAAATTAATTAGATTAATTAATTAATTAATAGAATAAGTCATTTTTCAACTATTTTCTAAAAATCCCCAAAAATCACATCTTGTAGAATTAATTTTTTTTAGCAACTTTGTCTTCTACATTTAAGACTAAGAAAATCATTTATTATGCCGAATTAGTGAACTTAGTTTTCCGAACTTAACATTTAACTATTTACGGAATAGTATAAGTAATAATCTGACTACCTTAGAAAAATCTGTAAAAATAGTAAATAGATTTAGGTCGATGTAGATAACAACTTTTCCTTCTGGCATTAGGCCATTGTAAATCCGTGGTAAGATCTATTTAGAGTTTAAACTCAAAAGTGCACACTTTTGACCCATACCTAACCCTTAGTTTAAAACACGAAATTCGACCTCAATACTCAACCAAATGATCTAAAATCAAGGGCAAATGGAAGGCCACAATGTAAGGAACATTTACCCTCAATCAATTTGAGGTAAACCTAGCCCCAAAACGTGCTGCCGACATAGTTTGGTCAAGTCAAGGATTTCGGCGCCGTTTCTAAACACGTAGCTTGCAGCAGCGAATACTCCCAATTTCGAAGGCTCCAGAAGCTCTATGAGCTATCAAAATGAAGCCCTACGAGTCTTCTTTCATTTGGCTGCTGTGGGGTTCGCTGAAGTTTCAGATCTGGAGAGATCTAGCTCGATTTGTGGAGGTGGGTCAGCAGGCCGTTGGCTTTCCTTCATCCTTCTTTGATCCATCGATTGAGGTAGGAATTCTCAACCAAATCTTGATCATGAGTATAGAAAATTGTTCCTCTCATCGAGCTCTATCCATTGGTGGCAAAAGCCCCAATTTTCATTAGGTGTCCGTGGAGAAATCGAGCTTTTTGTGAGGTGCTGTCCAAGTGTTCTTCATCCTAGGGTTTGAGTTTTCTCTCTCCGATTTGAGGTAGGATCTAACAACCAAACTCTAATTAACTTACATGATGTAATCAGCATGTTGTTAGCTTTCATTTAACGTAGGAAGCCCCAAATTTCATTGAGCATACTTGGAGAATTTTGATTTTTAGTAAGAGCATGTCTAGAATTTGATGTATATTATGTTCTTCAAGTAGAAGCTTGATTTTCGGGCTGTTTTTGGATTAGAAAACTTGATCCACATATGGCTTATAGTATATGGTTGGATTCATCATTAAGTTAGCTTTCTTTTGATATAAAAAGCCCCAAATTCCGTTGTGTATATTGAGAGAAATCTACGTTTTAGTAGACGCATGTCAAGAACTAGGTTCTTCATGTATTCATCATAAATAGGTTGTGATTCGATTGAGTTTTCAGCAAATTTCTTGTTTCAATCTCTTGTTTTATGACCTTAGTATGTATATTAAGAACCCTAGAGCATTTGGTTAAAATCCCAACTCATTTAGACCCCAAATCATTGAGTTTTCATGGTTTACGGAATCACCCGTCGCTTCTGGAAGTGTAGGGGTCGACCCATGGGGTCGACCCATGCACCCAGTGAAGGGGGTCGACCCAATGGGTCGACCCATGAAGCTTTTTTTTTTAGGGGTCGACCCAATGGGTCGACCCACACCCAGGAAGGCTCCTGGAATGCCAGGGGTCGACCCAATGGGTCGACCCATGCCCTGTATGACCCCATTAATGATGTTTTTGACCCGGGGATCAATCCGGATCATTGGGGAATCAATCCATTCAACCTAATCACATTGAAAACTACATTTTTGAGGAACTAATGACCTATTCATGTACCCTTTTTAGTTTCAATTAACTTTGGTCCATACATGCAAACTTAGTGTAAAAACACACCGTTTATCATCTTCATTTCAATGCATATAAGATTAAATAGAAACCCACATAATTAGTGGTTAATGGTGTAACTAAATCTTTGTTAATGCATTCTATTTCACTCCTGTGGGAGTTGTTCTTTGCCTTATCATCTTGAATCAGCTTCTTGGCAATTGTCTTAATGCAAATGATAATGGTTAATCATGATATCTTAACTTGGTGATTAGGATTAATATGTTGATTAGCTTGTTTGATTGCTGCTGTTTTACAGTAGCGCAGCACGATTAACTCTTGTTGTGACTTGGTTTCGATCTCCTTGATGATTATACTTACCTTGAAATTCTGGAAATGAATCTCTTTCCTACGTGAAGTTGTTATTGCTACTTAGTTTAAACCTTGGAATTCTGGCCATAAACTGTGGAAGTCTAGATTCGTGGGATCTTTGTTCCAAAGAAATCAATGCCTGGCAAACAATTAAGGGCTCGGTCTGGTCCTGGGAAGAGCGCCCGAACACTACGTGTACCCCCGGGGAGGTGAATGACTAGGTGTGGCATTTGGCACCAGTACTTGATATGTGTTAAATCTAGGACTGTCCACTACTCTCTCCACTACTCTCTACATTACTTTCTACTACTTTTCACTTTCCACTCTTCACTGTTCTATACTCTACTTGTGGTTACTTTACTTGCTTATTACTTGGACGTGGAAATGAAATTACATACGTGCTTGACATGACTTGAATTGTCTTGATATGGCCAACTTTTTATCGTTATCTCATGTAGTAAATTCTTGTCTTACTATTCTATTCATTATATTTCTTGACCTTGCAAGATCTTTGAATTCTGTTTCATGATATCACTGTTATCTTTTTATTGTTTTTATCATTTGTAGCATGACATTTTAAAATATAATTAAACTGTTAATCACTTATACCTGTCTGTTATTTCCTACTGAGCGTCAGCTCATAGTTGTGTTTTCCCCCCTTTCCAGGCTTTTCAGGTGATGCGCTTACCGATGGGGAAGGGCAGGAGTGATGTCTTGAGTGTATCAGTTCTAGTGTGTTAGTAGTGTGTTATCTTTCTTTAGTTGTGTTTTGGAGAGCTTTTAGTCTCAGTCATGTTATTGAGTTTTAGTGGTTGATTATTCCAGTTGTATTAAGTTGAACTTGAGGTTATTGTATCAGTTGTGGTTTGTTAATGATCATTTAGTATTTCCATCTTGTAGCACTTGTGTATTATTTTAGATTAGTTCTCTCTCTTGCCAACGTGTCCCTAACTGTACGTCCCGATATTTCCGCCTTGTTCGGGGCGTGACAGGAGGGTTGTTATTTGGCTGGTGGACTTGATTCTGGAAGGCGGGCTGTTGTGGTGACGGCCCTTGGTTTGGAGGGTGGCGGAAGGGTGTGGAATTACCAAACGCGCTCACCTGCTCGTTAGTAACAGTTCCTTCGGTGGTCGCACCAGTATTGCCAATGTTGACATTCCTCTTTATCACCTTCGGCCTTGGCTCGAACATGCCCATATATTGCGTCTGTATATATCTAGCTCTTTCATAGAGCTCCTCCATAGTGCTTAATTTGTTCATGGCCAAAATATGACGGAATTGCGGAGTGGAGTTTGATATTATCATCTTGACTTGTTCCGTCTTCGACAATGTGTCTTTTAGCTTCTCGGCCATGGCCCTCCACCTATCAGCAAATGAGACGAAGTCCTCCTCAGGCTTCATCTTCTCAGCAACTAAATTAGTAACAGACAAGGAGAGACCCACACGGTCCTTATACTTCTGTATGAACTTCCGTTGAACTATATCAAAATCGCCGGCATCAGCCGGCTCCAGAGAATAAAACCATTCAAGTGCGGCATCCAAAGACCGTCTAAAGAGATAAGCCAACGAATTCTTATTATCTTGCCAAAATGATGCTTCATACATAAAGTCCTTCAAATGGATGTTCGGGTTGCCCGTGCCATTATACCGCCAGAAATTCGGCATTTCAGATGATGGTAGATGAAAAACCGGCATAGGGGGAAGCATGATCTCGGGAGCAATCTTGGATGCAGTGACCCTCTTAAGCTGTTCCTCCATACTAGCCATCTTTTGGAGGAGCAGAGCATGGCTATTAGACTCGGCTGGGGCCTGATGAAAAGAGTGTTGGTTTGTCATAGGCCTTCTTAAAATTTGGGAAACAAGGGGTTGTTGAGGCCTAGCAACGGAGTGACTTGCTGGTTGGGCCGGCATAGTCATAACAGGGGTTGATGGGCGCGAGGGCACCCTAGGGATGACCGCCGGGTCATTGGGGGAATTAACGGAGTGGCCACCCATGGCCTGGGGAGGGTTAGAAGATGATGGGATGAACTTTCCTTTTAGGAGGGTGGCTTGAGCTTCCTGACGCTGGGAGTCATCCAGCTGAGCAATAGTTTTGAGAAACTCATTAAAATTAAAAGAAGGGGAAGTGTCCCTGGGAGTATTCTGAGTAGTAGGTTGGGCCTTGGAAGAAGGCTCAACCTCCAAAGTAGTAGTGGTGGCATCCACCATGTGGACCTGATTAGAAGAAGAATGATAGTTTCCCTCATAATAAACAGAATCGTGAGAAGGAATCTCATAGAACGGGTCAGAGTGACCCTCCTCGTAACCGTCATAAGTGTACCCGTAGTTGGCCATATTGATAATTTTACCTGAACGCAATTTCATTCTTAAGGAGAAAGAAATAAAATTTTAGCAATGAGATATAATCAATGAATATCACCTTCTCAAGCAAAAGAAACACACAAGTTGTAATGAGCGCAAACTTTTAAGATCTCTTTTGAAAATTATGGTGAGTTCAATATTGGGTTCTCTCTTTTGAAGGTGGATCCTGGTTGAAAATTCGGGTATAATCTCCGGGTTTCTAGATTTATCTCTCTCCTTTCCAACGTGTGGGTCAACTATACTTCGGGTACTTCAATGGTACAACCTGCCTGGCGTCCGTGAGGGAATCCATGGGTGCGAGGACTTACGGAGGCTTGGCTTAGGAATTTCCGGTCCAAAGAGACGGAATGCTCAATGGAGGGTCCTTCCTTTACCAAGAGGGGTGTAACTCCTAAAAATTGTGGGGAGAGGAGGTCTCCCAAACCGTATGCAGAGATGAATGCAAACAGGTAGTATCAAACAACAGATATATAATTAGTCAAGTAAATAGACAGAGTGAGCAGTTCTGTGGGCACAGAACAAAAGACGACCCAGGACAGGTCGCTAAATAAATAAACAGCGCCTGGATTGCAGGCGCTAATTACTGCGAACAGTGGAAATAACGCCTCTGGGCAAGGGCGTAAAGCACTGTAAACAATATTCAGGAAATAACCAAATCACCAATAATGAAGCAAATGACGCCTTGATCTAAGGCGTTCAATGAGAAAATGACGCCCGGGAGGTGGGGCGTCAAAACAAATACACAGTGATCGAGCACGGCAGAGTGAACAGTAGCAATGCAAATGACGCCTTGCTGTAAGGCGTTTTATGAAGAAATGACGCCTCTGTAAAAGGCGTGAATTATAAAATGACGGCAGCAGGGAGGGCGTTATTTCAGTTCAAAGAACCAACAGCCCTGGCAATCAGACAGAAATCAGAAATCACAAATAAAGGCTAATCAGTGGAGGTGTGCACGCGGTGCACAATGGGGAGTGTGCTACGTGGAGCACAAGGGAGGGACACGCGAGGGTGTCAAAGGAGGGGCACCGAGGGCGCCAATGGGAGGGTGCTACGTGGAGCACAATGGAGGGGTACGCGAGGGTACCAAAGGAGGGACACGCGAGGGTGTCAATGGGAGGGTGCTACGTGGAGCACAATGGAGGGACACACGAGGGTGTCAATGGGAGGGACACGCGAGGGTGTCGATGGGAGGGGCACACGAGGGTGCCGAAGGGAGTGTGCTACGTGGAGCACATGGGAGGGGTAATCAAACTAAAAACACAAGAAGTCCCACCGTGATCGCCAATTTGTAGATTATGAAAAATCCACTTAATAAAAAAGAAGAATAATATGAAAAATATAAGGGGATGAATGGGAGCATGCGTAGGATGCTAAGGGGAATGTGATCACCAGAGGGGTTACCTCAAAGAAGAAGATGATCGCATGTACCTTGTGTTTAACGGGGGAGATTATGAATCCTTTCTTCCTCCTTCTACCGGCCGGCCGATGAAGGGGGTTTTTAGCTTTGATTACCTTGTAAGAACACACAAAACAAGCAAAGATATGGATTAGCCAAAAGGGTGTAGTATCAATGTTCTAAGAATATGAAATCAATCAAATTGAACATGAACACACCTTGTGTGTTTTTATTTTAAAACCCCTAAGAGGAGCAACAAGGTTTGAAAAATATGGATGAATATGCTAATGCAACAAGATAGATATGATGTGGGATCTAGCAAAGAGCTAGAAGAGAAGGATGCATGATAATAATGATATGCAAACCAACTAAATAATTAAAGAGAGGGATCCTTTCTGCTGTGCGTGCAGCAGTGAAGGGAGGAGAGGAGAGCTTCAATATGCAATGGTATAGCAGCAGAAGTTCGTCCGTGGAAGAAGAAGAATCCACCTGGAAGAAGAGCTTGTTTGGATGAAGAACCTACAAAACAACAACTCTTTTCTTTGTTCTCTCGTTAACCCTTCTCTCTGCAGCTTTGCTCTCTCATGTTCTTTTTTTCTCTAGCTCCTCTCTCTCGCGCGAAGAAACCCAGGAGGTGTATTTATAGGGCCAAAAAAATCCTTGCTAAACAAGGATTAAAACAAGGTAAAGATCTTTCATCAAGAAACACCCTTCCCAGTCGAACACAAGGCTCAAAATGAGGAAGGAACCATTACTGGAAAGAAGGAGGCGAAAGGGAGACGGAAGTGAAAATGACGACCCCTTGAAGGGCATCAATTTAAAAATGACGACACGACCAAAGGCGTTAATTAGAATAACGACGTTCATAAAGGCGTCAATTCTTGGATTTAATTATAGAAACAAATAACTTTCCTTATTTAAAATTATGAACTGACGCCTGCCAGACGGACGTCAAATAATCAACGCCTTTAGGAAAGACGTCAATTCTTCAATTTTCATTTTATTTGAAATTCAAAATTTCCAGTAAATCTAGAAAATGACGCCCGTATTGGTAGTCATCCATTGTTAAAAGAGGCACCCTTGTTCATGCCGTCAATTTAAATAACGCCCCTGATCAGGGCGTTAATTCCAATTTCCCAAGAAAAAAAACCAAGAAATTACAATTAATTCATAAGAAATAGAAAAACTTCATATTAAATCAATATTGAAGTCTGCTTTGGGGCGTCACATGGTGACATGAGATTTAGTCAACATAGCATCAATTTTGGCGTGTCTACACTTCCCTGTGAGTTTTAGCTCGAGATGAGGTTGAGAGGGGTTATTTTCGCACCGGGAAGGGTCGTTCATGCCGCGGGAGAGTTCGTCCGATCTGCCGTTTTGAGCCCCGATTCCGTGGTTTAAGGGCATAGAAGCATGCTAGGGGGGCTTGGGGGTTCTTCTCTCACCGTTCCCCCTTTGTGGGGCTTGTTTTGGGGCCGAAATGGGCGATTCCGACGAGGTTCACCGTTTTCACGCTGGTGGGCGATGTGCGGTCGAACCAGGGCCCGCACAACCCTTGTGCGGCCCCCGTTCTGGCCGTCCATCAGCTCGACGCGATGTGGCTGGGGCTCGACGAGCAGTGGGCTTGCGCGGTCTGTCGTGGGACTGCATATCTTAAGGTGCGGCCCCATAACGACCGCCCAACCCTGGGTTTTCGACCATTGAGTATTACCGTTGTACAGTGCACCGGGGTGTGCGGCCAGGAGCTGGCCACATAACCCTTCGTGCGGCCAGGTGCTGGCCGTACGTCATCTGGTGTCGTTGCCTGGGTGTGCGGCCAGATCTGGACCGCACAACCCTTGAACGGCGAAACCGTAGCTGCTCTTCCCTAGTGCGGCTAAGGACTAACCGTTCAGGTTTATTACCGTTCGGAGATGAGCGGCCAGGAGCTGACTGTTCCTCACCCACGTGCGTCCAGGAGCTGGCCGCACATCTGTTGAACGGGCCCATGTTGGCCGTTCTTCAGCCCGTTTGGACCTGGGTAGAACGGTCCCGTGCTGGCCGTTTAACCCTGGTGCGGCCCCTATGCGACCGCACATCCCTGAGCGGCCCAGTGTGGACCGTTCAAGGGGATGGGTCATGCCGGCGTGTCTCTCGTTGTACTGAGTGGTACCGAGAGATGTCGTTGTCGGCTTCTGTCACTGGGCGACGGTATTGGTACGAGGGGCGTTCCTTGTACCATCCGGTTGTGACGTGGTTTTCCGTTGACTTGAGAGTCTACTCCGTAGTGACCCACCACTAGTCGTAGCCTGCTTACACGCGTGTGGTCCCACCAGGGAGTGGTGGAGAGGCTACCCTTAGAGACAATTTGTGGACCGGTTTTCGTCGGTCCCCACGTCTTGTAGCGAGAGTCCGGCTGAGGGGAAAACCGGTCAGAGGTCCAGACCAGGGACGCGCGGTCTGTGTGTGCACACGTGGTTGGGGGCGGTTGGACCCACGCTGACGAGCGTGACCCCAGCTAGTCACTCGTTTGTGGTTACTTGTGCGGTGTTCATGCCTTTGGTAGGAGCTACCACATCAGGCAGTTCACCTGCGGTGAGGTGTAAGACGTCAAGGGACGCTACCGACTGTGCTTCTAGTCGAGGTACTCCTGTCGAGTCGGGAGTGACAGACTGTCAGTCTTTGCGACTTCGACCTTTGGGTTTTGTCGTATTGACCGTGGTGTTCCGATCGTTCCACCGTGGCACGTGTGTCAGTTTTCATGCTGTGGGATCGATGTTTTGTAGATTACATGGCTTCCTTTTTCGAGGTACTCGCTTACTACTAGCGTTGCGGTTTCTTCGGTTGCGAGGTAGGGTTCAAGTGATCCCTACTGAGTCTTGTTCCGAGACTCATTCCCTGCGTGTTTTCACTGTGTTTCAGGTGAGTCGCGGCCTCAGGGGAGCGCGTCTGAGGCTCAGCGTGGTTCAGGTGCCCAACGTTAGTGCCAGAGGTCAGAGCCGGGGTATGCCCCGTATAGCTGTACTTTTCTTTCTTGTCTCCGTACTAGTTGTGGACTACTGCTGTTGTTATTTTATTTTATCTTGTGGACCATGTATCATGTAAAATGTTAATTTATTTCCTGCTCAATTATATATCTGTTTAATTTCTGCAATTATTTGTGATACTTGTGTAGTCTCCACACCATCCTTTTAACCCTTCCGAGTCTTCGGACTCGTGGGTGGCGGTGCGAGTCTCGGGTTATCGGGCCTTCCCGGTAATCGGATTCTTGGGTCGTTACATTAGGACTTATTTTCTACATGAAAGTTGCTAGATAGTCCTAAGTTGATTCATCATATGAAAATTGATAGAAACCCTTAATACTTGTATAAATTCTGATCTATGCAAAATATATGTTATTGTTTGACAGTCATGCCACTCCGGTGGGATTGACTGATCGCACTGTCTTGGTTTCCATGATTATTAGCCTCAATTCTTATAATGGATGGGACTCTCCGCCTGATATTCCTTCCATCGGACTAGGACCACTATTATGAGACCTCCGTAAGACCCCGTGAGCCTGGGATTCCAACCAGGACGCCGGGCAGGTTGTACCCCAAAGACCTGAACCCATGAACGTGGTTTGAATCGTGTTTTGGGTCAGTCCAAACTGGACTGATCTGTGAACTATAACGGTCCAAGGTTGGACCGTCACGTCAGCGTAACGGACTAAGGTCAGACCGTCACGTTCTTGTAGCGGCCCAGTTATCGACCGCCATAGGTAAGATATCTCACATGTTTCCCTTGTTTTATTATCGTGTAGCAGTCATCAAGGTTGGCCTTGAACTATGAAATCGTGCGTGATTCTTGTTTGCATCCTTGTCTTTCTACCTAATGTTCATTCCAACGATGTTGGAATTTCTCTCAATCTTAGAAGTAAGTTCGTGAGCTTAAACCTTGGAACTCTTGGCCATTAAACATTGTGGATGTCTAGATTTCGTGGGATGTATGATCCAATCAAAATCAATGCCAAGGCAAACACATTAAAGGGCCCAGTCTGGTCCTGGGAGGCGCACCCGAAAAGTACTTGATCCCCGGGGAGGTGAATGACTAGGTGTGGCATTTGGCACCGGTACTATCTAGCGTGTTGGGTCTACGACATTCCACATTCTCGTGAACTTGCTATTCGTGCTTGAAAGCATGAAGCACTTGCTTGCATGACTCGACTCGACTTGACTTGATATATGGCCATTCACTTAAAGTTCTGATTACTTGCTCTTGCTATCGTGACTTGCAATCTTTATCATGCTAGTTATCTTGTTATCATGCTTAATTGTTTCCTCGCGTTATTCATGCATTCATGAAATGGTTAATTACTTAAACTATGCCTGATGATAGAGTGTAATTCCTACTGAGCTTCTTGCTCACCCCTACTTTCCAACCCTTTTTAGGTAACACGGTAGATAAAACGCTTTCAATTGGGATCGGGTCAACGTGATCGAGTGAACCTGGAGCCTTGAGACCCGAGTCTTTTATTTCTTGAGTCCGATAGTATAGTCGTCTGCTATCTTTTTTCCCTCTTCTTTATTTCTTTTATTGGGTCTATTATTGTAATAATTGAGTCCACATTGAATTTAAATTTCTAAATATCAACAAAATTCTATTTTTCTCAAATTAATGGCCTCCATGTGTTCGGATATTTATTTATTATGTTTATTTATTTTCTGCTCTATTATCATGACTGTTTCGCTGCCACGTTCCGAGCACCGCTTCCCACTGCTATCGGTTCAGGGCGTGACAGTCCACCCCTGCCATCAAGTCTAGCCCTCCCTCGGCGATTCGGGCACGTCCCTAGCTCCTTGCGAAGAGCCCTTGTAAAAACACGCGGATAATCCGCTTTATCCTCCAACGACCCGGGGACCAACCCACGTGTCGGAATTGTCCCGCAGCTTGCACTAGATGTACTTCGGCCCTTTCGGCCCGCTTGTAAAGCCCATGTGGCACGTATAAAGCATGAAACCAGTTGAATGTGCATGCCTGTACCTGGGTCCCATTATCTTACCCGCACTAGCTAGTGTGCAACCGATCTCCCAGATCCCAGTTTACCAACCCCTTCAGTCAAGCACAATTGTTACCCTACAGCTGTAGGGTGTACCCGGTCCCCTGTCCTTGGCTTCAGAAATATCCAGGCTCTTCTTCAGCACATAACAAAGGTGTTTAGATTCAATCTGATGTAAATAAACGCCGACGGCTTGTCGTCGGTGGGGAAAGACGTCCCGTACATGAATCCCCACAATCGTCTACACGCTCATACCCATGGAACCTCACTACTCTCCACATGTCGCCCGATACCCCGTGCCCACGTACCGCGTCCTGGTGACACTTCCCCAGTCAACTTTTGGTTCCATAGGTGATTATCGAGAAATCGACTGGCACGTCCACACCCTATCCGGTCACCCTAACTCCCGAAAACCTCTCGTGCAAGTTGACCCCTCTCGACTTTCCATAAAAGGGGAGTGTATGGTACTACCATGAGAGGCACACGGCTACAAAGGAAAATATCAATGAGATAACATAAACTCCCTTATTTTCCTTTATCGCTTTATTCCCCTTCTCACCGTGCTCACCGACTTCGATGTTGAAAAATAACAAAGTTGGCATGCCCGGTGGGACGTCTCCCGCCTTTCTTATTTCTGCTGAAGAGAAGCATGTGCCAGCCCTGAAGCCGTGGTGCCCTTTTCCTATCCTTGCAGGAGGGGTAGAGGAGGGACACACATTCCCCTATAGCTTCCAGCTCGCGTTCTGACAGCCAGACTGCGCCCGATGACCATCTTCGATCGTCTCCCTTTCCAGCAACCAACAGTCTAGCAGCTATGGCGGCCGTAACCTATGTCCCCATCCTCATCGCCACCCATGCACGGGTGGGCTACCTGGCGACGCCGATTGCTTTCGGTGACTTTGCCCCAGTCATCAGATCACCCTATTTCTTGGGTGTGGTCCCTGTTGCTGTTCCGCAGCCGATCCCAGTTCCTGTTCCTGCTAGTGCGGCCAACTCACCATGCGCCGCTCCAACATCGGTGGTCTATCCGAGTGTCAAACTCAGGGTCTCCACTACTGGCCCCCACAGGGGCCCCAGATCGCCTCTCGCCCGGACAGGCGTCAGCTCCCGAGTCCAGTATCGGCCGATCTTCAACACGAGCTCTACGCCCCGGACTTCAGCTGCTATCTCAACACTTCACTCGGGTCCCCAACCCTGAGTCCTAGCCGAGCTGACACCCGACACGGGATCCCTACCCTGGGTTTGCGGCTCCTCAACACTTCACTCGGGTCCCCAACCCCGAGTCCCAGCTAAGTCGGCACCCGACACCGGCTCCCTGCCTCGGGTCCCCGACTCCGCAGCACTTCACTCGGGTCTCCAACCCCGAGTCCCAGCCAAGCCTACTCCCGACACGGGTTCCTTTCCCCGAGTTCAAGGCTCCCTAGCATTTTACTCGGGCTTTTGACCCAAGCCTCGATCGAGCCAACACTCAATACGGGTTCTCAACCTAGAGTTCGCGACTCCCCAGCACCCGACTCGGGCACATAACCCAGGTGTCATCAAGGTCAGTCCCCGATGCGGACTCTCCGCTTTGGGCCTCTAGCCTCCCAGCTCTACAACGGGGTCTCTACCCCTATGATCCAGTGATGCCAACTCCCAGCTCAGGATTTCTGCCTCGGGATGTGGAAACCTCAGCACCCAGCTTAGGCCATTGGCCCCAAACGCTAGCAACACCGACGCTCAACGCGGGTTCACAACCTCGAGTCTTTGGCACCCCAGTATTCTCCCCAATGGTGGTCCTCGGCGCGAGAGCATTGTCTCGAGCTCCGACAACCCTTCTATCGGTGCGGGTAGAAGCCTATACTCGGGTCACTCAGCCATCGGCTCCCGGTATGGGCTCCATGCCCCGAAGGCCAATCCCAGCACTCTTTGCCGAAAACTTTATGCTATCGGTAACGGTAGACCAGGTCTTCTTTGTCTATCACCTTGGAGCAGGGTCCTCCCCGGCTCCCTAGAAAAAGCGTTGCAGCGGCCGCAGAGGCAGGCGACCCACTACTGCAACCAACAATTCTGGCAAGACCCTTCTTGTCGGTGACTTAAGGATTCGTCTCAATGGAGGTGAACCAATCATACCTCAGGATCGGACAATGCCTACGATCCCCACCACCAACCACTTCAGCCTCTTGCAACGAACACGAGAGGATAAAGCGGAACTCAGAGAAGTTGGTGCCTCAGCGATTAACTGGGGACACCTACACTAGTCCAGCACTTAGACTCCCAAGTCTCATCGAAAGAATAATGACAAGGGAGGACAACAACTTAGCCTGAGAAGAATTTGGGTTACCCCAAAGGAGGCTCAAGCTGTTCGAAGGGCACGTACTAAGAACTCTCTTCGATCGCTCGGGCGCGGCGTCGCTCGGGACATCACTGAATCTTCATCGGCACAGTCTGATGGCACCCAGTCACTCAGTCTTTCCAGCCTAAATAGGCCAAAGCAAAGAAGGGCTCGTGTCGAGCCCCGCCAGCATCCAGCCTCAAGCTCTCCTTGAGTCGACCCTACAACAGAGGCTCCACTTCAACGGACCTCAGTCTTTGACAGACTGGGGGCACTAGTCCGCTCTGAGCAGCATTCCCAGAAGAAGCGGATGGTTCGGCTCATCAATGATGCAGTTTGGGTGTTCACATATTATGCCACCGGACAGTAGCCCGACGCTTAGTCCGATGACCTGAACCAGCCTCTGGCCCAGCTTAAGAGTCCTCGCCCTCAAACTCAACATCTGGCGCCGCCAGGTCACGTCGGCACTTCTGCCCGACCACAAGCGTCAGAACGCGTCGAAGAGGTCCCAGTCGAGGATCGTGGTGCTCCTGTTAATGCAGATCCTGTCAACAATGATCCTCCGACAAATGAGGTTCAAGAGGTGACTCTCGAGACTCTCATGAAGGAGAACCAACATTTGAAATATATCCTACAAGACCTTCTTCAAGAGCGAGACGTTCACCCTCAGCAACCTGCTAGGCCTTTGGTCGAAGCACTGCCACTACCAGTTGGGCACAATGGTGCCAACGCCTCAACAACAGCCGCTCGAACCTCGATAGTAGCAGGGTTCGACAGGCCTCTAGTGGAAGCGCATCTACGAGTCTCCAACACGCCAGTGCCAGAGCATCTTGTGGCGCAATGGCAGATGATCGAGCGGATCGTCGAGACGAAGCTCACCCAGTATGGGGAAGGGGTCGCCACTATAGACCTCTATAGTGTACCCTACCCACTGCATCACCAACTAAAAAAGCTTCTCCCGGAGTATGCCAAGCCCCCGAAGCTGTAAAAGTTTGACGGGCAAGGGTCTCCACACGAGCACTTGGCCTATTACATCATGGCCATGGCCGAGCTAGCGTTGGACGAGTCATACCTCCTCCGCTACTTTGCCACCTCACTCACGGGAGTGGCCTTTCAATGGTATTCCTACCTGAAGCCCAATTCAGTAGTCAACTGGGAAGATCTCTAGAAGAAATTCCTCGACCGTTTTTAGACGGCCAAGCGTAAGATCTCCCTGGCCGAGCTCTGCTCTCTCCGACAGAAGAAGGGCGAGGGTGCCCTCGACTTAATCAAGAGATGGCAAGACCTCAGTATGAGTCGTGTCAACCCGCCAGCCCAGGAGGACACCATTACTATATGCCGCAAAGGCTTGGCAGCCGAGGTCAGCGAAAGGCTTCTCGGCACCAATATTAAAGGCTTTGACCAGCTTAACTCAGCAGTCGCTGAAATAGAGATGTTCTTCGCTGATAACCTGATCTATACTTCTGCGAAGGGGAAATAGACGCGAGAACGCCAACCCGATAAGGAGGTGAACACCATTGAGTTCACCCCCACCGCCAAAGCCAGTAAGGAGGGCGAGTCGAGTGGTTCCGACAAGAAGTCGACAGACAAACCGGCTACTCCTTCCTTTTCAGAGCGTATGAAGACACCCTTTTCCTTCAAGAAGGAACATATGAAGATGCTCTTCAACCTCTGCATGGCTCAAAAATTCATCGAGCTGCCAGAAGCTCGCAAGCCAAATGATGCCAAGAAAGCCGATGACCCTAACTACTGCCCATATCATCGCATGTTAGGGCATTCACTTGAAGCTTCCTACGTCTTCAAGACTCAGGCACAGAAGCTGATCCGAGACGGCCTCATCAAAATGAAGAGCGGCCTCGTCGATCCCCTGCAGCCACATGTGTGGTCCAGACTAGCCAAGATAGCACGTGTAATTCACTATTCAGCTAATGTGATTCACATGATGGCATCATTCTCCCTCTCCGATGTTGAAATAGAGGAGCCCAGTACCAGCCAAGGCGAGCATTCATTGTGGTATCCGGGGTGGAGACCCTGGCTTGACTACACACCTCTTTCCTTTCCAAGAGAAAGGACCAGGTGGCTCTTTGATGTCCTCTTTCAGAGGGGGCAAATCATGACCCGCGTGCGGCCAGTAGACTACACTCAATGGGACTTTAGTCATCCCCAGTATTGCCCCTTTCATGCCATAATCTGCCACGCGATCGAGTCATGCGAGGAAGTTCAACACTTAATCCAGGAACAGATCCAGTGGGAGCAAATCGATGTCGAGGGGAATTCTATGGCGACTCTGAGGCTCCGAGAAGCCGTTGAAGAAACTCTGGGCATTGCCAGAAACACACCAGACCAGCCAGATTCTCCTCAAGCAAACATGCATGGGTTGCCTTATCAACATGTCCCAGAGTGGCTCGAGTTTTGAGCCGATAATCGAGAAGCTCTCGAGCGACTGTGGAGCCACAGGAGGCAGGACACCAGTCAGGAGACTGAGGCGAGCCATTTCTCAGTCAATGTCATCCACCCTCCTGCGACCCCAACTCCTCCAGACACCCAGGTGCCAAGTACTAGCCAGTCAGTTCCCGTTGCTTCGGCCTCGAATTGGCGACCATGGCAGGAGCTACAGTCTCTTCCATTGTCTAAGGAGGATACTGCCAGGCTACTTCGAGTCCTTTTCGGCCGAAAGGATGTCCTGGTAAGTGAGACGACGATGGGCGTCCCCAGCTCCTCTCGCTACCCACCTACTCCGACTCCACCGCCTATGCCGAAAGATAGGGAGGGGAAACAAAAATAGGACGGAGCCTCGGCACACATGTGACGTGTCTCTCCATCCAGCATGCCTTCGAGTGCCCTTCCTATGCCCTGCAGCCCAGTTCAGATCATGAAGAAGACATCTTTAGAGTCTTCAGCAAGTCTGGTAAGCCAGCCGGGCCCTTCACAACCATGCCCGATTAATATGCAAAGTCAGGGTAACCGCCAGGAGCGGCAGTGCCTCGCTGTGACTCCAGTTACCGCAGAATACCACTCCAAGTCGGATAGCAAAGGCAAAGCTAAGGAGCAGGACTCCAAGCGAGTCCCCTAGTCCCCATTCCAACAAAGAATTTCACCACTGTGGGTAAGGCATCAAACCGCGCATATGTCTTCGGACGCCAGTCCTAACATCCGAGCATACCAGGTGATAGGTGCTGAGAGGCTGATCTATAAGGGGGGTTGAATAGATCTGCCCCCCTTTTGAATTTCTTAAACGATCTATGTATAGGACAAAGCGTAGAATATCTGAAGTTATGCACGCACGGTCCGACGTAGCAACTAGCGCTTCAAAGACAAGCCAAAATATATGAAAGCACACACCACACAGAGAGGCGAAGATTTTTAAGGTGGTTCGGTCCTCAACCCAGAGGCCTACGTCCACCCCTCACTTAACCAAGTGAGGCTTCCACTAGTGCCAAGCACTGAACATTGGGAAACAACCCAACCAAACGACAGCTGATACACAGCTTTAACGAGAGAACCCTTTCTCTCTATCCGCTGACTCATAGCTTGAACTTCCTATCTCCACGATAGTTCTTGAAGTACCAAAGAACAATAAAGAAAAGAAAGTAGAACAACAACTTGAAAACACAGATCTAGGTTCAAAATTGATTTCTCCCAGATGGTAGGTGAGATCTGTGGCTTAGTTGATGCCGGTGCACTCCTGTTCTAAACTTCGCACTTGACTCATCAAGTTCCAGCAATAAATCTTTTTCACGCAGCTTCTGTGTGGCTCTACCTGCAACTTGTAGACTATTTGATGTCGTCCTGATTGTTCTGGTAGCACAACCTTTCTTCGTCTTCTTTTTTTGCTACTACTTTCTCACTGTGTTTTTGTACTCTCTATCCCGCAGGGTATAAATACCCACGGCATTGCTAGGATGAAGAGGAACTCTTGACAGAGTCCTACTCAACTTCATCTTTCCGTAGAAAGTAAGATTCTATTGCTAAATCTCTTCAGATCCTTATCTTTTTGAAAAAGTGGTGCGGACACACACCACAATACACGCCGGTGGACGAGGACACGCTGGGGCCCGGTTAGCTCGCTGGGGACGTGGACGCATCGGCCAAGCCATCATCCTTATTTCACATTTTTTTGGCCATGTTGGGCCCTATTGTAGTCCATGTTGGACAATTGTGTTATTATAAGGGCTAATGGGCAAGAATAGTGGTCTAGAGCTATTGGGCTTTTCTCTTGGGCTTTAAAAGGGCCAAGTGTGAAAAGGCCCATGGGCTAGGTATGAGTGGGTCAAATGGGGTTAAATGTGAACAAGTCATGGGATTAGTGTGCTAGGTGTGAAAGGGGCTAAGAGAATGGAGGCTTGGAGGCTTAGAAAGGGACTTCCCCCTTCTTGGTCGAAGAGGGAGGCTGCCACCTACGTAGCTTGACTCCCCTCCCTCCCATTTTTAGAGGAAGGAAACTTCCTCCCCCTCCCCCTTGGTCTCCCTCCTCCACCTAAGTCAAGGGGCCGCACCCCCTCTCCCTCCCCTCTCTCCCATGTAATTCCCAGACCCCCTACCCCTTTCCATTCTCTATATAATGTGGTGTATAGTGTCATTTGAAGAGTTAATGAAGTTTTTATGAGTGAAGATTATGTTAAGAGAGTGATTCTCATCCTCCTCTTAGGTGTGATGCCCTTGATCAAATCCTGTGACGGGATTCTTTTGGGCATGTGACTCTCCCCCTCTATCCTCCCTATCCTCTTCATATCTGGTTCTAAGAAAATTCTTAGTGAAGCTTCTGCAAGTCAGGAAGAAGTTGGCAGTGGTTTTGCGTCAATCAGAGCTCTGGATCGCCGGTAACAATTCTTCTCGTGAAGTCGCGCAAGTCTGCCTGAGCATGATGTCCAAAACTTCAAGTTCATGATCCCAAATTTCTACGGATCGATTCCCAAGCTCTATAGATCTGAAATCCTGATGGGTTGTAGGATGTTTTGTCCTCTTCGCGTTGCCACTGAGCTTGTGTCATTCTGAGATCTGTCCTGGCCGTGGCGGAGATTCTCGTGGGACTGTGCTGACCACCCTGTGCAGATCCGACCCAGAAGAAGAGGCGACTTCCAAAAGCTGCCCCGCCCTCCTCTTTGACGATCTGATCAAACCCATTGGTCAGATCCTTCCTCTAGACGTCACTGACGATCTGCAACAAATGGCGCCTCGTTCCGACACCGGGAACCATTTTTCCAGTAATTATATGTCTTCCTGTGCAGTTCTGTGTGTGCAGAACATGAGGCTGAGAATAGTCGCTGCTATGCCCAGATCTGGTAAGATCTGACCACGTCCTTCAAAGCAGAGAATCTTCATCCTGTCGCCGACGTTATCCAACAAACGGCACTCCGATCGGACGTTGGATCTTGGCGTACCGGCTGCTGCAAGTTTGCTGCGCGGGGTGACCAACACGGGCAGAACCGATTGGTGACCGATCTTCGCCTTCCGGTCGGCTTCGGCTCGTCTCCTCGCCTCCTGCGAGTGTGGCCCATCAGCCCATTATCCAGCAGCCCCAAAATCAGCATTGTAGCATGTTATCTTCTTGCGAGGAGTGGGTGATAAAATTTGGGTTGTAACTATTCTTTCACTAGCGTGTATCGAGGTTGTCGGAATCGGCCGGGGTTTCTTCCCCACGCACTAGTCGTGGAGGTACGCGCGACGTTCCTTCCCTCCGGCATTTGCTTTATTTAGTATGCTATCTTATATGCTGTGCATGTGCGATTAGGGCCGTTAGCTAGTTTCAAATCACCGTGATTGTGAGTTGTGAGCGCCCGTTCCTTAGCTCCAATCGAGCACCAAGCTCGGATTGCATTACCCTAGGTGACAGTGGTTCCTTAACCACTGCGATCCCACGTTTCCCTCGCAAGGGATGATTGTCGGGCTAGAGTGAGTTGCTGTTGAGAGACGTCTCCACTCGGAGAACGCAATGGTGGTCAGCCGCTCGGCTAACCTTAGGGTGCTAGTGCTGGCTGCACTTTTAGTCGATCGTACGTCTTAGCCCGGTCGCGTCGCTCATCCCGCATCAAAAAAGATGGTTAATCTGAGTCACCCAATGCTTAGGATCCTTCCATATCCATGATAGCAAGATTAGGAAACCCAAGCAGAGGTAATTCCTTCACATAAGACTTGATCGCTCTTCATGTGAAATGCTAAGAGCCATTTTTCACACTTAAGGAGCTATTTGTTACTCCTATCGGGCATTTGTCACCCATAACAAACTATTTGTTAGCCTTATAGCTCGTTAGCCGTCGCCTTTGACTTCAGTTGTTCTTTCTTCAGCTTCATCTAGACTGGAGTCGACTTCAAGAGTGTTTGGGGTCGACTCTCCTTCTTCGTTTTACAACAGCTTCAGCATGTCGATCTATTATTCACCCTTAGGGAGGTATTTGTCACCTCAATTATCTATTTGTCTGCCTTACCAAGTTATCTGTCACCCTTAGTTGAGTTCAGCCGTCACCTTGCTTGCTTTGGCTAGTGAAAGACTCTGGTGATCTGACTGCGTCGACGCTGATGGAGCCTTACGTCAACGCCATCTTCAAGACACCTTCTTCTTAACGCCTTTTCTTCCAATCCAACCTATTTGTCACCACTAGTGACTTATTTGTCACCCTTATATCATATTTGTCGCCCTTGTAGAACCATTTGTCACTGTTATCCTTTAGACGACGTGTGCTTCTAGCAAGCTTCTGGAGTCGACTCCAAATGCTTCTCGAGTCGACTCTCCTTCTTTGCAATTGAAGACTTTCAACCCTACCACTCATTTTTCACCCTTGCAAGGCTATTTTTAACTCTTATAGCATATTTTACACCATTGACCACCTATTTGTCACCACTAAATCGACGCTATTGATCTAGCCTTTCTGCCTTACAAACTTGAACTCGAGTCGGCTCTTGAATTACTGGCTTCAACTGGTGTTGACTCATGGTGTTCTTGAACGTGTTGACTCTTCATGATGTTGCGTTGACTCCATGGTCTGACTCGTTGACTTGGGATTTGGCTGGTTTGACATGAAGACTTCCAGTTACTTATAAAGCTCCTGAAAAATATGTACTGTTAGATGAATTAGACAACCGTAAGTCCAATAATATGAGAAGACTTATTAAGTAATGATTCATAGTTAGTCACCATCAAAACCAGGGGCACAACATTCTCCCCCTTTTTGATGATGGCAACTATGAGTCATTGTGCTTGTGGCATATTTAAGTCTTTTCTCAAACAGAGTCATCATCCAACAGTACAGCTTAAACATCAGTTCATGAATGCAGATGCAAACACATAGTAACCTCAAAATGCAATGCAGATACACACGCATAATAAATAAAATGCATAAAATGCAACCTGCAACAACTGACATAGTAAATAAAATGCATAAAATGCAACCTACAAGCTGACTGACTTAAGACAGTGCACACTCTGACATGACTCTCTCGTGACCCTCTCTCTAATGACTCTCTCTCCCCCTTCGACATCATCAAAACACAACTCGGGGAGAGAAAATCTAACACTAAGAAGGAGATGGCTGAGAGGGATAGAAAAGGAAATAAGTGGGAATGGCTCAACCAACGCAATGATTCAGAGATGTTAAATGAAAAGCTCACATTCCATGTAAAGACTGTTATAAAAAGAAAGTCCCAAAAAAATGGTGGCTCAGGATTTGTCATAATTATCCATGAAGAAAGGCAAATCCTGAAAAAGAGTGAAATTTGTAAATAGAATAGAATTAAAACAGCTCTTTAAGTTAATATTTAGTCCAGTTCCTTCAATGTTACTACTAAACTTCAAAAGGCACTTCTAAAGATGATTTTAACAAGTAGTGAAATTAACCAACTTTCAAAATCCGAGAATGTTTTGTAGGCCACATTTTGTGTGTGTTTGAAACATTCAGATGTAGTCTGCCTTTTGACACGAGGAAACATATCTCTTCAATACCAAAATCCCCGATTACTCAGCATGACTCAACATCCTCTTTCTACAGAGGTAACTGCCAATTTCATGACATACATAGTCCATCACTTCATTGGTGAAGGGATGTAGTTTCTAAGCAAGTGCAGTTATTGCTCTGTCCTTATAGATTTACCTTTCAATTTGCTCGCAGAGATAGCTATAATGCGTCATGACACAGTCCTCATCATTTCAAGATGATGGGATCTGGTTTATCAACAGTTATAACCATTACTCTGCAAAGTTATTTCATATCTCAGGGTGTACCTTTTTCTTTGTTCAGATCAAACTTATTGTTTAAAAACACTACGTAATTAAAAGTTTCACCCAGAATAGCCTCTTTACTCTCAATTTCAGATTGTCAGAAAAGAGCTTAAACATAACTCATCAAGTTGTTTTAAGGCTCTTCTATAAGCAAAACTTCCCCTTTTCAAGATCCTTACTCCCAGAGTTGCATGATTATAGTCTTTAAACCATGAATTTTTATAGGGGACATTTCAAGAAAGCACATAGTCTTTTAGACAGAAAATGAGTATTTTAACTCCCCCTGAATCAATATAGAGTGTCTTACCAGAAAACACCCTCTCCAATCAGGAGATCAACACCTCAGCTGTAACACCCCGGGTAAATAATAAAATATAAAATTAAAATTTTGAATTATATATTGGAATTAAAGCTATTAACTTGTTATTTAATGACTTCAATGATTTCTCTTAATTAAATAATATTATTTATTTTGAAAGTGGCCAAATTATATCAATAAAAAGGAATAATTATTTTTCTACAATTACCATAAAAGAAATTTTGTATTTCAAGAGATAATTAAAATTTTCATAATAATCTGAATTTAATATGTATATAGATTAAATTAATTGAATTTCACCCGTAGGCCAAAGTTTTCACTAATTTTTAAAAATATAAAAAATTATATTCTTATAGAGAACGAAGTGTTTAACAATAATGTCAACTGGGCCGACCCCTAATAAAAATTTGATTATGTTGAATTAAGAAATTAATGGTTAAATTCGTTGTTTTAATAGGTCAACCTTAAACGACCAAATTGGAGCCCAATTCTTAATCAATCAAGCCCAAACAAGACCCAATCGAAAGATTAACCCTAGGAGCTCATTTTCCCATCGAAGCCCTAGCCTCTAGATGCCTCCCTCGGCGGCGGCGGCGGCGGCGTGGATTTGGTCAATGTGCGTGATTTTTGGCACTTTTTCTCCATTGGACTCTCGAGTCCAAATAGACCACTAGAACCCTCCATACACCCTATAAATAGAGGGCTTCAGCAGCCCTAGGCCTCCTTTTGATTTTTCAACAGGTAGCGCGGACTTTCGTGGCCAGAGTCGAGTGAATTTGGGCGTTCTAGGGCGGCGCGAGTTAGGGTTCTGGTGCGTTTTCTTCTTCCTTTCTCTTCAATTAAGGTGGGTGTCTCTGAGGCTAAACTAAGAATTAATTATACTATCTTGTTCATCTTTCTGAGATCTTTCTTTTAATACCAATTTGCCTAAATTCCATGCACTATGTTGTTCCAAATTCATCGATTACTCAGAGGTGTACCCGGAGGGTTAATTTCCATATTAATCCATTTTATGTTTAGTTAAATCACTTTAAACTTTAATCAAAGCATGTGACCTTATGCGTATTTTAATGCTCTTTCCAATGGTATATGTTTGTCCAATTATTATTCACCCTATTTCTTGCAATTGGAGTTCTAATCATGGTGTGTCGAGGTTCTTCGTGATTTGGGACTCGGTTAGTGAAACGTCCTAACAGGAACCGCGCAGCCAAGAGCGGCCGTGCGATAGACCGCCTTTTTAACAGGGTTTGAAAGGTAAGACGGCCCTCCAATGATCGTCTATAACTTACACGGCCCCTCGATGGACCGCTTCATGGCGGTGGATTTTCAAAAGAAAAGATGATTGCGCTGGTTCTGAGCGGTGCCCTTCTGACCGTCTCAGATACTGGGCGGTCTATCTCTAGACCGTGTTTATTCCTATTACAGTAAAAGTATTGTTTTGTTTTCGGTCTGATATGTTAGTTTAACAGCATGATACTAGGGCTAATTTCGTGGTAAAAACCCACTAAATGATTAGGTTTGTGAAATAATTGATCTAAGTATAATCCTCTTCTAAATTATTGTCCTTTCATGATTATCTTTCATGTATCGTCACTTGATTGAAAATGAGTAGAGTAATTAATGTTAGTCTCATTTGTTCCATTATCACCTTGTTATCTTATTAGTTCTATTTTAAGGTCGTGCCACTCCGGTGGTGACGGCTGGACCGAATATCCAATTTTCCGTTGATTGTGAGCCCTTAATTCTTGGACATCGAGTGCCTCTCCGTCGGATATTCCTTCCGCCGGACTAGGTGTTCATGTTCCGAGGCCTCCGTAAGCGCCCGTGAGCATGGGATTCCCACTAGGACGCAGGGCAGGTTGTACCCACAAGCCTGAACCTTTTTGACTCAATCGAATTGCATATTTTTGCTAAATCTCAGAATCGGGACTGTCTGTTTGATCGCGGCCCTTCTGAGACCGTTCTGTCATTAAGCGGTTCAGTCATGACCGCCCGATTTTCTGAACGGCCCTCCTATGACCGTGTTTAACTGGCTGTGCATCGACTGTAGTCCTCTGGACTCTGTAATGTAGGCAGTTTTTATTAGACTGTTTATATCTTCCAGCGGCCCAATTAGGACCGTCTAGTCCTGATCACGGCCCACTTTGGACCGTTTATGTTGTATGCGGTCCTGATTAGACAGTGTTATTATCTGAGCGGTCCTTTGTTGACCGTTTCACTTTCCAGCTTTCTGAAAATTGTTGTTCTCATGGTTTTGATATGTGTAAGCTACTCTAGCCTAACAAGGCTATTGTACCTCAAGTTTTGATCTATTTTTAGGTCTATTGTCAACATTTATCCATTCAAGAGTCATTTCTTTAAATGACTAATTCCTCTCGATTAATGAGCTTGTTCTTGGAATCTCAAGAAAATCAATATTCTTACGCATTCTACCTTGATTACATGAGCTTGATCTTGGAACTCTTGGCCATCATTATTCATGGATGTCTAGATTCATGGGATCTATGATCCAAAGAAATCAATGCCAAGGCAAACACATTAAAGGGCCCAGTCTGGTCCTGGGAGGAGCACCTGAAAAGTACTTGATCCCCGGGGAGGTGAATGACTAGGTATGACATTTGGCAACTGTTGGGTCCCAAACGGTGGCAATCAAGAGGGGAGGGGTGAATTGATTGGCAAATTAAAATTATTTTCAGAAGAACTTGCGAGACAAAATAGAAGCAATCAAACGCTCGGTCTTACTCGTGCATGATAACACATGAATGCATGTGAAAGAAGGTGAGTGTGTGAAGAAGAAGGTGGTGAACACTCAACTCACCGTGAAGCCCACTCGACAAAATATGCACACGAACAAACCACTAGAGACACAAAGTTTTTAGGTGGTTCGGGTACACCACAATGTCCCCTACGTCCACCCCTCACTCATGAGGATTAACGACTTCACTATGATGTGAGCCAAGCACACACACACGCTGTTATGAACATCACACACACACACACGGTACCCAATCTAGGCACCCCAATCACACACACACACACACAAGCTCGTGTCCATACACGAACACACACTCATGAATCTGTTTCAAGATAGTTTAGAATACAACAACTTTCAGATTCACCAAAAAGCACTAAAGAAGATTAGAGTAGAAAGGATCTCTAGATAGAACTCCCCCTTTGTGTTCTTCGAATCAACTTTGATACTCCAGCAGAATGATGAACGAGTTTGGATGAAGTATGACGCAAGGCAGCACAAATGGATGTGGAAGCTTGATGTCCGATGCAGCTCTTTGATGTATATGATCTTGGGCTTGGATTCCAGCTCTTTCCTTTGGATTTCAGCTTCAGAGCAAGGAGGAATGGGGCTTGAAGGCTGCAACTCCGAACCTGCACATACACAATAGAACAGCCATCATTTTAAAATCGGATCTCACCTCTCTCCTATATATTTAGTGCCATTAGGGTTTGATTAAAAGATTAAAACAGTCAAAGACAGCTTGGGAACCAGATCCACAAAATGTGGAGAGGTTTGTGGAATGTCTAGAGGTGATTAGACATGGATTGGAAGACTTTCGGTGCAAGGAAATCGAAGTCAAACAGGACGGCTGGAGGTCGGACCAGAAGGGGTCGACCCTTGGGGTCGACCCTCGTGATAGGGTTTTAGGACCCAAACGCAATGGGTCGATTTTTGGGGTCGACCCTCAAGAGCATCCGTGCCGCTTTTGGACAAAATGCCACAGGGGTCGACCCTTGGGGTCGACCCTCGGGGGGTGTTTTATGTTCTGGGCAGAATGGGTCGACCCCAGCAGGTACCAGCTGCTAGATGGAGGAATAAACGAAGGGGTTGACCCCAGGGGTCGACCCTTGCTCCTGAACATCAAAAAAACAATGAATATCAAGTGATCTAAGTCCAAGGAACATGTGGGGTGTTCTCCAAAGAGTTCAAAACAAGAAGAGGTTTGAGCCTTAAGCAAGAATGAGTAAACCCCATCTAGATTGGATTAAGATCAAGCCCAAGCAAAAAACACCCTTTGGGATTAAAACAAGAAGTTCATCTTTGAAAAACAAATGATCAAGAGTTTATGTGTTGGGATGGATCTCACCAAAAGTCCTTATATTATTCGATTCATGAACCGCCTTCTTGTCACTGTCAAAACATACATTTTGCATTAGCTTTGGTGATATCAGACTGAAGTTAAACATCTTACCAGCTGAAGTGATTCCCGACTTGCAAAGCTCCGTATCTCATCAAGTGAAGACTATTCCAGAAATAGTCATGGCATTCAAGTTAAATTTAGTCACCATCAAAATCCATTATATCCATTACAAAAACCACATAGAGGGGGTTCAACAATCTCCCCCTTTTTGATGATGACAAAATTCAGAATGTGGAATTACGAAATCCAAAAGCCATACCATGATAACAATGAGTCGAGTCGGAACTATATAAAAAGGACGTGAATTAACCACCTCAAACTCATGAATCAATTGAAACTCCTATTGGAGCAGAGTGCTATGCGATTGATAAAGAGAGGCATATTCCAACAACCAGCATATCTTACTAGGAAAACATCCACAGTTCACAATCTGATGACAATGTAACAAGGGAAGTGAAGTGCAATGAAACACGATGCCATGTTATGATTACAAAGATAATGCAACACTTAACACACTTAATCAACTATGAAGATGAAAATGCGAAATGCAACACACATGCATGCAAGCATACATTACACATAGATTATAAGTAGCTGGGCACATAAGTAGTCGTAGAAGGCCAAAACACTTCTCCCCCTTTGGCATCATCAAAAAGAGGGGGTGAAACGGGACGGTGAAGGTGCCATGAGAACGGAGGGCAACAGCCTAGTCTTCATCCGGATTGGGTGGACCGGGAGCACGCCGGACATACTCCAAAAGTTCATGGCACATTTAGGTGTGATGAGCCAAGGCATCAGTGACAGAGTGAGTGTGTTCTTGGTGAGACAGCTTCAGTTCATGCAGCTCATTTGCAATGTCATCCAAGGCCTCCCCATACTTATCCAACCGCTCATCAATGTGATCCAACTGATCGATGATTAGCCTGGCCGCCTCAGATGGTATATCTACTGCAGGAGGAGGGAGTTGTTCTTATCAGACTCGGCGTCTTCATCCTCATCATCATCATCAGAACCAGCAAGAGGAACAGCGGCTTTCAGTTGCCGGACTAATTCACCGTCAGTGAGAACATAACCCATATTGTGGCAAATGGAGTGAATGGTGAAAATGTCGGCATCCCGCATAGTTTGTGAGGATTCTACAGAAAGATTTATATTCTTGTACTGGAAAATGGCAGTTAATGCTGCAGCATAAGGTAAAGTTCTATTTCTATGCTTTATGCTCATGCAAATATGCTCCAAGATAATTGCGGGAAAGTTAATACGGATGCCATCCAAGAGATAGTAAATGAGAAACATATGAATTTCTGTAACTTTGTCATGTCCTCCCCCTCGTGGAAGCAAAATGGTAGTAATCATTCTGTGAAGAATGTGTTGAACCGGAGGGAAACGATTAGCATTCAACCCCGCAACAGATCGGCCTGCTCGATCTTCAGAAGTCATGTAAAGATAAATGTTATCTTCAGGAACAAGAATATCACCAAATGCATACCCCTCGGGACTAAGCTGAAATGCTTCGCTTAACAACTGTGGGGAGAGAACAATCTGAACCCCATTAACTTTAGTAATCGGAGTGTCACCAGCCATGGAGAGATTGCTATAGAATTGATGCACTAAGTTGGGATACATCCGTCGGTGGCTAGACATGAACACATCCAAGTTGGGCTGACTGCAAATGACATCAACGAAACTGGGGATATGTTTGCTCAAATTACCGAAGTCCACAGCTCGGGGACGAAGAACTTTTCTATCAAGCACCTTGCTGGATGAAGATTGACCGCGAAGAGTAGCAGCCTTTGCGGCTGATTTAGAGTGTATTTCTTGAGCCCGGCTAGACTCGGCTCCTCTGCGAGATGCACGTCTCTTCGGGGCCATCTAAACAAAGATCAAAAGGGCCACAAGATGGGGTATGGATCAAAATGGTTTAACCGTGGAGATGAAAGCTATAAACGAGAGTCACCGGAAGAACCGCGGCTAGGGTTTGAACGAATTTGGAGCCAAAGAGGGTTTGTTAGGGCTTACAAGAGATGGTGGCTAGCTTTCTAGGGGGTTATGAGTTCTTATATAGGCAAGGGAGGGGCTAACATAGGGTTAGAACCCCATTCGCGGATGGCCCGGACGCGGTGGAACCGCGTCGCCGGGACCCCTGTGAACTCAACCCCGGTAGAACCGATTTTTGCGAGGGTCGACCCTTGGGGTCGACCCATTCAGTGAAGTTTAGCAAAATTTGTTTAAATTTGCACCAGATGGTCAAGAGAGAGGATAGGCTCGAGTCCCCAATGTACATACATGTTGGAATCAATAAAAATAAGAGTGATAAAAGGTTTTAGACAATTGGGGAAATGCCACAACCATTTTAAGAGCAAAATGTGACGTGCTTTTATCCAATTCTCTGGATTTCACGATTCAGACAGTTTTACTCCATTGATGGCAGGAGAGTGTATTCAAGGTCATAAACGGCCATAGAATTTTCAACAAGAATGAGTGGATATTATATATATACAAGGAATGCAAGAGCACACATAGAAGACTTATCACACAATTGTTTTTGTTCTTTTTGATTTTTCACACACCTTGATGCTTATGTATGAGAAGGAAAATGCAAGCTAGATATAGCTAATGCAAATGGATGCAATGTAGTAATCTATGCACTCAACAGCACACAGAGTCATGATGTTGACTCTTCTATTCTACAAACCCCTAGTTCTCTCCTAAATGATGTGAATTTCTCCTCACAAAGGGGTTTGGTGAAGATATCGGCAATTTGATGATCCGTATCGATAAAGCTGATTTCTACATCACCCTTGCTAACATGATCTCTAATGAAATGATGTCTAATTTCAATATGCTTGGTGCGAGAATGATGGACTGGGTTCTTGGATAGATTAATGGCTGAGGTGTTATCACAAAGTATTGCGGTGTTTTTGAAGGATTCGCCATAATCAACCATTTGTTGTTGGATCCAAAGCACCTGAGCAACACAACTACCTACAGCTACATACTCGGCTTCGGCAGTTGATAAGGCCACTGAGTTTTGTTTCTTGGAGGCCCATGAAACTGTGCATCCTCCAAGGAACTGACAATACCCGCTGGTGCTTTTTCGATCCACTTTGCAACCCACATAATCGGCATCGGAGTAAGCAATTAAATCAATGCTCGAGTTACGCGGAAACCACAAACCTAAGTTCACTGAGCCAGCAATATATCTAAAAATCCTTTTCACAGCTGACAAGTGTGACTCCTTAGGATTAGACTGAAAACGAGCACACAAACATACTGCAAATTGAATATCAGGCCGACTAGCAGTTAAGTACAACAAGGAACCTATCATGCTTCTGAAAAGTTTTTGGTCCACAAATTTACCTGTTTCATCTTTATCAATTTTTATTGATGTGGACATAGGTGCGGGTTGTGGTTTGGTAGATGCCAAGTTGAACTTTTTCAGCAGCTCCATTGCATATTTTCTCTGATGTACGAACATCCCATCGGCCGTTTGTGTAACCTGCAATCCCAAAAAGAATGTCAGCTCTCCTATTAGGCTCATTTCAAATTCACTTTGCATCAATTTTGCAAAGTCATTGCTGAGAGTATCCTTGGTGGAGCCAAATATAATGTCATCAACATAGACTTGAACAACTAAAATTTCCTTACCGTTCAACCTTGTGAAAAGGGTTTGATCCACATTACCTCGTTTGAATCCATTTTGTATAAGGAAATCATTTAACCGTTCATACCATGCTCGGGGTGCTTGTTTAAGACCGTAGAGTGCCTTGTCTAACTTGTACACATGGTCTGGATACTTTGTGTCTTCATACCCCGGAGGTTGCTCCACATATACGTCCTCCTGAATAAAACCATTTAAGAATGCACTTTTCACATCCATCTGAAACAGTTTGATATTATTGCAACATGCAAATGCCAAAAGAATTCTCACTGCCTCGAGTCTTGCTACTGGAGCAAAAGACTCATCAAAATCGATTCCTAGCTCCTGGCTATAACCTTTGGCTACCAGCCTTACCTTGTTCCTAGTTACCACCCCTTGATCGTTTGTTTTGTTTCGAAAGATCCATTTGGTTCCGATCACAGAGTGGTTTCTAGGGCGAGGCACAAGGAACCACACTTTGTTCCTCTGGAATTGGTGTAGTTCTTCTTGCATAGCCAAGATCCAGGAATCATCTTTTAAGGCATCTTCTATAGAGTGAGGTTCAGATTGTGAGAGTAATGCAATATAATCAAGATTCTCAACTTCCCTGAATGAGGAACGCGTTCTTATTCCTTCTTCCACATTGCCAATGACAACTTCTGGTGGGTGATCTTTTGCAAAAGTCCATTGTCTAGGCAGCTGTAGTTCACTTAGAGTTTGCTAATTTTCATCATTCTTTTGTTGTTCTTCACCTTCTGATTTGTTTGCTTCATTCGAGAGCTCTTTGGTGGTATCTTCTTCTGATTCTTCTTCCTGCAAGATATGCTTTTCATTAGGATCCTTGGATGATGATTCATCAATAATGACATGGGGACTTTCCTCAACTACAAGAGTTCTCAAGTTATACACTCGATAGGCTCTTGAGTTAAGGGAGTATCCGAGAAATATCCCCTTGTCACTCTTGGGGTCAAACTTAGCCAAATCCACCTTACCGTTATTATGGATGTAACAAATGGAGCCAAAAGGTTTGAAGTAAGAAATATTTGGTTTCTTACCTCGATATAGCTCATAAGGTGTTTTCTTTACCAATGGCCTTACCATGGCTCGGTTTATTATGTAGCATGCTGTATTGACGGCTTCCACCCAGAAATACCTTGGAAGGTTATTTTCATTTAGCATGGTTCTTGCCATTTCAACAAGTGTCCTGTTCTTCCTCTCTACGACCCCATTTTGTTCGGGGGTCCTTGGTGCAGAGAAGTTGTGTATATAACCTTGATCCCTGCAAAAATTACTGAACTCATGTTTGTCAAATTCCCTACCATGATCACTTCTCACGGTCTTGATGCACCACCCTTTTTCATTCTTAACCATCCTGCAAAACGCCTCAAACTCCATCAAAGCATCACTTTTGTTTGAGAGAAAATACACCCAGCTATATCTAGTAAAATCATCCACAATAACAAATCCATAAAGCTTACCACCCAAGCTATGTGTTCGGCTTGGTCCAAAGAGATCTATATGGATCAATTCAAGGGGCTTAGATGTGGTTACATCACTTTTAGATTTAAAGGATGTTCTTGTCTGTTTGCCCTTGCTGCATGCTCCACAGATTCCTTCGTTGACCATCTTCAACTTGGGTAAGCCAACCACCAGATTTTTCCTGAACAACTTCATCATCACATTGAAACTAGCATGCCCAAGACGGCGATGCCATAACCATGCATCATCAGAGTTTTTAGCAACTAAGCAAAGATTTTTATGTGAAACATCATCAAGATCAATCATATAAACATTGTTGTGTCTGACCCCTATAAACTTGATTTCATTGGAGTTTCTATCTACCACAGTGCAGTGAGTAGAATCAAAAGACACATTGTAACCTTTGTCATAGAGTTGACTTATGCTTAGAAGATTGTGATGCAGGCCTTTGACAAGCAAAACTTTTTCAATGACTTGAGTTTGATTCTGACCTATCTTACCTTCTCCAACGATTTTTCCTTTCTCTTTACCTCCAAAGGCTACCACCCCACCATCCTTGTCTTGCAGGTCTACAAACATTTCCTTATTTCCCGTCATATGCCTTGAACATCCACTATCCAAATACCATTTGTTCTTTTGAGCTCCAAGGCAGACCTGCAAATACAAAGAGAATACTTATGGGGTTTTTGGTACCCAAGCAAGCTTGGGTCCTCGGTGGTTAGACATAAGAGGACTGTATGATCTATTCATCATTCTAATAAAATTTTCATCATCAAACCTCATGGTTCTGCACTCATACATATCATGGCCTAATCTTCCACAATAAAGGCAGGTAGTGATTCTTTTATCACGGTTTCTTCTCCTGTTCACATTCATATATGAGTTGTGCATCTGTGTCTTAGATGATGAGGCAAGTGTGCTTCTTGAAGCCCATGGAGTTATGTATGTTTTGAACTGAAAATTATTTCTTTTCTCAGAAGTGGGTGGAGAGCATCCTTCATCAAGATCCACACATGTGTTCAACACTTGTTTTCCTTTTTCTAGTATGGCAGCAACATTTTTCAACTCATCTATTTCAATCATCAAGGTTTCCATTTTCCTTTCAGCTGTTTCAGTGGTTTGAATACAAGCAATTTTTTTTAAGCTTTTCTAGTTCTAATTCCCTTTGCAAGTCTCCATGCTTTTTGATGAAAGTGAATTGATTCTCTCGCATTCATGAACTCTCTTCTTCAAATAATTCTATTTTAGACAAGAGACTTTCATTTTCATTTTTAAGATTCTCATTTTCAGATTTCATGAAATTGCAATTCTCACAAGGATCTTTAGCACTCACAGCTTGTTCCAATTTCTTTTTCAGAAGTTTATTTTTAGATTTCAATTTTTTACTTTTTCCATATAGTGATTCATATGCAATCTGCCATTGTTCACAAGTGAGTGATTCAGTTTCAGATTGTACCTCATTGGTGTCGTCATTTGCCATGAAGCATAGATTTTGGACCAGTTCATCTAGTCCATCTTCATTCCCGGAGTCTTCCTCATCTTCATCGCTCCAGGTGGCCACCATGGCCTTAGGCTTTTTGAATTTTCCCTTTTTGACCCTTTTGGCCAACTCCGGGCATTCTCCCCGCATGTGACCGGGTTTCTTGCATTCATAGCAAATTATCTCTTCCTTCTTACTGCTTTCATTCCTCTTAGGACCTTGCCTTCTTGGCCCTTTCTTGAACTGACCTCCAAACTTCCTGGTGTTCTTGACAAGTTTTCTTGCTCTTCTGGTGAACATAGCAACAAGCTCCTCATCTTCAGTATTGGCTGAGGAACCTTCCTCGCTTTCTTCCGACTCTTGAGGATTTACCTTCAGTGCCATAGTTGTGGCAACTTTCTTCTTCTTGTTGTCGTCCTCGCTCCTTTTGATGTTGATCTCATATGTCATCAGGGAGCCGACTAACTCATCCAAAGTCAGAGTGCTGAGATCTTTTGAGTCTTCTATTACTGTAGCCTTTGTGTGCCACTGAGGTGATAGAGATCTCAGTACCTTCCTCACAAGATCACGGTTTGAATATTCCATGCCAAGATCCTTCAAACCATTTGTGATTTCCATCAGTCTCACGAACATTTCAGAAATGGTTTCGTCTGGCTTCATCATAAACAACTCATAATCCCGGACCAATAGATTAGCTTTGGTCTCCTTGACTTCAGAAGTTCCTTCATAGATCAAGCGTAGTTTGTCCCACATTTCTTGTGCAGAGGAACACATAGATATGCGTGAGTATTCATTCGGATGGATAGCACATTGAATTATATTCATGGCCTTAAAATTAGCTGAACACTTATTGATGTGATCATCATCCCAATCATCTTCATTGTCAGGCAACTTATAAGGACCTTTGTTGATAACATTCCACACTTCATAATCTTGAGCACTCAAGAAAACATACATTCTATTTTTCCAATATGTGTAGTTTGTTCCATCAAAAAATGGAGGCCTGTGTACTGAATGCCCTTCGGGCATCATCCCTCTATTTGCCATAGAAAAGGATCTGCTCTACGATCGTGAGATCGGGCTATACAGAGACCAAAGCTCTGATACCAATTGTTGGGTCCCAAACGGTGGCAATCAAGAGGGGAGGGGTGAATTGATTGGCAAATTAAAATTATTTTTTGAAGAACTTGCGAGACAAAATAGAAGCAATCAAACGCTCGATTTTACTCATGCATGATCACACATGAATGCATGTGAAAGAAGGTGAGTGTGTGAAGAAGAAGGTGGTGAACACTCAACTCACCGTGAAGCCCACTCGACAAAATATGCACACGAACAAACCACTAGAGACACAAAGTTTTTAGGTGGTTTGGGTACACCGCAATGTCCCCTACGTCCACCCCTCACTCATGAGGATTAACGACTTCACTATGATGTGAGCCAAGCACACACACACACGCTGTTATGAACAGCACACACACACACACACGGTACCCAATCTAGGCACCCCAATCACACACACACACACAAGCTCGTGTCCATACACGAACACACACTCACGAATCTGTTTCAAGATAGTTTAGAATACAACAAGTTTCAGATTCACCAAAAAGCACTAAAGAAGATCAAAGTAGAAAGGATCTCTAGATAGAACTCCCCCTTTGTGTTCTTCGAATCAACTTTGATACTCCAACAGAATGATGAACGCGTTTGGATGAAGTATGATGCAAGGTAGCACAAATGGATGTGGAAGCTTGATGTCCGATGCAGCTCTTTGATGTATATGATCTTGGGCTTAGATTCCAGCTCCTTACTTTGGATTTCAGCTTCAGAGCAAGGAGGAATGGGGCTTGAAGGCTGCAACTCCGAACCTGCACATACACAATAGAACAACCATCATTTTAAAATCGGATCTCACCTCTCTCCTATATATTTAGTGCCATTAGGGTTTGATTAAAAGATTAAAACAGTCAAAGACAGCTTGGGAACCAGATCCACAAAATGTGGAGAGGTTTGTGGAATGTCTAGAGGTGATTAGACATGGATTGGAAGACTTTCGGTGCAAGGAAACTGAAGTCAAATAGGACGGCTGGAGGTCGGACCGGAAGGGGTCGACCCTTGGGGTCGACCCTCGTGATAGGGTTTTAGGACCCAAAGGCAATGGGTCGACCCTTGGGGTCAACCCTCAAGAGCAGCTGTGCTGCTTTTGGACAAAATGCCACAGGGGTCGACCCTTGGGGTCGACTCTCGAGAGGTGTTTTATGTTCTGGGCAGAATGGGTCGACCCTGGGGTCGACCCTTGCAGGTACCAGCTGCTGGATGGAGGAATAAACGAAGGGGTTGACCCCAGGGGTCGACCCTTGCTCCTGAACATCAAAAAAACAATGAATATCAAGTGATCTAAGTCCAAGGAACATGTGGGGTGTTCTCCAAAGAGTTCAAAACAAGAAGAGGTTTGAGCATTAAGCAAGAATGAGTAAACCCCATCTAGATTGGATTAAGATCAAGCCCAAGCAAAAAACACCCTTTGGGATTAAAACAAGAAGTTCATCTTTGACAAACAAATGATCAAGAGTTTAAGTGTTGGGATGGATCTCACCAAAAGTCCTTATATTATTCGATTCATGAACCGCCTTCTTGTCCCTATCAAAACATACATTTTGCATTAGCTTTGGTGATATCAGACTGAAGTTAAACATCTTACCAGCTGAAGTGATTCCCGACTTGCAAAGCTCCGTATCTCATCAAGTGAAGACTATTCCAGAAATAGTCATGGCATTCAAGTTAAATTTAGTCATCATCAAAATCCATTATATCCATTACAAAAACCACATAGAGGGGGTTCAACAGCAACGGTACTATCTAGCGTGTTGGGTCTATGACATTCCATTCTCTCGTGATACTTACTATTCATGCTTGAATCTGTGAAGTACTTGCTTACATGACTTGACATGACATGACTTGACTTGAAATGGTCAATCATGGAAAAGTTCTTGATAGTGGTGCTTGATATCTAGACTTGTAAGATCCCTTTTCGTTTATCTATCGTTTACCTTCTGATAGTGCTGGTTACTTAGTCTGTTTTAATTAAGTTTCTCGCATTATTATTGTAAGGCCCGTAGAATTCGGATTTCCTATTGGATCATAAAATATTAAAATTCATGAATTTAGGAGTTTTTTGGGACTTATTGGGCCTAGTTAATTGGGCTTTGTGTATATATATAATCTTTTTAGAAATCAAGGGGGGGCATATATCAAATTTTGCTTATCTTAGGGGTTTCTAGTAATTCAAAGGTTTTCTTGAAAAAAAAAGGCATCGGAGGTTTTTCTGAGAGGAGAGAACTGATGGTTCTCTCTCTCACTTTCCATTTTCTCCCCCCCCCTTTTCACCCAAATCACAGGCACCCGCGGGCGCACACGGCGGAACCCGCGGACGCCCGCGACCGGCGACCTCTCCCCCCTTTCCCTCTTCCGCGGCGGCCCGGTCGTCCACGGCGGAGGAGCAGGAGCGACGCCGGTGAGCCGCGGGGTGGGCCACCGCGGCAGGAACCGGCGACACCGCCCTCTCCCCCTTCTTCGTCTTCTCGGCGCACGGCAAACCGGCGGCCACGGCGGAGGTCCGGCGACCTCACTGGCGAGCGGCTTCCGCGGCGGCCCTCATCGACTCCGATCCTGGCGTGGAGGGGTGAACCCGCGGCGAAGGCGGTGACTTTCTCCCTCCCTTTCTCACGGTGGAATCGACGTCCTCGGCTCAGCATTCGAAGGGGGAGCGGTCTTCTTCCCGTGCTAGGACCGGCGGGAGCGTCCCCACGACGAGTGCAACGCCGCGGCATCAACCCGGGACGAACCGTGGAGTAAAGAGACGACCGGACAAAGGCGAGCCGGGGCGACCCTCGGCTTGCTTGCGGTTGGAATAGAAGGTTTCGTCACGATTAAGGTAGGGGGATCGTTGCTCTAGCCCATTAAATTGTTCCTAACGCATGCCCATCGTCGCTGAGTTCATAGATTAATAATCGCATGCCCATCGTCGCTGAGTTCATAGATTAATAATCACATGCCCATCGTCGCTGAGTTCATAGATTAACAATCGCATGCCCATCGTCGCTGAGTTCATAGATTAACTATCGCATGCCCATCATTGCTGAGTTCATAGGCGATAAATTGTTATATTATGATGATGGATTGGCAGATAACAGGTCAAATATTATAATTCCCGTCGATTTGAGTTGACCGGGAAGGGATCCGGTTGTGATTCCAGTGGATCCGGTTCTCCGATAAGGACTATGTTTGAATTATTTTAGATTTTGTAACGGTCCACCCATAAACTATCTGCGGACCCGAGCGGCTGACAATTCGACCGCCTAATATGTAATTTATGCTTGTTCGTTTAATTATGCATTTAATGTTGCATATTTACCACGTTTAAATAATTTGCTAAACTGTGGCATATTTATTGATGCATGAGTTATGAGTTATGTCTTCCATATGTTTCTATGCTATGTTAATAATGTGAAGGTATTAAATGATGAATTGATTCCATGATTTATGAACTATTTGGATTTATCTCTCATGTGTATTTAAACCTTCATTAATATGGAAATAATGTATGTTGAATTATGTTTATTGATGCATGAGTTATATTTTACATATGCTCTTATGCTGTGATAATAATATGAATGTGTTGAATGATGAATTGATCCCATGATTTATAAATTATTTAGCTTTCATTATTTCTTCATGTGATTTATTAAATTCTCATGATGAATGAGTAGTTTTTGTATATAATCACATGTCTTAATGATGTTTAGAAGCGCAATGAACTGTTTAGATTTATTCCTCATGTGTGTTTAAATCTTTATTAATATGGAAATCATGTGTGTTGAACTGACAGTGTAGCGATCGTATGGCTGACTGCTATTGTTTTCGAGCGGCCTTTTTCTATGACCGTCTCTCGGCTTAGCGGTTCAGGCTAGACCGTTTCACCTTCGTACACTATTTATAGGTTTCCGTTCTAATAAGCGGCAAGAATGTGGCGGCCGTTAGACTGACCGCTATTGTCATGTAAATGGCCTGTCGAGTGGACTACCTATGGACCTTTGCGGCCAAGTTTATACCGTCATTCTTTCCAGTATATAGTTTTATCGCATTTTCATCATATTCTTCTGATCATGTGCTTAATGCTGAATGTATAGCATGCTTAGACATAGCTATAAATCATGATATGTTGTTATGCTGCGCATCACCATTTCTTTTGCTTATAACGTGTTTTCATATTCCATTAAAGTTAACTTCTTATCTCTATTTGACTGATCCCACTAGACGTAGCCTAGCGACGACGAGTCGAACCACCTAGGAGGGGTGGCTAGGTAATCCCGATATACGATTTTTAGGCTAGTTTCCGTGGGCCCCTGCTTTACAGTAGCATCCTGCTGGGGGGGAAAACTAGCTAGAGGCCTGGCTCTAGGCACGAGCGGGTGTGTGCACACGTGGTCTGGGGCTTGGACTAGCGTCGATGGGTGCAACCCTAACTAGTCACTCATTACTGTTGTCCCTTGTACTTACTACGGTGTCTCCTGTTCCCGTGTTTGTCACGAGTGTAAGACTCCTGAGACGCAGTGTAAGTCATCAGTGGACGCATCTGGTCTTGCTTCTAGTGGCTTCTTTCTCCTGTCAGATGGATTATAAGAACTTGACTCAATTGGATATTAGACTATTATCATATTCGTATGAAGGTCCTCGAATATGCTGGGATACTTTTACATATTCATTTATTCGTTTAACGGCCTTCGAATATATTGAATGATGAATGTATTCAATTAAATAGCTGGTTTCATTATATGTTCGTTTCCATGTTGTAGAACATCTGGTAGAATGTGTTCAATTAAATAGCTAGTTTCATTATATGTTCGTTTCCATGTTGTAGAACGTTCACATGTTAAAGTCTTGATACTCATGTTTAACTTTTATTGCTTCTCTATGTGATTTATTTCCTTCTCGTGATGAACATGTGCTCCTTGTATGTAATCATATATCTTAATGATGTCCAGATTTGCCATAAACTGGTAATCTTCATATAATATGCGATATCTTAATTATTGAATTCTTAGCCATATTAATATGTTGATATTTTCATGTAGTTCTATTTCATTGCTTATGTTCCATGCAATTATGATATTGTTCTTGTAATATTTGCTACGAGGTAGGGATCGGCGTGACCCCTACTGAGCCAATGAAATGAGGCTCACCCTTTGTGGTTACAGGTGAAACGCAGTAGACTTGGCTTTCAAGCGTGGTTTGAAGACTGTTGATAGGTCAACCAGCATGTGTCAGCCAGGGTATGCCCCTAGGCTTTGTACCTTTCTTTTGAGTTGTACTTTGGGAGCTTGTATAGTGACTGGACTACTGTCTTGTTTAAAGCATGCAAATGATGTAAATTATATGAAAAGAAATTTTAAATTTTAGTTCCTTCTTCCCTACACTTATTTTAGATTGCTGTATATCCCACGACAACCCTTTTATCCCTTTAAGGAGCTTTTTCGCTCTTGGGAGGCCTCACAGGATCCAAGTGGTATCGGGTTTACCCAGTACCCGGACCCTGGGTCGTCACAGATGGTATCAGAGCATTGTTGTGTTGGTGTATAGCAATGTAAAGTAAATGCAGTGATTGCTAGTCCAGAAGTCCCGTACACTCATCTGCTGGTTTAGGTTATTCTGTACTTTTCTCTTAATCGTTTCCGTTTTGTGCGTTAAGATTTCCATGGCACAACGAGTAGAAGTTCAGCTTCCGGTGGATCATGCATCGAGGGCTCCAGTGGTGCATGTTGGAATGCTAGCTTTGCCCACTACTGTAGTCCCTGAAGCACCGAGACCGACTGATCTGTTCTTATCATCCCAGTTTCTAGCTTTGCGACAAGAAGGGTTTCCAGTTGCTATTTATGTGGCGAGATTAGATGCATGGTTAGTCTTTTGAGAAAGTAATTGACTTCCTTGTAGTTGGACAGGAATTGGTGCTTTGTTTATGCTTCTATGTGAATTTGGTGTTCTGTATTGTTTGTTTTATTGTTTTTAGTGTTCCATTGTTAGCGTGAGGTTAGATTTTTCGTGGAGTACTGATTAGTAGACTTTTATGGCTGTTTTATCTCTTACATGTCAAGTAAATCATAGCCTGTTTTAAAGGACATTGTGTATTATGCTTGGGTGAGTTCTTCCCGTGCCCTGAGTTAGTAGTCCTAAATTTCGAGGACGAAATTTCTGTAAGGAGGGAGGGACTGTAAGACCCGTAGAATTCGGATTTCCTATTGGATCATAAAATATTAAAATTCTTGAATTTATGAGTTTTTTGGGACTTATTGGGCCTAGTTAATTGGGCTTTGTGTATATATATAAGCTTTTTAGAAATCAAGGGGGGGCATATATCAAATTTTGCTTATCTTAAGGTTTCTAGCAATTCAAAGGTTTTTTTTGAAAAAAAAGGCATCGGAGGTTTTTCTGAGATGCGAGAACCGATGGTTCTCTCTCTCACTTTCCCTTTTCTCCCCACTTTTTCACCAAAATCGCAGGCACCCGCGGGCGCACACGGCGGAACCGGCGGACGCCCGCGACCGGTGACCTCTCCCCCCCTTTCCCTCTTCTGCGGCGGCGAGGTTGCCCGGACGTCCACGGCGGAGGAGCCGGAGCGACGCCGGTGAGCCGCGGGGTGGGCCACAGCGGCAGGATCCAGCGACATCGCCCTCTCCCCCTTCTTCGTCTTCTCGGCGCACGGCAAACCGGCGGCCACGACGGAGGTCCGGCGGCCTCGCCAGCGAGCGGCCAAGGTGGAGCCACCGCGGCGGCGCCCTCATCGGCTCCGATCCCGGCGTGGAGGGGTGAACCCGCGGCAAAGACGTCGACTTTCTCCCTCCCTTTCTCATGGTGGAATCGACGTCCTCGGCTCGGCATTCGAAGGGGGAGCGGTCTTCTTCCCGTTCTAGGACCGGCGGGAGCTTCCCCATGACGAGTGCAACGCCGCGGCATCAACCCGGGATGAACCGTGGAGTGGAGAGACGACCGGACAAAGGCGAGCCGCGGCGACCCTCGGCTTGCTCGCGGTTGGAATAGAAGGTTTCGTCATGATTAAGGTAGGGGGATCGTTGCCCTAGCCCGTTAAATTATTCCTAACGCATGCCCATCGTCGCTGAGTTCATAGATTAATAATCGCATGCCCATCATCGCTGAGTTCATAGATTAACAATCGCATGCCCATCGTCGCTGAGTTCATAGATTAACTATCGCATGCCCATCGTTGCTGAGTTCATAGGCGATAAATTGTTATATTATGATGATGGATTGACAGGGAACATGTCAAATATTATAATTCCCGTCGATTTGAGTCGACCGGGAAGGGATCCCGTTGTGATTCTGGTGGATCCGGTTCTCCGGTAAGGACTATGTTTGAATTATTTTAGATTTTGTAATGGTCCACCCATAAACCGTCTGCTGACCCGAGCGGCTGACAATTCAACCGCCTAATATGTAATTTATGCGTGTTAATTTAATTATGCATTTAATGTTGCATATTTACCACGTTTAAATAATTTGCTAAACTGTGGCATATTTATTGATGCATGAGTTATGAGTTATGTCTTCCATATGTTTCTGTGCTATGTTAATAATGTGAAGCTATTAAATGATGAATTGATTCCATGATTTATGAACTGTTTGGATTTATCTCTCATGTGTATTTAAACCTTCATTAATATGGAAATCATATATGTTGAATTACATTTATTGATGCATGAGTTATATTTTCCATATGCTCCTATGCTGTGATAATAATATGAATGTGTTGAATGATGAATTGATCCCATGATTTATAAATTATTTATCTTTCATTATTTCTTCATGTGATTTATTAAATTCTCATGATGAATGAGTAGTTTTTGTATATAATCACATGTCTTAATGGTGTTTAGAAGCGCAATGAACTGTTTAGATTTATTCATGATGTGTGTTTAAATCTTTATTAATATGGAAATCATGTGTGTTGAACTGATAGTGTAGCGATCGTATGGCTGACTGCTATTGTTGTCGAGCGGCCTTTTTCTATGACCGTCTCTCGGCTTAGCGGTTCAGGCTAGACCGTTTCACCTTCGTACACTATTTACAGGTTTCCGTTCTAATAAGCGGCAAGAATGTGGCGACCGTTAGACTAGTCACTATTGTCATGTAAATGACATGTCGAGTGACTACCTATTGACCTTTGCAGCCAAGTCTAGACCGTCATTCTTTCCAGTATATAGTTTTATCGCATTTTTATCATATTCTTCTGATCATGTGCTTAATGCTGAATGTATAGCATGCTTAGACATAGCTATAAATCATGATATGTTGTTATGCTGCACATTACCATTTTTTTTGCTTATAACATGTTTTCATATACCATTAAAGTTAACTTCTTATCTCTATTTAACTGATTCCACTAGATGTAGCCTAGCGACGACGAGTCGAACCACCTGGGAGGGGTGGATAGGTAATCCCAGTATATGGTTTTTAGGCTAGTTTCCGTGGGCCCCTGCTTTACAGTAGCATCATGCTGGGGGGAAAACTAGCTAGAGGCCTGGCTCTAGGCACGAGCCGGTGTGTGCACACATGGTCAGGGGCTTGGACTAGCGCCGACGGGTGCAACCCTGACTAGTCACTCGTTACTGTTGCCCCTTGTACTTACTACGATGTCTCCTGTTCCCGTGTTCGTCAAGAGTGTCAGACTCCTGAGATGCAATGTAAGTCGTCAGTGGACGCATCTGGTCTTGCTTCTAGTGGCTTCTTTCTCCTGTCAGATGGATTATAGGAACTTGACTCAATTGGATATTAGACTATTGGCATATTCGTATGAAGGTCCTCAAATATGCTGGGATACTTTTACATATTCATTTATTTGTTTAACGGCCTTCGAATATATTGAATGTTGAATGTATTCAATTAAATAGCTAGTTTCATTATATGTTCATTTCCATGTTGTAGAACATATGGTAGAATGTATTTAATTAAACAACTAGTTTCATTATATGTTCGTTTCCATGTTGTAGAACATTCACATGTTAAAGTCTTGATACTCATGTTTAACTTTTATTGCTTCTCCATGTGATTTATTTCCTTCTCGTGATGAACATGTGCTCCTTGTATGTAATCATATATCTTAATGATGTCCAGATTTGCCATAAATTGTTAATCTTCATATAATATGCGATATCTGAATTATTGAATTCTTAGCCATATTAATCTGTTGATATTTTCATGTAGTTCTATTTAATTGCTTATGTTCCATGCAATTTAATATTGTTCTTGTAATATTTGATGCGAGGTAGGGATCGGCGTGACCCCTACTAAGCCAATGAAATGAGGCTCACCCTTTGTGGTTACAGGTGAAACGTAGTAGACTTGGCTTTCAAGCGTGGTTTGAAGACTATTGATAGGTCAACCAGCACGTGTCAGCCAGGGTCTGTCCCTAGGCTTTGTACCTTTCTTTTGAGTTGTACTTTAGGAGCTTGTATAGTGACTGGACTACTGTCTTGTTTAAAGCATGCAAATGATGTAAATTATATGAAAAGAAAATTTAAATTTTAGTTCCTTCTTCCCTGCACTTATTTTAGATTGCTGTACATCCCACGACAACCCTTTTATCTCTTTAAGGAGCTTTTCCGCTCTTGGGAGGCCTCGCAGGATCCAAGTGGTATCGGGTTTACCCGGTACTCGGACCCTGGGTCGTCACAATGATACATTCCTGAAATTGATTAATTACTTAAATTTACCTGATGATAGAGTATAATTCCTACTGAGCTTTTCGCTCACCCCCCTTATTTCCATCCTTTTCAGGTAACGCGATAGATGGAACGTTTGCAATTGGGATCGGGCCAGCGTGATCGAGTGAACCTGGAACATAGAGACCAGAGTCTTTTTATTTTCTTGAGTCTAGTTAGCATAGTGGGTCTTGCTATTTTCTCTTCTTTATTTCTTTCATTGAGTCTATTATTATAAAAATAGAGTTAAATTTGTAATTCAATTTCTAAATATCAATAAAACTATATTTTTCTCAAATCAATGGTCTCCATGTGTTTGAATATTATTTATTGTGTTTATTTATCTTCTGCTCTAATTATCATGACTGTTTCGCTGTCACGTTCTGAGCATCGCTTCCCGCTGCTATCGGTTCGGGGCGTGATAGAAGTGGTATCGGAGCCTCAGTTGTTTGAGTCCTAGGTTCTTGCCCATAAGTATAGATTACCCTAAGTAATAGGTCGTGTAATCCTTGTCATCCCCTCATGTCACCTGGTGAGATTGGGTAGTGCTTTGGGTTAAGTAATAAAATATGTATAAGATTGCGTAGCATGACACGTAAGGGTAATAAAATTTTTAACCTTATAATTATTTTGCAGGTATCTAAGCTCCTTTTGATATGAAAGTGAGAGGGTCAACACGTCAGCTAAAATTTAGTTCCGTTAGAAGGTGGCGAGTTCGTCGTAAAAAAATTCAAAGTAATAAGAAGAAAAGGCATAACCTTTCTCAAATAAAATATTTTCACTGTCACAAAGTTGGTCATATAATCAAGGAGTACTGGCGAAGGAGAGGAGCGTCTCTTCGTTACGGAAATAAAGATCATATAATGGCTAATTGTCCTAAGCTACTTCCACAAGCAAAAACACAAGGAGAATTGGAACCGATTTCTATCAAATGAAGAATTTATATAAGGTATCGTTCTCTCTTATCCTTACTATAGTTAAAATTCTTTTGCATTCCATTAGTTATATGATTACCATGTTATTTTGCGAATAGGTAATGACGATCGACGAATTTGGGGACCAAATTCCTTAAAGTGGGGGAGGATGTAACACCCCGGGTAAATAATAAAATATAAAAGTAAAATTTTGAAATATATATTGGAATTAAAGCTATTAACTTGTTATGTAATGACTTCAATGATTTCTATTAATTAAAGAATATTATTTATTTTGAAAGTGGCCAAATTATATCAATAAAAAGGAATAATTATTTTTCTATAATTACCATAAAAGAAATTTCATATTTCAAGAGATAATTGAATTTTTCATGATAATCTGAATTTAATATGTATATAGATTAAATCAATTGAATTTCACCCGTAGGACAAAGTTTCGCCCAATTTTTAAAAATATAAAAAAATTATATTCTTATAGAGAACGAAGTGTTTAACAATAATGTTAACTGGGCCGACCCCTAATAAAATTTGATTAGGCTAAATTAAGGAATTAATGGCTAAATTCGTTGTTTTAATAGGTCAACATTAAACGACCAAATTGGAGCCCAATTCTTAACCAATCACGCCCAAACCAGGCCCAATCGAAAGGTTAGCCCTAGGAGCTCGTTTTCCCTTCGAAACCTTAGCCTCTAGATGCCTCCCTCGGTGGCGGCGGCGTGGATTTGGTCAATGTGCATGATTTTCGACGCTTTTTCCCCGTTGGACTCTCGAGTATAATTCGAGCACTAGAACCCTCCATACACCCTATAAATAGAGGGCTTTCGCAGCCCTAGGCCTCCTTTTGATTTTCCAACAGGTAGCGCGGACTTTCGTGGCCGGAGTCAAGTGAATTTGAGCGTTCTAGGGCGGCACGAGTTACGGTTCCGGTGCGTTTTCTTCTTCCTTTCTCTTCGATTAAGGTGGGTGTCTCTCAGGCTAAACTAAGAATTAATTATACTATCTTGTTCATCTTTCCGAGATCTTTCTTTTAATACCAATTTGCCTAAATTCCATGCACTATGTTGTTCCAATTTCATCAATTACTCGGAGGTGTACGCGAAGGGTTAATTTCCATATTAATCCGTTTTATGTTTAGTTAAATCACTTTAAACTTTAATCAAAGCATGCGACCTTATGCGTATTTTAATGCACTTTCCAATGGTATATGTTTGCCCAATTATTATTCACCCTATCGCAAGCAATCGGAGTTCTAATCATGGTGTGTCGAGGTTCTTCGTGATTTGGGACTCGGTTAGTGAAACGTCCTAACAGGGACCGCGCAGCCAAGAGCTGCCGCGCGATAGACTGCCTTTTTAGCGGGGTTTGAAAGGTGAGACCGCCCTCCAATGACCGTCTATAACTTACACGGCCCCTCGATAGACAGCTTCACGGCGGTGGATTTTCAAAAGAAAAGATGATTGCGCTGGTTCTGAGCGGTTCCCTTCTGACCATCTCAGATACTGGGCGGTCTATCTCTAGACCGTGTTTATTCCTGTTATAGTAAAAGTATTGTTTTGTTTCCGGTCTGATATGTTAGTTTAACAGCATGATACTAGGGCTAATTTCGTGGTAAAAACCCACTAAATGATTAGGTTTGTGAAATAATTGATCTAAGTATAATCCTCTTCTAAATTATTATCCTTTCATGATTATCTTTCATGTATCGTCACTTGATTGAAACTGAGTAGAGTAATTAATGTTAGTCTCATTTGTTCCATTATCACCTTGTTATCTTATTAGTTCTGTTTTAAGGTCGTGCCACTCCGGTGGTGACGGCTGGACCAAATATCTAGTTTTCCGTTGATTGTGAGCCCTTAATTCTTGGACATCGAGTGCCTCTCCGTCGGATATTTCTTCCGCCGTACTAGGTGTTCATGTTCCGAGGCCTCCGTAAGCCCCTGCGAGCATGTGATTCCCACTAGGACACCAGATGGGTTGTACTCACAAGCCTGAACCTTTTTGACTCATTCGAATTATATATTTGTGCTAAATCTCAGAATCGGGACTGTCCGTTTGATCGCGGCCCTTCTGAGACCGTTCTGTCATTTAGCGGTTCAGTCATGACTGCCCGATTTCTTGAACGGCCCTCCGATGACCGCGTTGAACCGGCTGTGCATCGACCGTAGTCCTCTGGACTCTGTAATGTAGGTGATTTTTATTAGACCATTTATATCTTCCAGCGGCCCAACTAGGACCGTCTAGTCCTGATCACGGCCCACTTTAGACTGTTTATGTTGTACGCGGTCCTGATTAGACCGTGTTATTATCTGAGCGGTCCTTTGCTGACCGTTTCACTTTCCAACATTCCAAAAATTGTTGTTCTCATGGTTTTGATATGTGTAAGTTACTCTAGCCTAACTAGGCTATTGTACCTCGAGTTTTGATCTATTGTTAGGTCTATTGTCAACATTTATCCATTCAAGAGTCATTTCTTTAAATGACTAATTCCTCTCGATTAACGAGCTTGTTGTTGGAATCTCAAGAGAATCAATATTCTTACGCATTCTACCTTGATCACATGAGCTTGATCTTGGAACTCTTGGCCATCATTATTCGTGGATGTCTAGATTCGTGGGATCTATGATCCAAACAAATTGATAGGAATCGACGCCGAGCATGTACTTTTCTTTTGCATTTATGTCCTTTTAGTTTGTGTTTATATCCTTGGGAAAGTATGTACGCAAATGTAAGGCTTTATAAGTCAAGGAGTCATTCCCATGGATTGTGTGGGTTTTTATGCAATTATACAGTAGGACCAGCAAGGGGGCCCTCAGCCCTTTCCCATTGGTCCATGTCACCTATGTGGGGCTGGTCAACCATCCTAGGTGACCATCTAGAAGGGTTAAATGTCAAATGCCACATGGGTAGACAAAGGGAGTAAAAAGTCTAAGGTAGGCTACCTACCATGTCAAGCTTGTCTCCCACTTGGGTTATTTTATTTTTTGTGTGTGTGTTAGTCACATTTAATCTAGGCCATTCATTCCCCATCCCTAGATCCAATGGTGGAGATTGGATTAGATTGGAGGCATATAAATACTTGTATTTTCCATTTGAATATTAATGAAATGAGAAAAAACATTGTGCAAGACCCCCCCCCCCCCTTGAGTGAATTTCGACCTCCCCTCTCTCTCCCTCTGGTTTCTTCATCTCCAACCCCCATTCTAGAGTGCTATCTTCTTCCGCTACCTCCGGTGATCATCGGTGCCGCCGCCGCCGCCGTTCGTGCCGCCTACGAGCCGCCGCGGAGCCATCTTCAAGGTTCTGTCCTGCTGGATAGAGGTAACTTCCACGAAATTCTGCAGTCAGCCACGACGTCCTCTTGATCTGAAATTTTTAGAGGTTGTTCCTATCTTGTATCCCCATCTCCACAAAAAAATTCAGGTCCAAACTCCTTCGTTTGGTATCTTTACATTTTCGTTCATCTTTCACTCCAAGATCTATCCTGTCTCTGTCTACAGTGACAATAGCTCTATGTTTCCAACCTCCGACCATCTTTATAATTTTTACAAACCCTCCCAATTTTACTGGGCGTTCTGTCCATCATTCCCGACATCCATGAATTTTCTTAATTTCTGATCAGCCTTCTACCTATTTTTCAAAATTCGTGTTCTATCTCTGTTATAGTGCTTTTAGTCAGATTCCAGATCTGACCCACTGTTAGTACTAAAATCGTATCATATGGTAGCCACATCCAAACTTGTCAAAACCAACTTTTACGTCTTTCTAGCTCCATTGCCTACAACTTTGATGAAGATCTCAAGAGCTGAATCGAACATTTACCTTGCGGTCAATGGCAATTCTCAGAGAACAGCCCTGCAGATCTGAGAGTTAGGCCACTATACAACAGAAACCTTCAAAATTCGCCAATTAGAAGTACATGCTTTGTTATTTTTCTGTAATCATAGAGGGGTTTAAGCTCTTCGAAGCAGCTTTCCAACGGCGCCAGTTTCGTCACATTCCGACATCGGGGCTGATCCCAGCGTCCGTTCTCGCCGGAGCACGCGCCGAAAAATAGAACCGGCAGGTCCGTGGCCGGTTATTCCGACCGGTGCCGATCGGAGCCGCCCGGCCTCCGGCCGGTGAACCAGCGTGCAGCCAGCCCGGGGAACGCTTCCCTAAGTGTCCCCACTACAGCGGTGTCACCGGGTCCCACTCGACCCCTCCGGACAGCATGTGGGCCCCACCGTCACTAGTTCGGGTGCTGCCGAATCAATGCGAGAAGCGGCCCGTCAACCCGAATTCGGTCCTCCCGGACCCCATTGTGTAGCCCTTTACCTCCCTGCGTGGAGTGGACAGCGACGTGTATTGCTGTAATATTGTGTATTATTGTTCCGGGAGTACGAGTTTCGACCGGGTCCGTCCTCCCCACGTCGAGCGCGTGGAGGTATCGTTCTCGCTCCCTACACTCGACATTTGCTTATTTTCATATATACTTGTTTATGCCACTGCTAGAGAGCATGTTCTAGGATCGTAGCTCACTTTATTTTCATATCACCGCTGCTGCGAGAGAGAGCGTGACCGTCCCGTGACCCGATCCGGGCACAAGTGAGAGCCGACCACCCTAGCTCATTGCCGGTTTCTCAACCGAGCACATCCGACGCTTCCCTCGTTAAGGGACAATCGCGAGCTTGTCGTGTCCGTGGTCTCGTCCCGCATCAATTTGGTATCAGAGCGAGTTGAGTCTAGGGTGTCCAAATCAAAAAAAAAGTGTCATTTACGTCTAGTCATTAGTCATTGTCTAAGTCACGTTTAGGGTCATCATTGTTTTAAAACAAAAAAAAATATCTTTTGGGTCGCATTTACATCCCTTTACTCGGTATATCAAAAGGTGTTGTCCGAAAATTAGGCTACGCCTATCGGGAAGGCCGCACACTTGTGCGAGTGATCTTCGGATCGGTTATCTCCGCCACGTACCGGGTTTTGATCATGTCTAGGTGCATTGGTTAGCATAACATTTTGCTTTTAAACAAAACAAAAAAAAAATGGTCTTGCATCTCCATTCCTAGGGGGCCCAACCCCATCTTTGCAACCATGGCCGCATCCCGAGCCTATAGTCCCGATGAAGTGGGCGCAATGTTCCAAGCCATGATGGGACAAGTGCAAAGGTTTAGTATAAGCCTAGATATGTTTAGTACTAGCCGAGATCGGTCTATCGGGGTAGATTGGTTGTTCCCGGAGCCACCCCAAGGACCCCTTCACCACGAGAAGGACATTCCTTTCTCACCCATGAGAGCTTCAATGCCATCACTCTCTATTTCCGAACTTGATTCGGAACCATCTCATTTGGAACTACCAAAGCCCGAGCCCCCTGTATCTCTAATGGGTACTCTTTATATAGCCGAGCCACTTCTTAGATGGCTCAAGGAAGGCTCGGTCCCACATCCCTTTCCATCCATGGACCCCACCCTACCTTTAGTGCCGGTCAACTCCTTCCATACCACATTTCGATCTAGTCACCATGTTGACACATTAGATAATCTTGTCATGGGATTAGATTCACAATGGAAGTTGACACATATGTTGGCCCGAGGCTTCGACCAACCCATGAGTCGTAGCTTCACCCATCCGGCCTTCGGGTCCATTACCTCCGAGTGCACCGTGGGTTGTGTCACCACGGAGGTTCTTCTACTTCTCCCGCTACCGGATGAGCCCGACTTCATGACTTTGTTTCCGAGGGAGGAGTCATATTTACTATACACGGTCCCCTCTACCATGACGGAGAAAGGTGACCACCCGCACCTTCAAGAATTTCACGATTGGGACCATGTCATGTTGGAACCCACTTCATGGGGTCACACCTTCTTCGACCCTTTTGACCCCTTCACTAGTGAACCTCCCGAGTTTTCATACTCACTACCCTTCTTCCGCGGTGTTCACTATCCCCCCTTTTCCACTCGGGCCAAGTAAACTTCACATAGCCATAGGTCCGAACCTTCATTTGGGGGTAATGAAAACTTTGGTTACCCCGATCCATCTAAACCACCCGCACCTCCCGGACTTCCCACATCCAAGCCCAATCTCCATGATTGGTGCATCGTCGGGTGTCTAGGAGTTCTCCATGACGTCAACCACCGGTTACGTCAGATGCATGCAAGGCATACGTTCGGGTGTCCTGGTCGGCCGTCACCCATGTACGGGTCGGACTAGCAGTAGGTTTGTCTCGAGTCATTAATGAGTCCGTATTGTCTCTTCTTTGTGTGGTTTGTTTGCATGGTTTGTGTGTAGTTTGTTTGTCTGCATGTGTCTTGTGCAAGCCCATCGATGTCAGTCCCTTATGAGTGTGAAGCGATTAGACTCACTCGATGAGTATGGGATCGGTTCTACATCTATACCCGGATCAGTCACCTACAGGGAATCAGCGGTGATTCCTAGTGAGTCTTCGAGCTGCTTCCTTCCCGTTTGAGAGTGCCCCTCCCGGAGTGTCCACCTTCGGCCCATAGCAGTCCGCGCATATCGAGTATATATGGAATGAGCAGGTGACGATCACTCGGAGTGGAGCGTACCCGCGTTACTTGGCACGGTGACGGATCCGCCGGAGTACTCGAGCATCCATACCCCTACTCGACGGGGTCGAGTTCCTCCCACCCGGGGAGAGTTGATGGGAATCGACGTCGAGCATGTACTTTTCTTTTACATTTATGTCCTTTTAGTTTGTGTTTATATCCTTGGGAATCTATGTACGCAAATGTAAGGCTTTATAAGTCAAGGAGTCATTCCCATGGATTGTGTGGGTTTTTATGTAATTATACAGTAGGACCAGCAAGGGGGCCCTCAGTCCTTTCCCATTGTCCATGTCACCTATGTGGGGCTGGTCAACCATCCAAGGTGGTCATCTAGAAGGGTTGAATGTCAAATGCCACATGGGTAGACAAAGGGAGTAAAAAGTCTAAGGTAGGCTACCTACCATGTCGAGCTTGTCTCCCACTTGGGTTATTTTATTTTGTGTGTGTGTGTTAGTCACATTTAATCTAGGCCATTCATTCCCCATCCCTAGATCCAATGGTGGAGATTGGATTAGATTGGAGGCATATAAATACTTGTATTTTCCATTTGAATATTAATGAAATGAGAAAAAGCATTGTGCAAGAGCCTCCCTTGAGTGAATTTCGACCTCCCCTCTCTCTCCCTCTGGTTTCTTCATCCCCAACCCCCATTCTAGAGTGCTATCTTCTTCCCGCTACCTCCGGTGATCATCGGTGCCGCCGCCGCCGCCGTTCGTGCGGCCTACGAGCCGCCGTGGAGCCATCTTCAAGGTTCTGTCTTGCTGGATAGAGGTGACTTCCACGAAATTCTGCAGTCAGCCAGGACGTCCTCTTGATCTGAAATGTTTAGAGGTTGTTCCTATCTTGTATCCCCATCTCCACAAAAAAATTCAGGTCCAAAATCCTTCGTTTGATATCTTTACATTTTCGTTCATCTTTCACTCCAAGATCTGTCCTGTCTCTGTCTACAGTGACAATAGCTCTATGTTTCCAACCTCCGACCATCTTTATAATTTTTACAAACCCTCCCAATTTTACTGGGCGTTCTGTCCATCATTCCCGACATCCATGAATTTTCTTAATTTCTGATCAGCCTTCTACCTATTTTTCAAAATTCGTGTTCTATCTCTGTTATAGTGCTTTTAGTCAGATTCCAGATCTGACCCACTGTTAGTACTAAAATCGTATCAATTGGTAGCCACATCCAAACTTGTCAAAACCAACTTTTACGTCTTTCTAGCTCCATTGCCTACAACTTTGATGAAGATCTCAAGAGCTGAATCGAACATTTACCTTGCGGTCAATGGCAATTCTCAGAGAACAACCCTGCAGATCTGAGAGTTAGGCCACTATACAACAGAAACCTTCAAAATTCGCCAATTAGAAGTACATGCTTTGTTATTTTTCTGTAATCATAGAGGGGTTTAAGCTCTTCGAAGCAGCTTTCCAACGGTGCCGGTTTCGTCACATTCCGACATCGGGGCTAATCGCAGCGTCCGTTCTCGCCGGAGCACGCGCCGAAAAATAGAACCGGCAGGTCCGTGGCCGGTTATTCCGACCGGTGCCGATCGGAGCCGCCCGGCCTCCGGCCGGTGAACCAGCGTGCCGCCAGCCCGGGGAACGCTTCCCTAAGTGTCCCCACTACATCGGTGTCACCGGGTCCCACTCGACCCCTCCGGACAGCATGTGGGCCCCACCGTCACTAGTTCGGGTGCTGCCGAATCAATGCGAGAAGCGGCCCGTCAACCCGAATTCGGTCCTCCCGGACCCCATTGTGTAGCCCTTTACCTCCCTGCGTGGAGTGGACAGCGACGTGTATTGCTGTAATATTGTGTATTATTGTTCCGGGAGTACGAGTTTCGGTCGGGTCCGTCCTCCCCACGTCGAGCGCGTGGAGGTATCGTTCTCGCTCCCTACACTCGGCATTTGCTTATTTTCATATATACTTGTTTATGCCACTGCTAGAGAGCATGTTCTAGGATCGTAGCTCACTTTATTTTCATATCACCGCTGCTGCGAGAGAGAGCGTGACCGTCCCGTGACCCGATCCGGGCACAAGTGAGAGCCGACCACCCTAGCTCATTGCCGGTTTCTCAACCGAGCACATCCGACGCTTCCCTCGTTAAGGGACAATCGCGAGCTTGTCGTGTCCGTGGTCTCGTCCCGCATCAATTTGGTATCAGAGCGAGTTGAGTCTAGGGTGTCCAAATCAAAAAAAAAGTATCATTTACGTCTAGTCATTAGTCATTGTCTAAGTCACGTTTAGGGTCATCATTGTTTTAAAACAAAAAAAAATATCTTTTGGGTCGCATTTACATCCCTTTACTCGGTATATCAAAAGGTGTTGTCCGAACGTTAGGCTACGCCTATCGGGAAGGCCGCACACTTGTGCGAGTGATCTTCGGATCGGTTATCTCCGCCACATACCGGGTTTTGATCATGTCTAGGTGCATTGGTTAGCATAACATTTTGCTTTTAAACAAAACAAAAAAAAATGGTCTTGCATCTCCATTCCTAGGGGGCCCAACCCCATCTTTGCAACCATGGCCGCATCCCGAGCCTATAGTCCCGATGAAGTGGGCGCAATGTTCCAAGCCATGATGGGACAAGTGCAAAGGTTTAGTACAAGCCTAGATATGTTTAGTACTAGCCGAGATCGGTCTATCGGGGTAGATTGGTTGTTCCCGGAGCCACCCCAAGGACCCCTTCACCACGAGAAGGACATTCCTTTCTCACCCATGAGAGCTTCAATGCCATCACTCTCTATTTCCGAACTTGATTCGGAACCATCTCATTTGGAACTACCAAAGCCCGAGCCCCCTGTATCTCTAATGGGTACTTTTTATATAGCCGAGCCACTTCTTAGATGGCTCAAGGAAGGCTCGGTCCCACATCCCTTTCCATCCATGGACCACACCCTACCTTTAGTGCCGGTCAACTCCTTCCATACCACATTTCGATCTAGTCACCATGTTGACACATTAGATAATCTTGTCATGGGATTAGATTCACAATGGAAGTTGACACATATGTTGGCCCGAGGCTTCGACCAACCCACGAGTCGTAGCTTCACCCATCCGGCCTTCGGGTCCATTACCTCCGAGTGCACCGTGGGTTGTGTCACCACAGAGGTTCTTCTACTTCTCCCGCTACCGGATGAGCCCGACTTCATGACTTTGTTTCCGAGGGAGGAGTCATATTTCCTATACACGGTCCCCTCTACCATGACGGAGAAAGGTGACCACCCGCACCTTCAAGAATTTCACGATTGGGACCATGTCATGTTGGAACCCACTTCATGGGGTCACACCTTCTTCGACCCTTTTGACCCCTTCACTAGTGAACCTCCCGAGTTTTCATACTCACTACCCTTCTTCCGCGGAGTTCACTATCCCCCCTTTTCCACTCGGGCCAAGCAAACTCCACATAGCCATAGGTCCGAACCTTCATTTGGGGGTAATGAAAACTTTGGTTACCCCGATCCATCTAAACCACCCGCACCTCCCGGACTTCCCACATCCAAGCCCAATCTCCATGATTGGTGCATCGTCGGGTGTCTAGGAGTTCTCCATGACGTCAACCATCGGTTACGTCAGATGCATGCATGGCATACGTTCTGGTGTCCTGGTCCGCCGTCACCCATGTACGGGTCGGACTAGCAGTAGGTTTGTCTCGAGTCATTAATGAGTCTGTATTGTCTCTTCTTTGTGTGGTTTGTTTGCATGGTTTGTGTGTAGTTTGTTTGTCTGCATGTGTCTTGTGCAAGCTCATCGATGTCAGTCCCTTATGAGTGTGAAGCGATTAGACTCACTCGATGAGTATGGGATCGGTTCTACATCTATACCCGGATCAGTTACCTACAGGGACTCAGCGGTGATTCCTAGTGAGTCTTCGAGCTGCTTCCTTCCCTTTTGAGAGTGCCCCACCCGGAGTGTCCACCTTCGGCCCATAGCAGTCCGCGCATATCGAGTATATATGGAATGAGCAGGTGACGATCACTCGGAGTGGAGCGTACCCGCGTTACTTGGGACGGTGACGGATCCGCCGGAGTACTCGAGCATCCATACCCCTACTCGACGGGGTCGAGTTCCTCCCACCCGGGGAGAGTTGATGGGAATCGACGCCGAGCATGTACTTTTCTTTTACATTTATGTCCTTTTAGTTTGTGTTTATATCCTTGGGAAAGTATGTACGCAAATGTAAGGCTTTATAAGTCAAGGAGTCATTCCCATGGATTGTGTGGGTTTTTATGCAATTATACAGTAGGACCAGCAAGGGGGCCCTCAGCCCTTTCCCATTGGTCCATGTCACCTATGTGGGGCTGGTCAACCATCCTAGGTGGCCATCTAGAAGGGTTGAATGTCAAATGCCACATGGGTAGACACAGGGAGTAAAAAGTGTAAGGTAGGCTACCTACCATGTCAAGCTTGTCTCCCACTTGGGTTAATTTTTTTTTTTGTGTGTGTTAGTCACATTTAATCTAGGCCATTCATTCCCCATCCCTAGATCCAATGGTGGAGATTGGATTAGATTGGAGGCATATAAATACTTGTATTTTCCATTTGAATATTAATGAAATGAGAAAATGCATTGTGCAAGACCCCCCCCCCCCCTTGAGTGAATTTCGACCTCCCCTCTCTCTCCCTCTGGTTTTTTCATCCCCAACCCCCATTCTAGAGTGCTATCTTCTTCCCGCTACCTCCGGTGATCATCGGTGCCGCCGCCGCCGCCGTTCGTGCCGCCTACGAGCTGCTGCGGAGCCATCTTCAAGGTTCTGTCCTGCTGGATAGAGGTGACTTCCACGAAATTCTGCAGTCAGCCACGACGTCCTCTTGATCTGAAATTTTCAGAGGTTGTTCCTATCCTGTATCACCATCTCCACAAAAAATTCAGGTCCAAAATCCTTCATTTGATATCTTTACATTTTCATTCATCTTTCACTCCCAGATCTATCCTGTCTCTGTCTACAGTGACAATAACTCTGTGTTTCACACCTCCGACCATCTTTGTGATTTTTCCAAACCTTCCCAATTTTACTGGGCGTTCTGTCCATCATTCCCTACATCCATGAATTTTCTTAATTTCTGATCAGCCTTCTACCTATTTTTCAAAATTCGTGTTCTATCTCTGATACAGTGCTTTTAGTCAGATTCCAGATCCGACCCACTGTTAGTACTAAAATCTTATCAATTCGTAGCCACTTCCAAACTTGTCAAAACCAATAGTGCCGTCTTCCTAGCTCAATTTCCTACAACTTTTATGAAGATCTCAAGAGCTGAATCAGACATCTACCTTGCGGTCAATGGCAGTTCTCAGAGAACAGCCCTGCAGATCTGGCGTTAGGCCACTATACAATAGCAACCTTCAAAATTTGCCAATTAGAAGTACATGCTTTGTTATTTTTCTATTATCATAGAGGGTTCAAGCCCTTCGAAGCAGCTTTCCAACGGCGCCAGTTTCGTCGCATTCTGAGGTCGGGGCTGATCGCAGCGTACGTTCTCGCCGGAGCGCGCGCCGGAAAATAGAACCGACAGGTCCGTGGCCGGTTATTCCAACCGGTGCCGATCGGAGCCGCCCGGCCTCCGGCTGGTGAACCAGCGTGCCGTTAGCCTGGGGAATGCTTCCCTAAGTGTCCCCACTACAGCGGTGTCACCGGGTCCCACTCGACCCCTCCGGACAGCACGTGGGCCCCACCGTCACTAGTTCGGGTGTTGCGAATCAACGCGAGAAGCCGCCCGTCAACCCGAATTCTGTCCTCCTGGACCCCATTGTGTAGCCCTTTACCTCCCTGCGTGGAGTGGACAACGACGTGTGTTGCTGTAATATTGTGTATTATTGTTCCGGGAGTACGAGTTTCGGCCGGGTCCGTCCTCCCCACGTCGAGCGCGTGGAGGTATCGTTCTCGCTCCCTACACTCGGCATTTGCTTATTTTCATATATACTTGTTTATGCCACTGCTAGAGAGCATGTTCTAGGATCGTAACTCACTTTATTTTCATATCACCGCTGCTGCGAGAGAGAGCGTGACCGTCCCGTGACCCGATCCGGGCACAAGTGAGAGCCGACCACCCTAGCTCATTGTCGGTTTCTCAACCGCGCACATCCGACGCTTCCCTCGTTAAGGGACAATCGCGAGCTTGTCGTGTCCGTGGTCTCGTCCCGCATCACAAATCAATGCCAAGGCAAACACATTAAAGGGCCCAGTCTGGTCCTGGGAGGAGCACCCGAAAAGTACTTGATCCCCGAGGAGGTGAATGACTAGGTGTGGCATTTGGCACCGGAACTATCTAGCGTGTTGGGTCTACGACATTCCACTCTCTCGTGATGCTTGCTATTCATGCTTGAATGCGTGAAGTACTTGCTTGCATGACTTGACATGACATGACTTGACTTGAAATGGCCAATCATGAAAAATTCTTGATAGTGGTGCTTGATATCTAGACTTGCAAGATCCCTTTTCATTTATCTATCGTTTACCTTCTGATCGTGCTGGTTACTTAGTCTGTTTTAATTGAGTTTCTCGCATTATTATACATTCCTGATATTGATTAATTACTTAAATTTACCTGATGATAGAGTATAATTCCTACTGAGCTTTTCGCTCACCCCCCTTATTTCCATCCTTTTCAGATAACGCGGTAGATGGAACGTTTGCAATTGTGATCGGGCCAGCGTGATCGAGCGAACCTGAAACTTAGAGACCAGAGTCTTTTTGTTTTCTTGAGTCTAGTTAGCATAGTGGGTCTTGCTATTTTCTCTTCTTTATTTCTTTCATTGAGTCTATTATTGTAAAAATTGAGTCAAATTTGTAATTCAATTTTTAAATATCAATAAAACTATATTTTTCTCAAATCAATGGTCTCCATGTGTTTGAATATTATTTATTATGTTTATTTATCTTTTGCTTTAATTATCATGACTGTTTCACTGTCACGTTCCGAGCATCGCTTCCCGCTGCTATCAGTTCGGGGCGTGACATCAGCAAACTCCCCCTCAGTCTATGCATGATTATAATGTATGCACATCTAGACACAAAGATCGAGTAACTTGACACCATGACAAATGCAAATCTATGAGTCAAAGATTACCTTATGTCCTTTATCACACAACTGGCTAATGCTGAAAAGATTGTAATCTAGGCCTTCAACTAGTAGAACATTCTCAATAGAGTTGGAGGCATACTTACCTACTTTAGATGTTCCAAGTATCTTCTCTTTATTATTTCCTCCAAATGTGACATGTCCAGCCTCTTTTTCAACCAACAAGCAGAATTTGGCTCTATCCCCAGTCATGTGCCTTGAGCAACCGCTGTCATGATACCACATGTTGTGTACGGTTGTATGGCAGTCTTGTAAAAACAGATCAAAGCACGAATTTTGGAACCTAGGTGCATTTGGGTCCCAACCTGCCTTTCAATTCATTTAAACAAGATATCAATTCTTTTGGTAACCAGATTGGGTTTTTCTGTGTGGGTTTGTTGGTTTTTTTAAAATCATTTTTCAGATTGCCCACATTTTTAGTTGCATGATATCTTGCATTCATGGGATTTCTCGGGGTATGAGTCCATTTTCTTACTTGCTATTTTACTTTCCATTGCTGGGTCCAAGGAGCATTTTGATGATTGAACATTCGAGAAGGTTGGGGCTGAACTCTCCTCGCATAGGACTGAATAGGATAGGCCTTGTGAAGGAACTGTGAGGACCTGCTAGGATGGTTGCGTTGACTCCACCATGGCTGTCTGGTCCAAGTAGGGTTTCTGGTTGGCCTTGAAGTCAACTTACTATTGAAGTTGTATTGACCTGTCCCTGTTCTGTCCTTGATTGGGCTGATTGTAGGTGGTTTTTTGGTTGGCTTATGTGGTGGTCTAAATTGTTTTTGAGTAGGAGAGTGGTCAACCTTTTCTTTGCCCTTGGCCTTTTGATTTTCTGAATTTTTAGGATTGGACTTTTGTTTGTTTATGACTGGTGGATTTTCAGTTGAGTTAGATTGAGAGGTTGAAGGTGCAAACGATGAGGGATTAATAAATGAAATTGTTTTTAGGCCAAATTCTTTCTTCTTGGATGGCTCATAACTTAGACCTTCTTTGTTGAAGTTCATCCTAGTTCTTAGAAGGGCATCTAGGTTATCTCTGCCACTTATAAATTTTTCTAAGGAGCTCTGTTTATCTTTATTTTCTTTGCTCAAATTTTCAAGTTCTTTTTGCAATTCTTCATTTGCTCCTTTTATAGCCTCATACTTTTCACATGCCAATTTGCATTCATCCTCATATTTCTGCATTCTTATTTTCAGTTCATCAATTGTGTTTTTCAAAAATTCATTTTCTTCCATCACAATTTTTGAACCTGATCTATTATTTTCTAACTCACCTACCAACCTTTTCAGGTCAGAAATTTTTGTTTCAAGGGAAGCATTTTTATCCTTTAGAGTGGTGTCAAAGTTGTTTATCTTTTTCTTTAGGGATTTATTCTCTTCTCTGAAATCATCACATTTATCAAGCAATTCAGAATATGCTTCCTTCCAGTCACTTAAGGTGAAGTGTTCAAACGGAGATGTTGCCTCATCACCCTCATGGCTTCCATCTGCCAGGAGACAGATCTTCTCATCACTTTCTTCAACAGATGTTTCTTCCTCTTTTTCTTCTTCTTCATCACTCCAAGTGCTAATCATGGCTTTGGGTCTTTTTCCCTTCCAATTTGAGTTGGTTTTCTTAATTGCTTCTAGACATTCAGACTTGACATGTCCAGGCTTCCTGCAATTATAACACACAATTTTGTCAGACTTTTTAACAGGATTTGATTTAAACTTGGAGGTTCTACTTACCTGTGGCCTTCTTTTATCTAGGCCCTTACCTTCTCTTCTTAGGAACTTTTTGAATTTTCTAGTAAGCATGGCAAACTCACCGGTCTCTTCTTCTATGCTAGAGGATTCACTATCATTTGAAGATTCTCCATCACCAGGGCTAATGCTTAAAAGATTGTATTCTAGGCCTTCAACTAGCAGAACATTCTCAATAGAGTTGGAGGCATATTTACCTACTTTACCTGTTCCAAGTATCTTCTCTTTGTTATTTCTTCCAAATGTGACATGTCCAGCTTCTTTTTCAACCAGCAAGCAGAATTTGGCTCTATCCCCAGTCATGTGCCTTGAGCAACCGCTGTCAAGATACCACATGTTGTGTGCGGTTGTAAGGCAGTCCAGTAAAAACATATCAAAGCACGAATTTTGGAACCTAGGTGCATTTGGGTCCCAACCTGCCTTTCAATTCAGTTAAACAATATATCAATTCTTTTGGTAACCAGTCCATTGCTGGGTCCAAGGAGCATTTTGATGGTTGAACATTCGAGAAGGTTGGGGCTGAACTCTCCTTGCATAGGACTGAATAGGAGAGGCCTTGTGAAGGAACTGTGAGGACCTGCTAGGATGGTTGCGTTGACTCCACCATGGCTGTCTGGTCCAAGCAGAGTTTCTGGTTGGCCTTGAAGTCAATTTACTATTGAAGTTGTGTTGACCTGTCCCTGTTCTGTCCTTGATTGGGCTGATTGTAGGTGGTTTTTTGGTTGGCTTATGTGGTGGTCTAAATTGTTTTTGAGTAGGAGAGTGGTCAACCTTTTCTTTGCCCTTGGCCTTTTGATTTTCTGAATTTTTAGGATTGGACTTTTGTTTGTTTGTGACTGGTGGATTTTTAGTTGAGTTAGATTGAGAGGTTGAAGGTGCAAACGATGAGGGATTAATAAATGAAATTGTTTTTAGGCCAAATTCTTTCTTCTTGGATGGCTCATAACTTAGACCTTCTTTGTTGAAGTTCATCCTAGTTCTTAGAAGGGCATCTAGGTTATCTCTGCCACTTATAAATTTTTCTAAGGAGCTCTGTTTATCTTTATTTTCTTTGCTCAAATTTTCAAGTTCTTTTTGCAATTCTTCATTTGCTCCTTTTATAGCCTCATACTTTTCACATGCCAATTTGCATTCATCCTCATATTTCTGCATTCTTATTTTCAGTTCATCAATTGTGTTTTTCAAAAATTCATTTTCTTCCATCACAATTTTTGAACCTGATCTATTGTTTTCTAACTCACCACCAACCTTTTCAGGTCAGAAATTTTTGTTTCAAGGGAAGCATTTTTATCCTTTAGAGTGGTGTCAACGTTACGTTGTTTATCTTTTTCTTTAGGGATTTGTTCTCTTCTATGAAATCATCACATTTCTCAAGCAATTCAGAATATGCTTCCTTCCAGTCACTTAAGGTAAAGTGTTCAAACGGAGATGTTGCCTCATCACCCTCATGGCTTCCATCTGCCAGGAGACAGATCTTCTAATCACTTTCTTCAACAAATGTTTCTTCCTCTTCCTCTTCTTCTTCATCACTCCAAGTGCTAATCATGGCTTTGGGTCTTTTTCCCTTCCAATTTGAGTTGGTTTCTTAATTGCTTCTAGACATTCAGACTTGACATGTCCAGGCTTCCTGCAATTATAACACACAATTTGGTCAGACTTTTTAACAGGACTTGATTTAAACTTGGAGGTTCTACTTACCTGTGGCCTTCTTTTATCTAGGCCCTTACCTTCTCTTCTTAGGAACTTTTTGAATTTTCTAGTAAGCATGGCAAACTCACCAGTCTCTTCTTCTATGCTAGAGGACTCACTATCATTTGAAGATTCTAGATCACTAGGGCTTACTTTCAATGCCAATGGTTTCTTCTTCTTGACTTCTTCTTCCTTCCTTTTGAGATTTAACTCATATGTTATCAAAGACCCCATGAGTTCATCAACTGTCATGGTGGACAGAGGCGCGAGTCTTCAATAACTGTTACTTTTGTATGCCATATTGATGTCAGAGACCTTAAGATTTTTCTCACCAGTTCCTGTTCAGAATAAGTCTTTCCCAGGCTTTTTAAACTGTTGGTCAATTGAGTCAGTCTGGCATACATCTCTGAAATCGATTCATCAGTTTTCATTTTAAACATTTCATACTCAGAGATTAGCATATTTGCGTTGGTCTCCCTTACTTCAGAGGTACCTTCATAAATTACCTCTAGTCTTTTCCACATCTCCTTAGCAGTAGTGCATGGGGAGACTCTAGAGAATTCCATCGGATGGAGAGAACATTACATGACGTTCATAGCTCCCCAGTTGAGGTTGGACCTCCGTATCTGCTCTCTAGTCCATGTGTCCTCATCAGCTGGTAGCTCATATGGTCCATGACTCACCACCCTCCAGATCTCATGATCTTGGGCTCTCAGGAAGACCTGCATATGAGTTTTCCAATATGCATAGTTAGTACCATCAAAGAATGGGGGACGGTTCACTAAATGTCCCTCAGCTATATAACCTTTAACTTCTGTTGCACCTAGTCTCTCTGGGTTGTTAAACCACACAAAGGAGAGCCTAAGCTCTGATGCCACGTGTTAGGTGTTGAGAGGTTGATCTAGAAGGGGGGGTTGAATAGATCTGCCCCCCTTTTGAATTTCTTGGACGATATATGTATACGACAAAGCGTAGAATATCTGAAGTTATGCACGCACGGTCCTAAGTAGCAACTAGCACTTCAAAGACAAGCCAAAACATATGAAAGCACACACCACACAGAGAGGCAGAGATTTTTAAGGTGGTTCGGTCCTCAACCTAGAGGCCTACGTCCCCCCCTCACTTAACCAAGTGAGGCTTCCACTAGTGCCAAGCACTGAACGTTGGGAAACAACCCAACCAAACGACCACTGATACACAGCTTAAACAAGAGAACCCTTTCTCTCTATCCGCTGACTCACAACTTGAACTTCCTATCTCCACGATAGTTCTTAAAGTACCAAAGAACAATTAAGAAAAGAAAGTAGAACAACAACTTGAAAACACAGATCTAGGTTTAGAATTGATTTCTCCCAGATGGTAGGTGAGATCTGTGGCTTAGTTGATGCCGATGCACTCCTGTTCTGAACTTCGCACTTGACTCATCAAGTTCCAGCAAGAAATCCTTTTGACGCAGCTTCCGTGTGGCTCTACCTGCAACTTGTAGACTGTTTGATGTCATCCTGATTGTTCTGGTAGCACAGCCTTTCTCCATCTTCTTCTTTTGCTACTACTTTCTCTCCGTGTTTTTGTACTCTCTATCCCGTAGGGTATAAATACTCACGGCGTTGCCAGGATGAAGAGGAACTCTTGACAGAGTCCTACTCAACTTCTTCTTTACGTAGAAAGTAAGATTCTATTGCTAAATCTCTTCAGATCCTTATCTTCTTGAAAAGGAAGGTTAATCCGAGTCACCCAATGCTTAGGAACCTTCCATATCCATGATAACAGGATTAGGAAACCCAAGTAGAGGTAATTCCTTCACAGAAGACATAGAAGACTTGATCGCTCTTCATGTGAAATGCTAAGAGCCATTTTTCACACTTAAGGAGCTATTTGTTACTCCTATCGGGCATTTGTCACCCATAACAAACTATTTGTTAGCCTTATAGCTCGTTAGCCGTCGCCTTTGACTTCAGTTGTTCTTTCTTCAGCTTCATCTAGACTGGAGTCGACTTCAAGAGTGTTTGGGGTCGACTCTCCTTCTTCGTTTTACAACAGCTTCATCATGTCGATCTATTATTCACCCTTAGGGAGGTATTTGTCACCTCAATTATCTATTTGTCTGCCTTACCAAGTTATCTGTCACCCTTAGTTGAGTTCAGCCGTCACCTTGCTTGCTTTGGCTAGTGAAAGACTCTGGCGATCTGACTGCGTCGATGCTGATGGAGCCTTATGTCAACGCCATCTTCAAGACACCTTCTTCTTAACGCCTTTTCTTCCAAGCCAACCTATTTGTCACCACTAGTGACTTATTTGTCACCCTTATATCATATTTGTCGCCTTTGTATAACCATTTGTCACTATTATCCTTTAGACGACGTGTGCTTCTAGCAAGCTTCTGGAGTCGACTCCAAATGCTTCTCGAGTCGACTCTCCTTCTTTGCAATTGAAGACTTTCAACCCTACCACTCATTTTTCACCCTTGCAAGGCTATTTTTAACTCTTATAGCATATTTTACACCGTTGACCACCTATTTGTCACCACTAAACCGACACTATTGATCTAGCCTTTCTGCCTTGCAAACTTGAACTCGAGTCAGCTCTTGAATTGCTGGCTTCAACTAGAGTTGACTCGTGGTGTTCTTGAACGTGTTGACTCTTCATGATGTTGCGTTGACTCCATGGTCTGACTACGTTGACTTGAAATTTGGCTGGTTTGACATGAAGACTTCCAGTTACTTATAAAGCTCCTGAAAAATATGTACTGTTAGATGAATTAGACAACCTTAAGTCCAATAATATGAGAAGATTTATTAAGCAATGATTCGTAGTTAGTCACCATCAAAACCAGGGGCACAACATTCTCCCCGTTTTTGATGATGGCAACTATGAGTCATTGTGCTCGTGGCATATTTAAGTCTTTTCTCAAATAGAGTCATCATCCAACAGTGCAGCTTAAACATCAGTTCATGAATGCAGATGCACACACATAGTAACCTCAAAATGCAATGCAGATACACACGCATAGTAAATAAAATGCATAAAATGCAACCTGCAACAACTGACATAGTAAATAAAATGCATAAAATGCAACCTGCAAGCTGACTGACTTAAGACAATGCACACTCTGACATGAGTCTCTCATGACCCTCTATCTAATGACTCTCTCTCCCCCTTCGACATCATCAAAACACAACCCGGGGAGAGACAACCTAAGACTACGAAGGAGACAGTTGAGAGGGACAGAAAAGGAAATAAGTGGGAATGGCTCAACCAGCGCAATGATTTAGAGATGTAAAATGAAAAGTTCACTTTCCATGTAAAGACTGATATAAAAAGAAAGTCCCAAAAAAAATGGTGGCTCAGGATTTATCATAATTATCCAGAAAGAAAGGCAAATCCTGAAAAAGAGTGAATTTTGTAAATAGAATAGAATTAAAACAGCTCTTTAAGTTAATATTTAGTCCAGTTCCTTCAATGTTACTACTAAACTTCAAAAGGCACTTCTAAAGAAAATTTTAACAAGTAGTGAAATTAACCAACTTTTAAAATCTGAGAATTTTTTGTAGGCCACCTTTTTTTTGTGTTTGAAACATTCAGATGTAGTCTGCCTTTTGACACGATGAAACATATCTCTTCAATACCAGAATCCCCGGTTACTCAGCATGACTCATTATCCTCTTTCTACAGAGGTAACTGCCTACTTCATGACATACATAGTCCATCACTTCAGTGGTGAAGGGATGTAGTTTCTCAGCAAGTGCAGTTATTGCTCTGTCCTTATAGATTTACCTTTCAATTTGCTCGCAGAGATAGCTATAATGCTTCATGACACAGTCCTTATCATTTCAAGATGATGGGATCTGGTTTCTTAGCAGTCATAACCATTGCTCTGCAAAGTTATTTCATATCTCAGGGTGTACCTTTTTCTTTGTTCAGATCAAACTTATTGTTTAAAAACACTACTGTAATTAAAATTTTCACCCAGAATAGCCTCTTTACTCTCAATTTCAGATTGTCAGAAAAGAGCTTAAACATAACTCATCAAGTTGTTTTAAGGCTCTTCCATAAGCAAAGCTTCCCCTTTTCAAGATCCTTACTCCCAGAGTTGCATGATTATAGTCCTTAAACCATGAATTTTTATAGGGGACATTTCAAGAAAGCACATAGTCTATTAGACAAAAAATGAGTATTTTAACTCCCCTGAATCAATGTAGAGTGTCTTACCAGAAAACTCCCTCTCCAATCAGGAGATCAACACCTCAACAAACTCCCCCTCAGTAAATGCATGACTATAATGTATGCACATCTAGACACAAAGATCAAGTAACTTGACACCATGATAAATGCAAATCTATGAGTCAAAGATTACCTTATGCCCTTTATCACACAACTAGCTAATGCTTAAAAGATTGTATTCTAGGCTTCAACTAGCAGAACATTCTCAATAGAGTTGGAGGCATACTTACCTACTTTACATGTTACAACTATCTTCTCTTTGTTATTTCCTCCAAATGTGACATGTCCAGCCTCTTTTTCAACCAGCAAGCAGAATTTGGCTCTATCCCCAGTCATGTGCCTTGAGCAACCGCTGTGTTGTGTACGATTGTAAGGCAGTCCTGTAAAAATAGATCAAAGCACGAATTTTGGAACCTAGGTGCATTTGGGTCCCAACCTGCCTTTCAATTCAGTTAAACAAGATATCAATTCTTTTGATAACCAGATTGGGTTTTTCTATGTGGGTTTGTTGGTTTCCTTAAAATCATTTTTCAGATTGCCCACATTTTTTGTTGCATGATATCTTGCATTCATGGGATTTCTGGGGGTATGAGTCCATTTTCTTACTTGCTGTTTTACTTTCCATTGCTGGGTCCAAGGAGCATTTTGATGGTTGAACATTCGAGAAGGTTGGGGCTTGACTCTCCTTGCATAGGACTGAATAGGATAGGAATTGTGACGGAACTGTTAGGACCTGCTAGGATGGTTGCGTTGAATCCACCATGGCTGTCTGGTCCAAGCAGGGTTTCTGGTTGGCCTTGAAGTCGACTTACTATTGAAGTTGTGTTGACCTGTCCCAGTTCTGTCCTTGATTGGGCTGATTGTAGGTGGTTTTTTGGTTGGCTTATGTGGTGGTCTAAATTGTTTTTGAGTAGGAGAGTGGTCAACCTTTTCTTTGCCCCTGGCCTTTTGATTTTCTGAATTTTTAGGATTGGACTTTTGTTTGTTTGTGACCGGTGGAATTTCAGTTGAGTTAGATTGAGAGGTTGAAGGTGCAGACGATGAGGGATTGATAAATGAAATTGTTTTTAGGCCAAATTCTTTCTTCTTGGATGGCACATAACCTAGACCTTCTTTGTTGAAGTTCATCCTAGTTCTTAGAAGGGCATCTAGTTATCTCTGCCACTTATAAATTTTTCTAAGGAGCTCTGTTTATCTTCGTTTTCTTAGCTCAAATTTTCAAGTTCTTTTTGCAATTCTTCATTTGCTCCTTTTATAGCCTCATACTTTTCACATGCCAATTTGCATTCATCCTCATATTTCTGCATTCTTATTTTCAGTTCATCAATTGTGTTTTTCAAAAATTCATTTTCTTCCATCACAATTTTTGAACCTGATCTATTATTTTCTAACTCACCTACCAACCTTTTCAAGTCAGGAATTTTTGTTTCAAGGAAAGCATTTTTATCCTTTAGAGTGGTGTCAAAGTTGTTTATCTTTTTCTTTAGGGATTTATTCTCTTCTCTGAAATCATCACATTTATCAAGCAATTCAGAATATGCTTCCTTCCAGTCACTTAAGGTGAAGTGTTCAAACGGAGATGTTGCCTCATCACCCTCATGGCTTCCATCTGCCAGGAGACAGATCTTCTCATCACTTTCTTCAACATATGTTTCTTCCTCTTCCTTTTCTTCTTCATCACTCCAAGTGCTAATCATGGCTTTGGGTCTTTTTCCCTTCCAATTTGAGTTGGTTTCCTTAATTGCTTCTGGACATTCAGACTTGACATGTCCAGGCTTCATGCAATTATAACATAGAATTTTGTCAGACTTTTTAACAGGATTTGATTTAAACTTGGAGGTTCTACTTACCTGTGGCCTTCTTTTATTCAGGCCCTTACCTTCTCTTCTTAAGAACATTCTAAATTTTCTAGTATGCATGGCAAACTCACCAGGCTCTTCTTCTATGCTAGAGGACTCACTATCATTTGAAGATTCTCGATCACCAGGGCTTGCTTTCAATGCCAATGGTTTCTTCTTCTTGACTTCTTCTTCCTTCCTTTTGAGATTTAACTCATATGTCATCAAAGACCCTATGAGTTCATCAATTGTCATGGTGGACAGATGGCGCGAGTCTTCAATAACTGTTACTTTTGTATGCCATACTGATGTCAGAGACCCTAAGATTTTTCTCACTAGTTCCTGTTCAGAATAAGTCTTTCCCAGGCGACCCTTCTGGTAGCATGTCATCATGATTTTTCCTATACTCTTTTCGAATGCTCGAGGAATTGGAAACTTACCCACGAAATGGGCTTTGAGGCATATGGTGAAGAAATTTCATATTCTTATCCTGGCTATTTCTGAACCTAAAATCTCTTTGGATGCTGCTGGTGCTCTTTGCCATTATTTCCGCATGCAGGCTGTTGCTGGAAATGGGGGAGAAGGGTCAAAGATTTGGTTGCTGTGGCAGGAACATCTCAACATTACTATCCTTTCTACGTCCTCACAACATATCACTGCCCTTCTTTAGCAAGGCGATTCTCCTTTCTATTATTTGACTATTATCTATGCTGATTATGATATGCATATTCGAAGAGCCCTTTTTGATGACTTCCTTGATTTCTCCAACCTGGCGGATCTTCCGTGGGTTGTTGGTGGCGATTTCAACTATATAGCCCGTCCCTCCGAAAAATCGGGTGGCCTATTTTCCAACATTCATTCCATGCTGGAGCTGAATGCGTTTACCTCCGCGGCGGGTCCTACGGACATTGGCTGTAGGGGCAATAAATTCACCTGGACGAACAATAGACTGGGTAACGCGTCTATCAAAGCTAGGCTTGATCGTGTGTTGGTTAATTCGCACATGCAGTGTGATTTCCCTGGTCTTTACGTCCAGCACCTATCTAGGGGGCCCTCTGATCATGCACCCTTGCTCTTGAATTTGGATAATGCCCCACGACCTCCTTCGAGGTTTATCTTCCAATCCATGTGGAGTACCCATGTTTCCTTCAGCGAGGTGGTCTCTAATGCCTGGAGGGTGGCTGACGTTCACCATCATAACCCTTTTGTGATATTGCAGGTCAAGCTGCGAGCTGTCAAGAAAGCCTAGCAAAGCTGGAACAAGGAGGTTTTTGGTGATCTGAACTCCAACATTAGTCAGGCCGAGCTTGCGGTTGCTTCCCAACAGGAAAACTATGATAACAATCCAACTGAATTCACCAGGTCTGCTCTCAATGAAGCAAACGCTCGCCTCCGATAGGCTCTCCATTGTGAGGAGCTCTTTTGGACCCAAAAGGCGCGTATGGATTGGCTTAGCAATGGGGATAGGAACACTGCTTTATATCATGCGGTTATCCAAGGAAATCGGCGTAGAAACTTTATTGATCGACTGAGGATTGGTGGCGACTGGTACCATGATCAAGATTTGCTTCGGAGGGAGGTGGGCAGATTCTTTCAGGATCTGCTCACATCATGTGATCACCATCTTGATGACTCTTTACTGGATGTCATCCCTCTATCATCACCGAAGAGAAAAATAGCTCACTCTGTGCATCCCCAACGGTGGAGGAAATCAAACGGGCTGTCTGGAACATGAATGGCAATGGTGCCCCAGGCCCGGATGGTTTCACTGGCCACATCTATACCAGTGGTTGGGACATAATTGCTGAAGATGTGGTTGCTGCTATTCAAGGTTTTTTCAAAGGGTTTCCTTTTCCCTGGAGCATCACTTCTACTCTTATTGCCCTCATCCCTAATGTGACGACCCAGGAGACCTGGATACCGATAACCCGATATCATCGATTTACCGATACCAAGAGCTCGGGGAAGCCACCTAATAGGCTGATGAGGCCCCGCAAGGGTTAGTGAGTGTTTGTCGAGGGGATGCATAACGAATAGAAATTACATGCACAATATTAATTAAAGCATTCATTTGTACTTTAAACGGAAGTAATTTCATATATCAGAGTGGTGAATTTATACAAGTAGTCCATATCCATATATCACAAGTCCCACACTGTACAATGGTCCAAAAATGAATAACTACACGAGACGTAGCCCGGCCAAAAGAAGAAAAGGGACAAACTGACCACTGACCGACCACTGACAGACCACTGCTTGCTCTAAGGTTTTTCACCAAAAGCACGAGAGAATCCTGCAGCCGGTTGCTCCGCCTCACCTGTAAAAGGAAGAGGTGAGTCTCACAGCAGAGACTCAATAGGGTTCGGAGGAATCCCTAACTCGCAACTAACTAAAGGAAAGCAGTAAAGCATGTATTGGCATAAATAAATGATAATTTAATAAAGCTGTAAATCTAACTAAACAGTTTATAAACAGCTAACTAGCATGCCAATTTAATTTAAATGCGAGAACTCGAAATCTACCAATAGACGGTAACTCAATCATTTCCAAGTGACAAGAGTGAGAAGGAGAGGAGATCCACCAGAGGAAGAAACCAGATGCGTCCACTGACGGCTTACACTGCGTCTCAAGCATCTACACAATCCTGATCATATCAAGTGAGACGCGTAATAGTACCAGAACAAGTAACTAGTCAGAGCAACACTCGTCAGTGTCAGTCCAAGTCTCTGACCACGTGTGCACACACTGGCTCGTGCCCAGAGCCAGGCCTCTAGCTAATATTCCCCTCCGTAGGATGCTACGGTTGGACTAGGGCCCACAGAACTAGCTTAAAAACCGTGAAACTGGGATACCCCGCCACCTCTCCCGGGTGGGATCAACATTGAAAGTCGTCGGGCTACGACTGGTGGTTCCATCACTAGGAAAGAGAATCTAGCTCTATTGGGATCTAAAAACATGCCATATTTTATGATAACGATTAAACATGGCAAATATGCAAGACTAAAAGCATGATTAACTGAATATGCTAAGATGGCTATTACTCAATAATTCAATGCATAAATAATTGGATATGCTAAAATAATTATTCCATAACTAAATGCATAAATTATTGAATATGCTGAAATGGCAATTATTCCATAATTAAATGTATGGATAATTGACTATGTTAAGAATTGAAATTTGTCAGGATTAAACGATTGAAAGAAAACCGCCCCAGTCGATAAAACGACATAAACATGGCAGAGATGTTATATTAAATGCATGATTTAACGAACACGCATAGTTGTAGAACAAGCGGTCGAACAACGAACCGCCGCGTGTTGTTAAACGGAGTAGCCGTGAAATTTCTACCACCATTCAAATTTAATTTATTTACGCGGTCTAATCATCTACCGCTCGGGTCAATAAACGGTTTATGGCGGACCGTTATAAAGTCTGAAATAAATTAAACATAGTCCTTATCGGAGAACCGGATCCACCGGAATCTTAATCGGATCCCCTCCCGGTCGACTCAAATCGATGGGAGTTATTATTTTTAACCTATTCCCTGCCATTCCACCATCATAATATAACAATTTATCGCCTATGAACTCAACAACGATGGGCATGCCGGTTAGTCTATGAACTAAGCGACGATGGGCATGCGATTGTTAATCTATGAACTTAGCGACGACAGGCATGCGATTGTTAATCTATGAACTCAGCGATGATGGGCATGCTATTATTAATCTATGAACTCAGCGACGATGGGCATGCTATTATTAATCTATGAACTCAGCGACGATGGGCATGCTATCATTAATCTATGAACTCAGCGACGATGGGCATGCTTTAGAAACAATTTAACGGGCTAGGGCTACGATCCCCCTACCTCCAACGTGCCGAAATGTTCGATCCGGCCGCGAACAAGCCGAGGGACGCCGCGGTTCGCTCGTTCCCGGCCATCTCTCCACTCCGCAGTGTTGACACCCATTTTTTGCCTATGAGTTGAGTCATTCCTTTTATCACCATTTATTGATGTCTCGAGTTGTCCATTACTCATTGGTCTATTTCCAGGCACGGCTTTGGGCCTATTTTATGGGTACCTCCCTCCCTGGATTGGTCTGCTTTTATTTAGGGCTTAATGGGCCTTGATTTTGCTTAATTTATCACATTTCATCAATTTCAAGCATCCAGCCTTTTGCACGGTCAATCACCTGACCGTTCAGTAAATGAACGGTCTTCTTTGAACCGTTTATCCATTTATTGGATATTTATCTGATTTTTTTCTGAATTTCCACTGACATGCTATTGAACGGTCCACATGAAGCCGTCCAAGTTACTGGAACGATGTTCATATGGCCGTCCAGTTACCAGAGTCACCAAGGTGTGAATTTTATAGATAATTATCTATTTATCTATTTTATTTGAATTTATCACCGACAGGCTCTGAACGGTTGGCCCTGGGCCGCCCCATTAATTGAGTGGTCTATCATTAGACCGTTCAATCCATAAGAGTCCAACGATGAAATATTCGGTCAGTTCGATGGATATTTGGATAATATTTCTTATTTATTTAATTTCCACCGACAGGTTGGACGGTCGGGTAATGGGCTGCCCAATGGGATAGGCGGTCTGTCGCATGACCGCGTAATGGCCCGATTGCTGAAAAACTAAGGGTTTCTCTCTCTCTATCCGTGGTTTTATCCTTGACTTGTTCCGCCCATTTCTCCACGGATACTGCACCAAATGGGGTGCCGTTTGAACTGGTTGGAAGATAATTCTATTATCTACGGATTTTGTGTTGATATCTTGAGCGGATTTTCATTGGAAACCCTAATTTTGGGGCTGGCTTTTAGGCTCTATAAATAGGACCCTAAGGCTAAGCTTTGAAAGGGGGGGAGATTTTAAGGTCACGGCGAAGCTCTATCGAATTCTCAAGCGACCTACAGTCAGAGAGGGAGGCTTCTACGTCCACACAAGCCTCCGGTTCAGGGAGTACTTGAAGTTTTGAGTCTTTGTTCTCATAGTGTCACCGTCCGTTTGTCATTGCATGCATCGTTTTCCTTTGTTCTTTGTCCACATTTTTCATCATCACATTTCATTACACACACCCTCCTATCTTTTGACGCCCCTAGGGGTTTAAAAATCCCTAGGTATCCCCCATTTCATGTTAGTTAGTTCAGTCCTCGTATTCCTTTATAGTTCCTACACTCTATAGTATTGACTTTGGGTTTCTTTGTGTGTTCTATACTTTGTTTCGCAGGTCAGCGGCATCCTAACACGAGGCCCACTCTTTCTGGTCGGCCGGAAAGGGTGGAGGTCGAGATCCTACGACTTGGAAGCTGGTGCCACTGAGCAGTCGTGTTCTGTCCGTTTGAGGAATAGGGCGGCTTCATCTTGACAGTCCAGTTCTGTCCAGTGGTTGATCCTGAACCGTCCTTTCATCCAGCTACTCTTCATCCCGCGTTCGTCCCAGCGCTGTTGGGCAGTCTGTCGAGCGACCGCGCGTCCGCTGGGTGGTTCATTCAGAACCGCGTATTACTGCAGTGCTGTTCTAGGCGAGTATCTCCCCTTTCTTTCCAAGGTACGGTGTACTTGCTTGCATTCGGCACCTTGGTGGCGATCACACACACCCCACATCCTTCCCCCTGCTATTTACACGTTTTTTAGTTCTCTACATTAACACAGTAAAGAAGGGATTTGGAAGGATAATCAAAAAGGGGAAAGGGAAAAACATGTCAACACCCTCTTTTTTGGTGATCACGGTGGGACACCTAGTGCCCATCGTGTTAGTGTTGTGCTGACCAGCTTCTGTCCTTATAAGGTTTGTGTTTGAGTTATTTAAGGTTGCTCTCTGGTCCGCCCCTCGTTGGTGTCTTCGGAGGAATACACGGTTCTGGCAGAGCCGTTCACCCGCTTGAGCGGCCTGGAAGCAGCCGTGCTGTTTTGACCACCAGTAGTGATCATGCTGTGAACCTGCTGCATTAAACGGTCTCTTGCAGGCTGTTCATTTATTCCACGGTCCTCTGAGGGCTGTCCACTATTGCTGGCTCAGGTACGCTTCTGCCTTTACACTTGTGGTCTTTGTTGATATTCCGCGGTCTGTTCACGACCGTTTTTACATGTTGCACGGTCGGTCGATAGACCGTCCGGTCTGCTCAGGCACGCGATTAGAATATTCATTTCAGTTCTGTGTTTTGTTTTAATCGTTTACTGCTCCCTATCACTGCACGGCCTTTCCCAGGCCGTTCATATCCCTGAGCGGTCTACATCCGACCGTGTTTATATGCTACAGTGCACCCGAAGTTATACATTTGAGGATTATTGCCTATCATCTCATAGTCATTTTGTGCTGTTTTGATCTCCCCTGTTTGTCATTCAATTTTGCATGAGTATTGTCATATTTCTCATATTTGTTTATCATTGATTGATAGATCTAGGCTAGACTTTGCTTGCACTCCTGTGCGCATATGTTCATGCATCTTTATCATTTGTAGTCGCATTCCTACCTAGGTAGGGGAACCTCTCGTCTCCATATTCCTTGGAGTCGACTAGGCGAACTTACCCGGGACCTCCGTAAGTCCCCGTGAGCCGTGGATTCCCACACGAACGTCGGGCCGGCTATACCTTTTCCACCCCGTAGCTTTGCATGTTGCATACGTCGTGAGAGAGTTCTCCATAGATTAACCCGAGGTTTGGACTTTATTCCCTATAGGTTTCCTACCTTGAGGGAATTGATCCTAAATCAAATCATTAAAAGGTCCACCCAAAACTTTGACAATAAAAATTAACGATCATATCAACTTGTCTGATCTTGGTTGAACTCCCTCACACCCATATTGTTTGTTTGGGCCTGTCCAAGCCCACTTGTGTTATTTCGTGTTGCATCCACCGGCATCCATATAGATTTTGTGTTAGGCCCATTTAGGCTAGTCCATTATGTGTATCCATTGTCCGATCACATTGTCCTAGGCCTGTTTTCTTCATTGTATTCCCCTTATTCTCATTGTAAAAGGTCTCCATTTCTCTTCCATGGAGCATCGCATCAACCCTCTGTACCATTCCTATTTGCCTTCCCATTCCCACGTGGACTCCTCTTCCCACGCAGGCCCATCACCTCAGTCAGCTGGCGGGCTTTATTCTCCTAATGGGCCCCCTCTCTTCAGTGGGCCTACTCCTCTTAACAGGCCCTCTTATTCCACCCGTGTTGCTGCTGGCCCTACGGGTCCTTGTTCCTATGATCCTTCCAGGCCCACACATCCTTTTATTCCCGGAACGGGATCTTCTTCTTCTCAGGCTAGGTCCCCTTATTCGGCCCAATACCATAACCCTGGTCCAAATTCACACTCCCTTGCTCAAGCTGGCCCGCATCCTTCTCGATCTCTTCCCAGTGAGGAGATGATTGCCCAAGCTCAACGCTAGCTTGATGAACTACAACGTCGAATCAATCCTCAAACTTCTTTGAGTGTCCCTTTCGCATTCCAAGGTCTTCAAATTCTGCCACGTTCGCATATTCCTACATATCATCGTTATGGTGGAATAGGTGACCCCTATGTGCACTTGAAGGAGTTCTTGTATGAGTCGGCCCAATTCCAGTATGACCAGCACTTGATGGCCTATTTGTTTGGTCTGTCCTTGGAGGACCCGGCTCAGGATTTGTTCTTTTTCTTACCGCAAGAGCAGATGGTAAATTTCCAAGTTGTTCAAAGTAAATTCATTCAGCATTATCAGGACCAGGTTGGGCCTAAGTATTTTATGGTTGATCTGGCCCATGAGAAGATGAAGCCCGACGAGGAGTTCTGCACCTTTGCCAACCGCTGGTGTTGCCTGGCCTTGCAAGTCCCGGGGCATATTCCGGAAAGAGAGCAGATCAAAATAGTCATTTCTAATGCAACGCCCGAGTATCGGTGCATCTTAGCCTTGAACGATAGCACTTCCTAGCAACAATTGTATAGCCGAGCCCCCTTCATCCACCAACAACTTTTTGATTCCCTTGACCCCGAGTCCCCTTCACCTTCGACGCCCACGTACGCCTCCTATCCATCATCTCCCACATATCCCTCCATGAGTCAGCCCTTCACCACATATCCTTCCACGAGTCGGCCTTCCGCTCCCGCACACCCACATACCTCCATATACTCCCCCACATATCAACCCTCCACGAGTCAGCCTTCCGCTTCTTCATACCCGCGTGAACCTCTAACCCCGGTCAAGGAGACACCACACTCCGAGCACGTGGATGCTGTCTACATACCTCCCACCTCCCTTTCCGCTCCGCGCATGCCTCCGCCAGGTCCTTCCACTAGTGGCCATGCGCTTTTGCCTTCGCAACCCCCGCTTCCATCCTCGCAACCGCCTCCATTGCATTCACTTTACCTGAAGCGGGCTCTTTACCCTCCGTTGCTAGAATCCTTCACAGACATTTTCAGGGCATTGATGGCCACTTGCGCATTCCAACTCCCTCCGGTTGTGCCTTGCCAACCCGCGGTCGGAAATTTACTCCAGTTTTGTGAGTTTCATCATCAATAGGGGCATTTGGTCGAGAATTACCCTGAGTTTCGGGAATTTGTTTATGGTCTGGAGAATGATAAGAGGATCGATTGGGCTGTTATGCATAAAATTATATTGAATCACCGCAGTAAGTAGTAGCAACAGCAAACACCGCCCAGGTAGCTATCTCTGTTTCAAGACCAGGGGCATCCCTGTGGTTCTTTAATTAATGAAGCATCCGCTCCGTCTTCTACTTCACCTACCTTATTACCTTCCCTTACCCCCACTTCTATCCTACCTCCTTCACCTATCCAAGCCTCTGCTCAGGTAAATACCCCTCTTTCACCTTCCATTTCCACCACCGCTATCGCTCCCAAGGCCGCTCGACGCATCGTGTCGATACGTCGAAGAATGCCGCAACCCGCCACTTCCTCCACTCCACCACCACTTTCACCCTCTCCACCATCACCATCTCCATCATCCCCATTACCGTCACCAGCACCGTCATCACCTCCTCTCATAATGATCCCTATTCTGTCACCTTCACAACCATCCCCGTTACTGATGCCACTCCATTCATCGTCATCGTTCGAGCCTGAGCAAGCTACCCCTACGCCCACGCCTCTACCTTTGCCTTCATCTCTTCCCACACCTCCATCTTTACCTTTACCCTCTCCTACACCTCCACCTTTGCCTTTGCCTCCACCCGAGCCTATCATCGCCACAATCCCTCCGCCGCTCACATTGCCTTTGCCCACGCCTTTTAAGTCTATTACCTCCACTTCCCCATTTCCTTCCACCCCACGGAGCGGGTGCTTACTACCTTTGGTGCCCCTCGGGTCTAGTCTCCAGGGAGATGATGAGCCGAGCCAGACTTTGATTGGGCATTACAAGCTTCAAGATTTCATTTGCCGCATGTTGGTCCGAGTTCTGGTCCCTGGCTGTCTTAGTGATGATCAGCCTACACCTCCCACGACGATTGCCAAGAGAAGCTCCTTAGCACTAGTGCCAGTTTTGTCTCGAGCGAGGCCGGTGGCAATCTCCTTGCTCACCGGAGGGTTCACTATTGATGTTGTTATTCTTCCTCGCTTCATTGGTGTTCAGTTCACTAGCCAAGAGGGGTTCTCTACTCGGATCATGCTAACCCATACGGCCACCAGGAGCCTGATGGATTCCCTATACAAGGGGCAATTGGCCGTATTTCCAAGGTTGTCTAGGGGCATTCTGCACTTGTTATGCAATCTCCCTTGGTTTATTGGTGAATCGGCCACGTCAACGCCACACATTACTCTCCCTCAGTATCATCCTACATTTTCGGTAAGGGAGTTTTCACCGGAGGGTTCACTAGCCAAGTGGAGATGCCAAATCTCACGCTCCTGGCGCCCAACAACAAAACTCCACTGCTTTCTGATGTTCATCCCGAGGAGTTGGTTGTTCAAGGATGTCTGCCCATGGTTAGCGCTGTGTGTCTAGGGGCAACCACCCCAATAAAACTGCATATTCATAATCGGGCCAGGCTATCTGCCAGGTGGGCCTATTATCTGAAAAGACACGGAAGGTTGAGGAGGCCGAAGGTCCAAATCTGCGCCAGAAGGGTCCGTTACAAGACAGTTTCTGCCAAGAAGAGGCGGTGGCGCAAGTTCAGGGGCCACAAGTTGTGCATTCGGGGGCTCACTCCACCTCCTTCTTCCGTCCATTCATCATTTCTCTTGCTCAGTTCCTATCCTTGGGTGGTGTACCTTCCGCCACCCGACCATATTTCTACCAGCTTCTCATATCCTCACCATTTTAGGTCCCGGCCTCTGTCCTCCTCTTACCCTGATCTCGGGGCCTCTTCTAGTTTTCCTCCCCGGATACGTCCGGATTCCACTTCTCATCCTTTTTCTCCGACCCTGTTGGGGGTTCCTCATGCTCGTTCCCCGACATTGTCGGGTGGTTTTTCTGATCCTTCCCTGACTTTGTCAGGCGACTGTCACTTTCCCGCCCCGACTTTGTCGGGTGGTTTCCATTACTTTTTCCCAACTTTGTCGGGCGATCATGTCACTTCTTCCCCGCCTTCGGCGCATGACTCTCATTCACTTTCTCCGACCATGTCGGATGATCATTCTCCTTCTTCCTTATCTTTGCAGCAATCCTTTCATCGTCTTTCTATTCTTTCTTCCTCACTCTTTCGGGGTTCTCGCCCTTTTTCATGCTGTTTTCAAGGCTTTAACCCGCCTTGATCTCAGTTGATCCGGTTTCTTCTGTATATGGTTCCTTGTTATCAGGGTCTTTGTGCCTTAATGAGGGAGTTCTAGCCCTCGTCTCTCTTCCTTTTTATCCTTCTTCGTCCAGTTTGATGTATGCTACTCCTCTGTGTCGAGGAATCCCATCCTTTGCTCTCCTTCCATCCTTTATCCTAGCAAGTAAGGAAAACAAAGCTCGCGCTCCTCAAAGCTCGATGATCGAAATCGCTTCAGGATGTTGGTTTCCACGCCATGGATTTGCAAAGGTATCTTTATTTTGTGCAAGAACATGTTATCGTTGACATTATTTCTGTTGTGTCTGCACATGGTTATAATGTTAATTCCTTAACATGATTGAGTGGCTTTAGGAGCTTTTGTTTAATTGGATTTTAACATTGTGTCAAAATGAGTTCGCTTCTACAGCATCCTTAGGCTGGTGATAGCTTCGCGCTGGGAGTCTAGTTTCTTTCCCCGATCGTTGAGGGTGTACTTTTTTTAGCACGGGCTCCTCACACACTTCACGACGAGCCATATCCGATCCCTCTGAAGCAACACCGTTGCTACTTTGGCCATACTATGGGTATGCACGAAGGCCTTTTCTCTTCTTTGCTCGGCCAAGTGCAGGGGCAAGAGATTGACGGATGAGATAACCAACCTAGGCATTCCCAATACGAGAGAGGTTTCAAATAGGGGCAGTATTGGAAAAAGAAATGAATAAAAAATACCATGAAAAATACCCCTAATCCTAGTAACCGGGCCTGCTTCTCTTAAGGTAAGAGATGTGGTTCGCGTAAAACGGTGAAGGGTAGTGCAACATCATGTGTGTGTCAAAATCAAAAGTGAGCTTTATTTCAAATTTTGGCCAACAAGGGCTATGTCAAAATTATATGTGAAGATCAATGTAAAAGCCAGAAAGCCCCGGCGCAACAGATCTACTCTTTGAGGGGTAGTGCCTTGGAAGGAAGTCAAGTCCTGATGTTTCCCATCCTGGGCAAAGCTTGTCTCCAACTTTTCTTCTTTTTCTCCCTCTTTGGCTGGGTTGTATCCCAAGTATGGCATTAGTAGGGGCACCATTCTTTAAAGGCGATTGGTTGTGGTGAGCCACCCTCACATGCATGCCTTGCTTAAGGGAAGCCTTTAATGAGAGAGGTAGGAACGACGATCTCTAGCAAGAAGTTCAAGCCCATCTTTGGGTGCTGCAGTTTGTTTCGTCAAAAAACCCCAAAAAGTCAAATACTTCAGAAATGTCAAAAAAATGAGTTATTGTCAAAAATCCTAAAAATCAGATACTGTAAAAAAAATAAACAAAAACCAAATATTGTTGAAAGTCCCAAAAAAAATAAAATAAAAAAAAGTTACAAAAAAATAAATAGATAAAAATTTTACAAAAATCCAAAAAAATATGTCTTTTATTTTCTTTTTCATGCATTTGCATTTGTTTAAGGACAGATACGTAATCCGTTTGCTAAGTGTGCATGTTGCAGGTGTTCAAGTTTTCCTTGCTCCATCTCTCGTTCTGCATCTTGTCCATATCTTTTATCTGTTCTCTCTTCTTCAATCTTATCTCTCGATCTGTTCTGAAGCTCATGTTCTTCTCAGCTTATTTAAACTTGATCATATCTTTATGAGAGGGCTTTGCCTCATGATTATGAACCTGGCGATTCTGCTTCATCTGATCTTGGGTTTTGATTGAAGTGCGTATTTGTCATATCTTACGTCCCACCGTGTCTTTGTCACATATTCATGTCCCTCCGTGATGTCCTGTGCATGTTGTTTTGTCTCGCACCACGTGTTGTTAGTTGTCTTGCATCTGTTGATTAGTCGTCCCTTTATGCCCTTGTTCTTATCCCAACAGTGTGGTCATCCCTCATGTTCTTGTCCTAACCGTGTATTGTCTCGCCGCGTTGTTATCTTGTCACACCATGTTCGTACATGCATGTTGTTTATTCATGCCATTGCATATGTGCTCGTTTGCCGTTGTTATGTAATGTTGCATTGTCTCCAATTTCATTTGGTCGTTACGTTATGTCGCAATGTTTATGCTTGTCTTATTTGTCTTATACATGAAAATCCATAAAAATCAGAAAATGAAAATCTAAAAATATGTTGTTTCGCCTGCACAGGTAAGTCAGGTATGGCTTTCTATCATGGTACCCCTTATTGCATTACTATATGGTATTATGCTATATTATCTCGAGAACCAGTTGGTTATCTACGTGTTCCAAGATCTGATGTTCCCCTATAACAAAAACGATGATGATCCGTTTCGCGTGTTTAATCATTGGATAAGCCGTTAGGTTGGGAAAATTTGGGAACGATGGTTCTATCCTACACGCCGTGGTTGCAGATAGTATCTTGACCCTGATTTATCCTAGTCTAGCAATATTATTCTTGAATATTTTCTATTTTGTGACTTTCTTTGCATTCGCTTTAATGATTTCTTTTATTTTAGCCCAGCATGCATCGTACGCATCTTTGGAGCATTCATGACCCGTGGTTTACCTGAAAATGTCCCACCAATTATGGATGGCTGTGCATTCAATGTCTAAGTAAGAGGAATGATTCCACTCAGAGTTGGAAGGTTTTCTCTGATCTGTTCACCTAGTTTGATTGACTAAAGGTCCCTATCTGGAGTTTTAGTCCGCTTCCTTTACTTTTCACTGCTTATTCCGATCTCCTCATTGGTCCGAGGGATTGTGTCCCCCATGAGGTTGGTCGTGTGTTTTCTTTTCATTTAGTTAGTTTCTCTAGACTGGCGTCGTTTTGGTTCGATTGTTCCTTGTGTTTGGTTCGGAGTTTTCGGAAGATTCCTATCGCTCGTTGGCAATGAAACGGGTGTCTTTTACCTTAACACCCGCTTTTCAGTCTGCTCCGCTTTACCTCCGCTTCATCTCCATGTGCCATCTCACTTTCGCTTCACCTCCGCTCGCTCCCCTACAAAGAGGACGTTAAGGAGGGGCATCTGTTGACACCTATTTTTTGCCTATGAGTTGAGTCATTCCTTTTATCACCATTTATTGATGCATCGAGTTGTCCATTACTCATAGGGCTATTTCCAGGCATGGCTTTGGGCCTATTTTATGGGTACCTCCCTCTCTGGCTTGGTCTGCTTTGATTTAGGGCTTAATGGGCCTTGATTTTGCTTAATTTATCACATTTCATCAATTTCAAGCATCCAGCCTTTTGCACGGTCAATCACCTGACCGTTCAGTAAATGAACGGTCTTCTTTGAACCGTTTATCCATTTATTGGATATTTATCTGATTTTTTTCTGAATTTCCACTGACATGCTATTGAACGGTCCACATGAAGCCGTCCAAGTTACTGGAACGATGTTCATATGGCCGTCCAGTTACCAGAGTCACCAAGGTGTGAATTTTATAGATAATTATCTATTTATCTATTTTATTTGAATTTATCACCGACAGGCTCTGAACGGTTGGCCCTGGGCCGCCCCATTAATTGAGTGGTCTATCATTAGACCGTTCAATCCATAAGAGTCCAACGATGAAATATTCGGTCAGTTCGATGGATATTTGGATAATATTTCTTATTTATTTAATTTCCACCGACAGGTTGGACGGTCGGGTAATGGGCCGCCCAATGGGATAGGCGGTCTGTCGCATGACCGCGTAATGGTCCGATTGCTGAAAAACTAAGGGTTTCTCTCTCTCTATCCGTGGTTTTATCCTTGACTTGTTCCGCCCATTTCTCCACGGATACTGCACCAAATGGGGTGCCGTTTGAACTGGTTGGAAGATAATTCTATTATCTACGGATTTTGTGTTGATATCTTGAGCGAATTTTCATTGGAAACCCTAATTTCGGGGCTGGCTTTTAGGCTCTATAAATCGGACCCTAAGGCTAAGCTTTGAAAGGGGGGAAGATTTTAAGGTCACGGCGAAGCTCTGCCGAATTCTCAAGTGACCTACAGTCAGGGAGGGAGGTTTTCTACGTCCACACAAGCCTCTGGTTGAGGGAGTACTTGAAGTTTTGAGTCTTTGTTCTCATAGTCTCACCGTCCATTTGTCATTGCATGCATCGTTTTTCTTTGTTCTTTGTCCACATTTTTCATCATCACATTTCAATACACACACCCTCCTATCTTTTGACGCCCCTAGGGGTTTAAAAATCCCCAGGTATCCCCCATTTCATGTTAGTTAGTTCAGTCCTCGTATTCCTTTATAGTTGCTACACTCTATAGTACTGACTTTGGGTTTCTTTGTGTGTTCTATACTTTGTTTCGCAGGTCAGCGGCATCCTAACACGAGGCCCACTCTTTCTGGCCGACTGGAAAGGGTGGAGGTCGAGATCCTATGACTTGGAAGCTGGTGCCACCGAGCGGTCGTGTTTTGTCCATTTGAGGAATAGGGCGGCTTCATCTTGACCGTTCAGTTCTGTCCAGCGGTTGATCCTGAACCGTCCCGTCATCCAGCTACTCTTCGTCCCGCGTTCGTCCCAGCGCTGTTGGGCGGTCTGTAGAGCGACCACGCGTCCACTGGGCGGTTCATTCAGAACCGCGTATTGCTGCAGTGCTATTCTAGGCGAGTGTCTCCCCTTTCTTTCCAAGGTACGATGTACTTGCTTGCATTCGGCACCTTGGTGGCGATCACACACACCCCACATCCTTCCCCCTGCTATTTACACGTTGTTTTGTTCTTTACATTAACACGGTAAAGAAGGGATTTGGAAGGATAATCAAAAAGGGGAAAGGGAAAAACATGTCAACACGCGGTTCATCCCGGGTTGATGCCACGGCGTTCCTCGTCTCTCCAAATGCGGCTAGAAGGCCGTCCCCCCACCGGATCTAGGCCGAGGATGACGATTCCACCGTGAGAACGTCGAGAGAGAGGGAGAGAGAGCCGCCGTCATCCATCGTGGGATCGGGTCCGACGAGACCGCCGCTGCCTCCTACACCTTGTAGGCTCACCGACGGAGCTCCGGCTCCTCCACCAAGGCCGTCGAGTCACCGACGCACCGAGAAGAGAGAGAGAGAGAGAGGTCATCGTTCGCGGGTTCATGCTTCCGCGCCGGGGGTGGCCCTGACGGTGGCGTCGCCGCGACCTCCTCCACCTCTGCAGGCCCGCAGCGTCGAGAGGACGACCGAGGAAGGGCGAGAATGGGGGTCGCCGGTCGGGGCGTCCGCGCGGCCGCCTGCGGGTTCGCCCGCGGGTTTCCCTGCACCCTACGGTTTTAGGTGAAAAAAGGGGGGGGGGAATGGGAAAGTAAGAGAGAGAGGGGGGCCATCGAATGGGTTAAAAATGTTGAGTTATGGTTTTGATGATTGTTGTGATTGTTAAGTTATGGTTTTGATGATAACTAAACTTAATGTGTGATTAAGTGATGATAACTAAACTTGTGGTTGATTGCTCATGCTCTTGTTATTTATGTATGGTTGAGATGGAAAATGGGAACAGTTACATGGTCTTGATTTTTGATTTGCATATGTTGGTTTTACAAGAGACAAGAGGTTTCATAACCTCTTCAACGGGAACAAGCATGGTATTAACCTTGACTATCTTGCTTGCAGGATCAAATACATGGCAGTCACCTGGTGAACCAAACGTGTGGATAAGCACCCTGCTCCTCTACAATCCAAAACAGACATGAACGGGCTGCTAAAGGACTTAAGCGACGAAGCTGAAGAGGTTAACGGACCGACCCGGGAAAACCTGGGTCTGCCCAGCTGGCGGTCGACCGCCAGCTCAGGGGCGGTCGACCGCCCCTGCCAGCAGCTCACCGCCTACAGGGATTGACAGTGGCGGTCGAACGCCAGCCCAGTAGCGGTCGACCAGAATTCCCAGAAACCAACGGCCAGCAGTTCTCTCAGTAGCGGTCGACCGCCAGCCTCTGCAGGTCGACCGCCGGCCCCGATAAGCCAAAAATATTGACTTTTGTCTATCTCGAAAGAAGCATCTCCTCTTGCTATTATTTAATCCCAAAGCCACCAAACCCTCCAGAATTTGTGGATCTGGTCTAGGGCTTGTCCATAGACCTTCCAAGGGTTATAAAACATCCTATTAGAGTCATAACCCTAATTATCCAAGAGATCCAAAGGGGAGGCTATCCAAGGAGGAAGAAGAGGTACTGTAGCTCCATGAATAGTACCTCGTGCAGTAAGCTCTTCATCTATCTTCAACCCATTCAAGGTATTTCTGAAGCCATCTACCTCCAATAAGGTGTAGAAGCAATCAAGGTTCAAAACTACATCCATACACCTCTTCATCAACTTAAGGTGATCCAAGGGAAGAAGAAGAAGGATGCTACAAGGAAGAAGGATCCATTCAAGCATCATCTGAAGGTACTATAGCTCCATTTGAAGTCAGCAGTCTCAAAGGAAGAGAACAAGCTCACAAGCATCAAGAAGATACATGGATTTGTCCAAGGAAGAAGGAAGGGTACTGTAGCCGTGAACAGTACTCCGTGCAAGAAGATCTACATCAAATACAAGGCCATTCAAGCTGAGTCTCAAGCTATTCAAGTGAAGAAGGAATCAACGCGAACATCCAGAGCACACACTCAGGGGGAGCCTAAATCAGGAGCTTTCTAAACTGTGGTTTATTCATGTTTGTGTTTTGTGCTTTATAGTTTCAGATTTGTGTTTCTTATAAACTGCAAACTCGTGTGTGTGTGGATCGTTGTTGGATCCGTGGTCGTGTGTGTGTGTGTCGTACTTGATTCGTGTGTGCGTAGGTCTTCTTAGATCTACGTGTGTGTGTGGATTTATCCAGATCTTAGTGTTTGTGTGTGTGGAGTGCTGCACTTGTCGCAGCATGTGTGTGTCTTGTTGATCCGCTTGTTGGATCGTGTTGGAGACTTTGTCTCCATGTGTGTGTGTGTTTTGGGGCGCGTCCCCGTGTGTATGGGCAGGCATCGTCCTGCGTGTGTGGTTGGAGCGTCGTCTCCGTTTGGGGATTTATCCCCGAGTGAAGCCTCACCAGGTTTGGTGAGGGGTGGACGTAGGATTGCCGTCGTTGCATCCGAACGACCTTAAAAACCGCTGTGCACTATGGTTTGATTTGTGTGGTTTGGTCCTTTTCTTCTACCTCCATTCTAAGTGAGTGTATTTGTTAATTGTTGTTACGGATTTATCTACGTATATCTTGCATATTCTATATCTCATCATACAAAGTTTGATAAATCTTATTTTTGTTCAAATAGTTTTGAATATCTTAACTAGCATTCTATCACATATTTTAAAAAGGCCAAAAGTTTCCTTAAAATTTGTAAACACCCAATTCACCCCCCTCTTGGGTGTCATTGATCGCGAGACTTTAATTGGTATCAGTGTCAATGCTCTATTCTTCACAGATCTAACAATCTAGAGAGATCTAGATCAATGACTACCAATATGTACACCTTGAATTCTCCACCGGTGTTTGATGGTTGCAATTTTGATTTGTGGTTAGGAAGGATGTGCAGTCTTGTCAACTCGTAAGATCCTAAGCTATGGAAGCTTATCTCACATGGTCCTTATGAGTTGCCTAAAGATAAATCTGTCTGAACCTCAGATTCCAAGCTTAAACATGATCAAAATTGTTTGGTTCTAAAACTGCTTATTGCTGCAGTTGATTCTAATCATTTCCCTTTTGTCTCCCATTGTAGATCCGCGAAGGATATCTTGGTTGGCTTAACCAAAGTCCGAGAAGAGCATGAAGATCAATGTCTTGTGGCAGGCACAAGTGATGAAGGGAGTGATCAGCAAGTTGAATCAAGCTCAAAGTTAAATTCTGATTCTGATAATGAAGATGAATTTAGCTATGAGGAGTTATTGATTGCATATGATGAGCTTGTTGATAAATATGAGAATGTTAAGTCTGAAAACAAAAAATTGAAAAAGAATGTTGGACAAAATAAATGTGATTCTCCATGTAAAGAATGCTCGCACTTGAAGGAATTGATTGATGGTCATGTGTTTGACATTGAAATTCATGAAGATCAACTTTCTTCTTTGAGAAATGAAAATAAAGAGCTGAGAGAGAGAGAGTAAGTCTTATGAACAATGGTCAAAATGAGTTTGCTCATGATAAAAATCTTGAAATAGAAAATGAGAAACTGAAGGAATTGAATAGAACCATTTCTGAAAGATTGTTTGCTTTTGAAAAAGGAAAATCTATGAATATTGATCAATCTGAAAAAGTGCATGCTTTGTTGCAAGAAATTGAAAGTCATAAAACCATCAATGCTACTTTACATGAACAAGTCAACTCCTGTGAAAATAAACTTCTTTCCTATGAATTGCACATTGCATCTCTTGAGAAAGAGATTGTTGACTTGAATGCTTCATTGTCTAGATTTGTGAATGGTCAAGAAAATTTGGACAAACTGTTGGGGACGAAAGTGAATTTTTAAAGGGAAGGGCTGGATTTTAATCCTGTGAACAAAAAGAAGTTCGAAAATAAAGTTTATACATCTTTTGTGCACAGTTTAAACATAGCAAGCACATCAAATGAAAATCTGAAAAAGGAAAATCATGTTGCACACACACGTGCTTCCACAAAGAAAATCAACTTGCACCAAAAATCCAAAAATGTTGCTAGCACTTCCATGCATGTTAACTATACTTCTGCCACACACATACAACCAACTAGAAAGAAACTCACATGTTTTTATTGTGGAAAACATGGACATGCTATGCATAATTACTTCATTATGAAGAATGATGACTTGAGAGCATATAGGAACCAAGCTGTTTTGAAAAATGCAAAGAAAGTCTTCACCACAAAACCTTCCATGCATTGTAATCACTGTGGTAAAAGAGGTCACACCAAGTCATACTGCTGGTTACTCATGAAGAAAGAGAGTTTTCACTCAACAAGTCATGCTCACATACATAAACCAGTAGAGCCAATGAGAAAGAAAAGTGTAATGTCATGTGTTCCCCCCATCACTTTGGCAAATCTGGAAATGTTAAGCATGATTATTTTCCTGTGAAAGATGATGATTTGAATGTTGTTAAGAAGTGGAAACCATGTGCAAATATTGCTGCTAACTCACAAGGACCCAAAAGGATTTGGGTACCTAAAAATGGCAAATGAGAAATCTGTTTTGTAGGTGTGTCTTTGGAATGTAAAGCATGAAATCTGTTTTCATCAAGAAGGGAAGGCACACGGGTAAAGTGGCATAAGTCAGGTTGGAAGAAAAATCAAAAATGAAATTTGAAGATCAGGTGATATCTCTCATACTTTCTGTAGTGAATGTCTCAACTTACTTTGTGTCACATAGTCATGTAATCTTGCATATGTCTGTACATGCATTTCATTCATAGTTGTTTGCATATTTGTGCGCATATCAATTGTCATATAGCATCTTTGTGTAAAGAAGACCTTGAAGATTCATCAAAGCATGATTTCACTACATACACTGAGATTGCATATACTTTCACGTATTGTCATGCATAAGTTGAACATTGTGTATTGATGCCATAATGCATAGCAATCCTCCTACCTTCATCATCCATGATTACATAGTATATCAAATGGTGACATGTGGAAAGGCAGGTTAAGCCTGTCTGAAAACTATCACTACGCGTGAGGTGATCTTCGGATCTAAGTTCTCCGCCTGGTACTATGAGTCATTTACTTTTAAGGCTGCATATGGCATTGGATTGTTACTGAACATCTTGCATTCATGCATACACAAAGGGGGAGCAACCACATTCGTCATATGGGCTTAATGTTTAGGTTCACACATGAGTCATGCATTACATCTAGAGCTGTCTAGGAGATGTTGGTTGTTAAAATTATTTTTTATGTCATTATTAATAAATTTGAATCAAAATTGATAAATCAGATCTTTCTGTCTTTGGATGCAGATTATACTCCCAAAATCTAAATGATGATGGGCTAGTCATGACCAAGCTTGAATCAACTGGAAGAATACCTTGCAAGGATGAAAATGATGAGAACCCTCTCAAGTTGCTACAAGAAGAAGGGCTACTTTGTGTAGAACAACTTCCAGAATCGACTCAAGTACAAGGTGGTGAAAGTCTTGTACGTGTTGAAGTAAGTACCCAAGACATGGTATGAAAGGCACGCATCTCTTTTAACCAATAATGGGTTCAATAGGTAAGGTTGATCAACCACCTCTCACAAGGCAAATCAGGTGGAAGGCTTGGAAGAAAATGGATTCTCAAGGCAAAGGTAAGAAAGCAAAATCTGAAATATCAACCCTCGTGAGGTTGATGATCTTAGTGATTGAAGGCTTCCAATCTTGTCTCTTGAACTAAGGTAACTCAACCTTTTCAATTCATGCAATGGCCTTTTGTCACTTGGTGACATCTTTAGATGATAGGTATTGACTCTACAAACTTGATATGTCATCTACTACCCTACTGTGATGGACTTGTCAAAATTGGTTGAATAAAATTGAAAATCCTGAGAGTTGTGTGTGAAGTGATTCCATATTGAATATTTCTCAGTTTGAATTACATGATCACATTTAAATTGAACTGCACATCCGGTATATCAAATAGCATCTATGGAAGAGTGGTCTATGTCCACTTGGAAGCATTCCCTATGCGTTGAGCTAGGTCTTCGGACTAAAATCTCCGCCTCGTACCAGATCTTGAAAATTATGATTGGTTGATTTGTGAATGAATCCTTGGGCTGAGCTATGTAAATTGAAAATATGTTTGTGATTAAATGATTCATACATTTGACTTTTGGATGAATTCTCATTTCAACACCTATGTATGGCCTTTGAAAATCTGATTTTGAACAATTCTGAAAATTGGGTTGCATTGCTTAACTTTGATCTTTTATGCACCCTTATTCATAAAGGCCATGTCATGAAAATATTTGTTGACACATTAATATAATGTGAATGCTCCAATGTGGATTCTGCCTCATGATTTAAAGATCAAGCCCTCCTATGCTACATTTGCATCTTGCATCACATGCTCATCTAGGCATAGATTGCATGCATTACAATTCATACATTAGCTGAAGTTAGTTTATTCATTTGGCATCAGAAGCTTTGCATCACATTACATTTTATCTTGGCATGTTACGTTTCATTACTATATGATCAAATGTTACATTGCATTAGAGCTCATGCATTAGCTATATTCACTTCATTCAATTGGTATCCATTTATTTGGTATCAGTTGCACATTTGTATTGCATGTTGCATACATTCCCTCTGTGTACTTGCTTGCTATTATATGTTACTTAGCCCCATCCTTGAAACTTCTATGACCTTATGTTTTCTTGATAAATAATGTTGCATTTGAGTCATTATTGGAGTGCCTCATGTCGTACACTCTGGGGGACTTCTTATTTCATAAGTGCATCTATTTAGGGGCAACTGCCTTGTTATGTGTTCATGATATTTTCGGTATACATGCTGAATCAAATTCGTACACTTCATGCATAAAATATGAAAATGAGTGTTAATGATAATGATATATGAATTTCTTTTCAACACTCTCGAGATGTTAAACTTGCTGCATGTATGTTGAAGAGACAGTTGAGGAAAAAGTTGCCTACCTATCTTTGTTGAAAAATCTGAAATGTAAATGAAAGATAGAGCAATGCTCGGTCTCACTGAGTAAATTGGGCACATGTCACCTGAGACGTGATGTGGTTCATATCTGAAAAGTGTTGACTAGTATCTCTGTTCAAATGAGGTGAAATGGTTCAGTATTCTGAGTAACCGGAGATTCTGGCATGAGCTCCATGCGTCTACTTGCGTAAAAAGGAATTCTTTGAACCTGATCACTCTTGAAAAATTCTGACTATCATATGATATTGGTTGAGTTGAAAAATATTGGTGAAAACTCATTGTGGTAGAGCGTAGCCTCCAATACGCTATTCTCAAAATTGAAGTACAGTCTGTAAAATGTCCCCTTGTGTTAATCTGAAAATCTGAATATCCATATTGCAACTATCTTTTTTCATGTTACTCACTTACACATCTGAAAATTGATTCATTATGTATTCAGAAAACTAATTGACTGCTTTAGCAATTGCATGAATCTCTTATATGATTGCACAATTTCCCATGTGCTACACATGTGCATTCTGGTTGTCATGACTCTCTTGCATCTTTCTTATACCCATTCCCTTCTTATATAAGTACGGGGGAGCTATGTTGCATGTATATATACGTATTGGTTTGATAACTCTTAATCCTCCCACATGTCATCACTTGCATATGTTACATTTCATGCATTTCAAACCAAAATTTAAAAATTTAAAAATTTGAAAATCAAAGAAAATCCTTTTGATATGTCCTCCTGCTCTTGTTTGTTGTGAAAATCTGCCATGGGATCTAGATTTTGAATGCTTTTCTGCTGAACACCTCATCCTGTGCACATCTTCCTCCACTGGTTCATATCCTTGAGGCCAATCACCACCTTCAATTGGTATCAATACATGCTTGACTGTATTTACTTTGGATGGTATCATATTGATTTGTGAGAATAATCACCAATTGGTTTCTTCTGATTAGCATCATATTGCTTTGCTCGTCTATGATTTGCCCTTGCTTCTTCTGATTTGATATGATGGGCTATTACTGTTTCAAGGGGAGTTAATCTTGTTCTTCCTTATTTGGCTCCTTCCAGCTCGCTTGATACTGCTATTGTGGGAGAAAAAGTTGCATTATCCCGCCTTTTGATTATGTCAAAGGGGGAGAAAAATTGATGATTGTGTGTGACAGGGGGAGACAAATATATGTGCCATTCTGTTGTATCCACTCTGTTGTATCATCATTAATAAGTTTATCATTAAGTTAGTCATCATCAATAAGTTTGTCATCATCAAAAATGGGGAAATTGTTGAGTTATGGTTTTGATGATTGTTGTGATTGTTAAGTTATGGTTTTGATGATAACTAAACTTAATGTGTGATTAAGTGATGATAACTAAACCTGTGGTTGATTGCTCATGCTCTTGTTATTTATGTATGGTTGAGATGGCAAATGGGAACGGTTACATGGTCTTGATCCTTGATTTACATATGTTGGTTTTACAAGAGGCAAGATGTTTCATAACCTCTTCAACGAGAACAAGTATGGTATTAACCTTGACTATCTTGCTTGTAGGATCAAACACATGGCAGTCACCTGGTGAACCAAATATGTGGATAAGCACCCTGCTCCTTTACAATCCAAAACAGACATGAACGGGCTGCTAAAGGACTTAAGCGACGGAGCTGAAGAGGTTAACGGACCGACTCGGGAAAACCCGGGGTCTGCCCAGCTGGCGGTCGACTGCCAGCTCAGGGGCGGTCGACCGCCCCTGCCAGCAGCTCACCGCCTACAGGTATTCACAGTGGCGGTAGACCGCTAGCCCAGTAGCGGTCGACCGGAATTCCCAGAAACCAACGGCCATCAGTTCTCTCAGTAGCAGTCGACCGCCAGCCTCTGCAGGTCGACCGCCAGCCCCGATAAACCAAAAATATTGACTTTTGTCCATCTCAAAAGTAGCATCTCCTCTTGCTATTGTTTAATCCCAAAGCCACCAAACCCTCCAGAATTTGTGGATCTGGTCTAGGGCTTGTCCATAGACCTTCCAAGGGTTATAAAACATCATATTAGAGTCATAACCCTAATTATCCAAGAGATCCAAAGGGCAGACTGTCCAAGGAGGAAGAAGTGGTACTGTAGCTCCGTGAACAGTACCTCGTGCAGCAAGCTCTTCATCTATCTCCAACCCATTCAAGGTATTTCTGAAGTCATCTACCTCCAAGAAGGTGTAGAAGCAATTAAGGTTCAAAGCTACATCCATACACCTCTTCATCAACTCAAGGTGATCCAAGGGAAGAAGAAGAAGGATGCTACAAGGAAGAATGAGCCATTCAAGCATCATCTGAAGGTACTCTAGCTCCATTTGAAGTCAGCAGTCTCAAAGGAAGAGAACAAGCTCACAAGCATCAAGAAGATACATGGATTTGTCCAAGGAAGAAGGAAGGGTACTGTAGCCGTGAACAGTACTCCGTGCAAGAAGATCTACATCAAATACAAGGCCATTCAAGCTGAGTCTCAAGCTATTCAAGTGAAGAAGGAATCAACGTGAACATCCAGAGCACACACTCAGGGGGAGCCTAAATCAGGACCTTTCTAAACTATGGTTTATTCATGTTTGGGTTTTGTGCTTTATAGTTTTAGATTTGTGTTTCTTATAAACTGCAAACTCGTGTGTGTGTGGATCGTTGTTGGATCCGTGGTTATGTGTGTGTGTGTCGTACTTGATACGTGTATGCGTAGGTCTTCTTAGATCTGCGTGTGTGTATGGATTTATCCAGATCTTAGTGTTTGTGTGTGTGGAGTGCTGCACTTGTCGCAGCGTGTGTGTGTCTTGTTGATCCGCTTGTTGGATCGTGTTGGAAACTTCATCTCTCTGTGTGTGTGTGTGTGTTTTGGGGCGCGTCCCCGTGTGTGTGGGCAGGCGTCATCCTACGTGTGTGGTTGGAGCGTCGTCTCCGTTTGGGGATTTATCCCTGAGTGAAGCCTCATCGGGTTTGGTGAGGGGTGGACGTAGGATTACCGTCGTTGCATCCGAACCACCTTAAAAACCACTGTGCACTATGGTTTGATTTGTGTGGTTTGGTCCTTTTCTCCTACCTCCATTCTAAGTGAGTGTATATGTTAATTGTTGTTACGGATTTATCTACGTATATCTTGCATATTCTATATCTCATCATACAAAGTTTGATAAATCCAATTTGTATTCAAATAATTTTGAATCTCTTAACTAGCATTCTATCACATATTTTAAAAAGGCCAAAAGTTTCCTTAAAATTTGTAAACACCCAATTCACCCCCCTCTTGGGTGTCATTGATCGCGGGACTTCAAAAAAAGGGTTAAAATAATATTTTTTTTATTTTCACCCCCTTTTTGCATTACAAACCCCCAAAGAAGCATATTTATGCATATGCCCATTAGTTTCTTTAAAAATATTAATCTAATTAGATTAAATACTAGAAAAAGCCCATAAATTTCATAAAATTAGCCAAAATTCATGGATTAAATTTTAATTGATCACCAGTAAAGATCCGTTAAAGCACGAGCCTCATAGTCCCTCCCTCCTAATACAAATTTTATCCTCGAAATTTAAAAGGAAGAACAAGGAGAGAACTGAAAGGAATATACCTTATTCGAACAAGAAGGGAAATTGCTGACGCATTTCATCCTCACGTTCCCATGTAGCTTCATTACCAGAGTGACGCTGCCAGACAACCTTAACCAGAGGAATTACTTTATTTCTCAATCGTTGCTCACGACGATCTTCAATTCTGATCGGTTACTCTGGTGTGGATAAATCTGCAGTCACTTCCAGCCAAACTGAGTCATCGAGCACGTGAGATGCATCAGAAACATACTTCCTCAGCTGGGACACATGAAATACATCGTGGATTGCTTGCATTGCCGTTAGCAATTGAAGACGATAAGCCACTTGGCCCACACGTTCCAGAATAGTAAACAGACCAATATAACGGGGACTGAGGTTTCCACGCTTCCCAAACCTCATAACGCCTTTCATCAGAGATATTTTTACATACACCATATCTCCAGGCTCAAACTGCAATGGTCGCCTATGCTGATCTGCATAACTTTTCTGTCGACTCTGAGCTATCAACATTTTCTGCCTGATCAAGCGAACCACATCAGCACATTACTGAACCATATCAGGTCCTGTCAATAATATGTCACCACTCTCAAACCAGTTCAATGGTGTACAACAAGGACGCCCTTACAAAGCTTCATACGGTGCCATGCCGATGCTGGAGTGATAACTGTTATTATAAGTAAATTCCACAAGTGGCAAATGCTGACTCCACAAACCCTGCCAATCTAGGCAACACGATCTCAGCATATCTTCTAAAGTCTGAATAGTCCTTTCTGACTAACCATTTGACTGCGGATGATATGCTGAACTAAAAGCTAACTCTGTGCCCAACGCCTTTTGAAAACTGCGCCAGAAGCCAGAAGTAAACCGTGGGTCGCGATCTGACACAATTGATATTAGAATTCCATGCAATGGCACAATCTTTGGAACATAAAGCTCGGCCAACTTCTGAACACTCCATGTAACTTTAATTGGCAATAATCTTGCTATTTTTGTTAACCGATCAACTAACAGCCAGATTCCATCGAAGCCTTGTGAAGTGCGGGGTAAACCCACAACAAAATATGTCGTGACATGATCCCATTTCCACATCGGAATTTCTAAAGGCTGAAGCATCCCTCCAGGTTTTTGATGCTCAGCTTTAACCTGTTGGCATGTCAAACATTTAGACATAAATGCAGCTACATCCTTTTTCATTCCTGGCCACCAGAACTGCCTTTTCAGATTTTGATACATCTTGGTAGTGCCGGGGTGAATAGCATAACGGGATCCATGGGCTTCACGCAAGATAGTATTTCTCAACTCATCAACAACTGGAACATACAGCCTGCCACGGAGGTTGACAACTAAATCATCATCAAACTCAACATCATGCATCATTATAATGCAGGACAAATCAGAATCTGCCTGTTGAGCTTCCTTGATCTGCTGATAAATAGCTAGAGTCATCACAAGACTAGCACACATAGCTACCATCGGATCAGAAGGAATGTTCACGCTAAAAGTTTCATTAGGAAACTGTTCCCACAACTTCTATTCATGAACAAGCAGATGACTAATTTGCACTTTCCTGCTCAGAGCATCAGCCACAACATTCATTTTTCCTGGCTGATAGGAGAGAGTGAAATCATAGACTTTCATATATTCCATCCATCTGCACTGTCGGAGATTCAAATCTTTTTGAGAAAACACATACTGCAAGCTTTGATGAACGGTAAAGATCTCAAATTTCTCGAAATACAAGTAGTGTCTCCATATTTTTAGTGCAAAGATCACCGCTAAAAGCTCTAGATCATGAGTCAGATAATTCTCTTCATGCTGTTTTAATTGTCGGGATGCATAAGCTATGACTTTACCATGTTGCATAAGCACTGCACCCAGACCTACTCGAGAAGCATCTGTGCAAACCATGAATCCACCCAAGCTAGAAGGTAATACCAACACTGGAGAAGACGTGACAAGCCTTTTCAATTCATTAAAGCTCTGCTCACATTGATTTGACCAGACAAAAGGTACATCTTTATGTGTCAGTCTAGTCATCGACGTGGCAATCCGTGCAAAGTCTTGAATGAATCTTCGATAATAACCAGCAAGACCCAGAAAACTTCTGATCTCCGTCATAGTCCTCGGTCTCTGCCATTGAAGAATAGCTTCGATTTTAGCTGGATCAACGGTGACTCCGTCACCAGAAATCACATGGCCGAGAAAATGAACTTCCCAAAGCTAAAACTCACATTTACTGAACTTTGCATAGAATTCGTGATCTTGCAGAGTCTGCAATACAATCCTGAGATGCTGAACATGTTCCTCTTTAGAAGCTGAATAAACAAGAATATCATCGACAAAGATCACAACAAACCGGTCCAAATATGGACGGAACACACGCTGCATCAGGTCCATAAAAGCTGCTAGAGCATTGGTTAGCCGAACGGCATAACCAAAAACTCATAATGACCATAACGCGTACTAAAAGCAATCTTTTCCACGTCAGATTCTTGAATCCGCAATTGAAAATAGCCAGATCGAAGATCAATCCGTGAAAAGACAGTAGCAGACTGCAATTGATCAAACAAATCATCAATCATGGGCAGAGGATATTTATTCTTGACAGTCACCTGATTCAATTGCCTGTAATCAATACATAGCCTCAGGCTTCCATCTTTCTTCTTCACAAATAAGACTGGAGCACTCCATGGGGAAAAGCTGGGATGAATATAGCCTTTTTCCAATAATTCTACCAATTGTGCCCTCAGTTCCTTCAATTCAGTTGGAGCCATACGGTATGGTGCCTTTGCCAAAGGTGCCGTACTTGAAATCAAATCAATCACCATTTCTATTTCTCGCTGAGGAGGTAAGCCTGGTAACTCATCAGGAAATACATCAGGAAATTCACAGACCACAGGAATGGCATTGATATCCTGCTGTGGCGCCTCAATAGTAACCACAGAAGCTAAGAATCCCTGACAACCTGCATTAAGCAATCTACAGGCTCAAATAGCAGAAATAAGCAAGCGAGAAGAACGAGATCGAATACCTTGAAAATAAAACGCTGGTTTCCCATGTGGCTAAAAATAGACTTTCTTTGATCTGCAATCAACCACGGCTCCATATTTTTCTAACCAATCCATGCCCAGAATAATATCATAATCAACCAGCTGCAACACATATAATCTAGCCGGCAACTGATGATTACCAATCATAATAGGTGACTATGCCAGACAAAGAGGAGTGAACACAAAATCCCCAGAAGGTAGTTCCACAAGTAACTCACAAGTAATTTCAGAAGTCGGCTCCTCAATACAAGCAATGAAGTTTTCAGAAATAAACGAATGAGAAGCGCCTGAATCAAATAAGACACGAGCTGCATGTCCATAAATCATAATCGTACCTTCAACAAGATGAGACGCCACAGCTTCAGCACGGATAATGCGAGAATCCTTTCCCTTTTGCTTCCTATCCGCTGCAGTAGACTGTTGGGAAGAAGATACTGAAGCTTGAGGATAATACTACTGTGCCTGAGGTGGTGGAGGAGGTCTGAACTGAGTGTTGTGCCCCTGTGGTCATTTGAGTCATTCGACATCATCCTGTGGTCATTTGAGTTATTTGATATTCTTGGTTTTGATAATGGCTGAACTTGTGCCCCTGTGGTCATTTGACTCATTCGACATCATCATGTGGTCATTTGAGTTATTTGATATTCTTGGTATTGATAATGGCTGAACACTATAAGTCATTGATGTTTGCCAAATCTCATATGACTGATATACGTGATGTTTGTTCATGACAGATATGCCAATGAATGGACAAGAAATTGAGTGATGATGGCAATAATGAAAGCTCATTGATCGCGCCGAAGCAAGGATGTAAATCTCTTCTACAAGCAAACGTCGACACTTCACATTCGGCATTTCACATAGCCAAGGTCGATGCACAATGAAACATAGCCAAGAGAACCCAAGATCAAAGAATCAGTTGACACCTTCAAGACTGTCAAGGTTGATGTCACAGATGAGAACATGATGCTAAAGGAGTCAAGTGACTGAGCTAAAGGGTTAATGGTCTGAACCAGGGAAACCCGGGAACTGCCCAGTTGGCGGTCGACCGCCAGCCCAGGGGCGGTCGATCGCTCCTGCCAGCAACCAAAGGCCAGCAGGATTCTCAGTGGCGGTCGACCGCCAGCCCAGGGGCGGTCGATCGAAATACCAGGGACTAAATTTCTACAGCGTTTCTCAGTAGCGGTCGACTGCCAGAAGGTTCCGGTCGATCGCCAGTCTCGAGCCAACAAATGTTGACTTTATTTTCCACTTCGAGAAGAGCCTCTTTCCTTGTATTTCTTTAATCCTAAAGTCACCCAATCCCCCATGGATTGTGGATCTGGTCTGGAGGATGTCAAAGGACCATTCAAATGGTATAAAACAAACACTTGAGGGGTTAGAAACCCTAAGGCTTCAAGGGGAACAAGGAGATACCAAGGGAGGTTAGAGGAGGTGATTCGCGGGTACTATAGTACCTCCATGAATAGTGCTTCGGGCTGGAGTTCTTCATCCATCCAAGGTGATTCAAGCTTATTTCTAAAGCCATCAACCTCCAAGAAGGTGTAGAAGCAATCAAGGTTCAAGGCTGCATCCATTATCTCCTCCATCAACTCAAAGGGGATTTAAAGAAAGATGGATCAAGGGAGATCAAAGGAGGCTTGGAAGAAGAGGTACTGTAGCCGTGAACAGTACTTCGTGAAGAAGTTCTTCATCCATTTCAAGGTGTTTCAAGCTCATATCAAAGCAAGCAATCTCCAAGGAAGTGCAGAAGCAAGCAAGGCTATCAAGGTGATCCAAGGAAGCTGATTTCACAAGGTTTTCAAGGGAGATCAAATCTGCATCCTTTATCAAAGGTGATCCAAGGAAGATCATTTCACAAGGAATAATATACCATTGAAGCATCAGATTCAAGCTCCAGCAATCTCAGACAAGATCTTTTCTCCTTGAGCATATTCTATATCTTGTTTGAGTGTTTTTATATCTTGTTCTTTTTCCATTTCATTCAAATATTTGAAACTGAAGATCGTCCCTACCGGTGGTTAGTAGGAAGGCAATCGGAAGTTGTCTGATCTGCGGTGATTGACGTCCCTACCGGTGGTTAGTAGGAAGGTAATCTAAAGTTGTCCGATCTGCGGTGATTAACGTCCCTACCTGTGATTAGTAGGAAGGCAATCGGAGGTCTTTCCGATCTGCGGTTTGGTGCGCTGCACTAGTGAAGCCTCACCGGGTTTGGTGAGGGGTGGACGTAGAACTGGGGATTCAGTCCGAACCACCTTAAAATCCTTTGCATTGTGGTTTGCTTGTGCGATTGCTTTATGCTAGATACATGCTTAGGTTTAATCTTTATATTACTTATTCATCTTGCTAAGTAAATCGTTGTGAGCTATGCTAAGCTAGTTATATTCTGCTGCGATTCTTTTTATCTAGCTTGAAAGAGGGGTGTTCTGCGAAAAGAGGGGCAGATCTATTCACCCCTCCCCTCTAGATCCGCCATCCACTACTCAACAAGTGGTATCAGAGACTGGCTCTGCCATTCCCAGATCCTACGATCTGCAGGGAAAGATCCCGATGTATTTTATTTAGATGGCTTCATATGCTACACATGCTTCGATGGTTTCTCCGCCCATTTATGATGGTTCATATTTTTCTACATGGGTAGAAAAAATGTTCATCTATGTTAGCTCCATAGATACACAATTGTGAACTCTTATATACGATGGTCCTCATGAGCTGCCATCAAACTCAATTGATTGGTCAGCCGAACATAAGACCAAACATAATGATAATCTTGCTGCATATAACTTAATTATAGCTACAATTGATCTCAGACTAACTCATCTTATGTCCTCCTGCAGCACAGCCAAGCAAGTACTGGACAAGTTGGTGAAAAACAATGAAGGGAAGGAACAAGAACAAGAATGCTTCATGGCCGACCGTGCAGAACAGTCCAGCAATACATCCTCATCACAGGTAAACTCTGACTCCCAGGAATTCACTTTTGAAGAGCTTATGGAAGCCTATCATGAGTTGATTACACAATACAAAAAGGTAAAAATAGAATTCAAAAATTTGAAAAAGGATCTCAAGAAAATTAACCAAAATGAAAGCTCGTTTTGTAAAAGCGTTCTACTTTTGAAGAGCTTAACGACACTCTTTCTTTTGATCTAGATACGCATAAACAAAGCATTGCATGTCCAAGGGATAAAAATGAAAATCTTCATGATGAAATCACTAGGTTGGAAGAAATTGTAATAAAACTTCAAAACCAACCTAAGTCAATCTCTAATGATCAAACTATGGCCGATGGGCTAATTCATGATGAGAGGTTGATTGAAGAAAGTAAACAGTCTGAAACTCAAAGTGAAAAGGTCCTAAAAGAAAATGAAGTTTCATGCTCTGCTAATTTTGCATGCAAAGAATGCTCATTCTTGAAAAAGATAAATATGGGTCTCCATGATGATCTTGAATGGCAACAAAATCTGATTGATTCTCTGAAAGAAGAGAATAGAGAATTGTTGAAAAAGAAAATTAAACTTGAACAAGATGAAGAAGAACAGAATGAAAAATTGGTTGCACTTGGAAAAGGCAAGACAGTCATTGATGATTGCTCTGAAACATTACATGCTTTAGAACAAGAAAATCAAAATCTTAAAGCGGTAAATGCCATGCTCAATGAGCAATTGGCAGCATGCGAAGAGGGTCTTGATGAATCTAAACAGCATATTTCCTCACTTGAAAATAAAATTCAAGGTTTGAATGATTTCCTATCAATGTTTGCCCAAGACCAAGATTCTGGCTCTTCAGAAGCCACCACTTCCCGTGGTCACCAAAAACGGCATACTGCTCGAAAGAAAAGTAAAATTCAGCATGCTCATCCAAACATGCACCACAAAATGTCCAATGCTAAATACCATGCTTTCCACAAAATGAATGTCCATTGTTATTATTGTGATAGACTTGGTCACACTGTGCATGATTGTTTCATCCTGATAAATGATGAGCTTAGAGCAGGACAGCAAGTGAAAGGGCAAGGAAAGAAACAGGTCAACACTGGCAGAGGGCCTGCTCAGCAGAACTCTGCACAAAATCGCATGGAGATCAGAAGTGTCGACATTCCCATCCAGACAGGTCGACACTCCCCATGGCCTTCGAAAGAAATGCTTCTCTCTGCTGCCTTCATTGTGGTAAGACTGGTCACACTGACTAGGAATGTTGGCATCTGAAAGAAAGACACCACCCTCATACCATGAAAGGTAAAAATCACACTCACCCATAAAAGCATAGTCCACATGCACATGCACATGAACATAAAAAGAATAATCAATCTTTTGTGCGTTATTTCTATTGTGGGAAAAATGGGCATGAGATATATGATTGCCACACAATAAGGGAGGATGATGTGATTGCCCTGAAAAAGAGGAGCCAAGATGCTAAACATGTTGCTAACCCACAAGGACCCAAGTAAGCTTGGGTACCTAAAAATTCCAAATGAGAATTTTGGGTGCAGGATGCCTTGGAGCTGAGAAATGAATGGTCAGGTAAATAAAAGCTCAAGGCACAGGTATGTAAATAATTTTTTTTTGTCATTTTACATGTTTAGTCTTGACATGTAGATAATGCATCATAAGTTTACCCATTTTGTTCAATAAAATTCTGCAAACTGAATTGCTTGTTTGAAATGATGATTTATCCCCCATGGTGTGAAGATGAACACATGAGCTAGATCAATTACTCACACCCTGCTTGACCTCTGGTATTTCAAATGGTCGAGGGTTGAAAGGCAAGCCATGCTTGCCCAGAACCCTTACTATGCATGAGAAGGATCTAAGATCAAAACCTCCGCCGTGTACCAGAGATCAATTATTTCAGCTGTTTAATTCATGAGAAACTTGTTGTGCTCATGAAGTTGATGTGATGATAAGTTGTTTGGTACCTGATATCAGCCACATGAAATTCTTGGATTTTTGTTTTGATGATGCATATCATGGCTGCATTTTCAACTCATTATTCATGTCAGCATTGTTCAAAGGGGAAGTCTAGCAATTGGCATCATCATGTTGGATTCAGTTAAAAATCAATTGTGAATGATTTGTGTTTGCATCATCTTGTGATCTCATATTCTCTAATACAAATCATGTTTATGAAAACACAAAAAAGTACAATCATCATGCAACATCTTCATTACATTATGCATTCACATAAGTCTTAGGCTACATAGTTCATTGCCAACCCATGCATGCTTTCAGTAGGAGTCAACATCTACAACCTTTGCATGCTCCCTTAGAATAAAGTTGTATCAAATGGATGTAAAAAGTGCTTTCTTGAATGGTTTGATCAAGGAAGAAGTCTGTGTGGAGCAGCCCCCTGGCTTTGAGAACTCTAACCATGCAGATTTTGTATAGAAGCTAGACATGGCACTTTATGGCTTGAAGCAAGAACCAAGAGCTTGGTATGAGAGACTAAGCTTGTTCCTCATTGAAAAAGGGTACACACGAGGTAAGGCAGATCAAACACTGTTCACTAAGAAGCAAGGTAAGAACATCTTGATTGTTCAAATTTATGTTGATGATATTGTGTTTGGTTCTACTAAATCTGAAATGTGTGAGGAATTTACTAACCTCATGACTAGCGAATTCGAGATGAGCATAATGAGAGAACTCCAATTTTTTCTCGGTTTGCAGGTCAACCAAGGAGAAGATGGGTGCTTCATAACTCAAGCCAAATACATCAAGGAGCTACTGAAAAGATTTGACATGACAAACAGCAAAATAATTGTAACACCTATGAGCACCACAACATCACTGGATTCGGATGAAAATGGTAAATTAGTGGATGCAAAGATCTATAGAGGTATGATCACATCTTTGCTTTACTTGACTGCATCCCGAAAAGATATCCAGTTTAGTGTATGCCTTTGTGCTAGATTTCAAGCTAGTACTAGAGAATCCCACTTGATTGCCGTCAAACGTATCCTTAGATATCTTATCGGCACTCAAGATTTGGGATTGTGGTATCCGTCATCATGTGATTTATCTCTTATATCTTATTCTGATGCGGAATATGCTGGATGCAAGCTGGATCACAAAAATACTAGTGGCTACTGCCAGTTTCTGGGTGGGTGTTTAGTTTCTTGGGCCTCCAAGAAACAACACTCAGTTGCCCTCTCAACCGCAGAGGCAGAATATGTTGCTGCGGGGAGCTGTGGCACCCAAGTGTTGCGGATTAAACACCAACTCCAAGACTACTTAGTGGATCTTGGTTGTGTCCCGATTCTGTGTGATAACACTAGTGCTATCAACATTGCCAAAAATCCAGTCCAGCATTCTAGGACTAAGCATATTGAGATTAGGCATCACTTCATTAGAGATGAGGTCGTTAAGAAAAATTTTGAACTACATTTTGTTGATACTCTAAATCAAATTGCTGATATTTTCACCAAGCCCTTGTGTAATGACAGGTTTTCAACACTCAGAAGGGAGGTTGGTCTTTGCCGACCTCATGCCAATAAAAATTGAAATGATGATCTTGTTCAATTTAGTGTGTGTTTTTACAGATTGGTGTTCCATGCATTATTTATATGTAAATATGTTTTTTTGCATATGGTGTGGCATTTCATGTAGTCATGATGCATAATAATGAATTGAATTCATGTTCACAATACATTGCATGATTTGTGTTCCATCATTCTTGCATGGCCATGGTATATCAAATGTTGATGTATGGAAAGGCAGGATATGCTTGCCTAGAAGAACTTAATACGCGTGAGGTTTCACCTCCGCCAAGTACCATGCGTCACTGTCGCATATAGGCCATATAGTAAGGGGGAGTTGTCTCTTTGCAGCATTCATGGATTTATTTCATCTTCATTCTGTTGCATTTAATAAGTGTACAACCATGGGTTGGGTCATACATTTCATTTCTGCCACCTTCATGAGTGACTAGGTCAACCTCATTTGTCATTCAACTTGCTTGCAAACATAACTCCTTCGTGCATCCATTGCATATCCTTAGGGGGAGTTTTATTGATTCACTTAACTTCTTGCAATCTGCACTTCACTGGCTTACAGTCTGATTTGAGATCATGAGACCGACAGAACTACGGCGTAAGAGCTTTCTATTATATGCCCTGATGATTGTCCATCCAATGAAAATGGTTCAGATTTAATGATTTCTTTGAAGTTCTGAAATATTTGTTTTGAAATCATCTATGTTATGTGATTTTAATAGACCTTAACTAGAGATTGCATATTATGCTTTGAATGACTATCCTGAAATCTGAAAATTCAAAATTCATGATCATCTTGGTGATACACTCAGGCTTAGTAATGTTCTTAAACATCTTGATGAGTTGGAATTCTTGGAAATCAATTTGACAGAGTAATGATATTGTTGCATGGAGAAATATGTCACGTCATCTAATCAAGTGACGAATGATATGCCATGATGTGCCCCTATTATCTCTGTCTTACTTCATTTAGACTCTAGACAGAGCAATGGCATACTTGCTGAGAAATATATCTTCTCATCAACGAAATGAGATTGGATATGTCATGACGTGACTTTACTATCTCTATTCATTCTGAAGCATAATCGTAAGTCTTACCAAATACCTAGGAATACTGGCGTCTAAACAATGTGTATTCTTACGGCTAAGAGACATGTACTCGACTCGATTGCTCATAAAATATGAGTCATGTGCATAAAACTGCAAAAGATCATGCAAAACAATGTTGAAATCATATCATTCCATGTTTTAGTCATGATTGTTTAGCCTCAATACTAGTTTTTATGTTATTCCCTTTGTAGTTATTGAATATGGATATATAAGGCAAGGGAAGGTTACACACCGCCATGATATGTACTTTTGGTTCATTTCTATTAAACCTTGATGTAGCTGCTTTTCGAACTCCACTGTTGATCTCGGATTTCATTAGCTTTGAACCATATATACATTGCTCACGGTCTGGTTCAGTTTTGCATATAATGGCTTGCTCTTCACTTCCATTCAGCTCTGATCTCTCAGACTTTTGTAGCCTTCTCTACTTTATCCCTCCCTTTTTGATGTTGTCAAAGGGGGAGAATTCTTTGTGTGAGTCCCTTGTAAGAGTTGTGCGTTGTCGATCTACGAGGGTTGTCATAGGGGGAGAAACCTTTGTGAGCTTTGTGTTTGAGTGTTGATGGGGGTTTGCATAATTGCATAGCATTCATATGCTTTGATCGTTCATGCATACATATCCGCATTCATTCATATGCTTTGTGTTCATATCTGCATTCACATGCTTTAATTATTATGGATCTTGAGTTGTACATGTCGCATATGTTATACATTTTGCCATTTTGGATATTGCTGCCACATAATGACTCACAGTGTTGCCATCATCAAAAAGGGGGAGAATGTTGTGCCCCTGTGGTCATTTGAGTCATTCGACATCATCCTATGGTCATTTGAGTTATTTGATATTCTTGGTTTTGATAATGGCTGAACTTGTGCCCCTGTGGTCATTTGAGTCATTCGACATCTTCTTGTGGTCATTTGAGTTATTTGATATTCTTGATTTTGATAATGGCTGAACACTATAAGTCATTGATGTTTACCAAATCTCATATGACTGATATACGTGATGTTTGTTCATGATAGATATGCCAATGAATGGACAAGAAATTGAGTGACGATGGCAAGAATGAAAGCTCATTGATCGCCCCCAAGCAAGGATACAAATCTCTTCTACAAGCAAACATCGACACTTCACATTCGGCATTTCACATAGCCAAGGTCGATGCACCATGAAGCATAGCCAAGAGAACCCAAGGTCAAAGAATCAGTTGACACCTTCAAGACTGTCAAGGTTGATGTCACAGATGAGAACGGACTGCTAAAGGAGTCAAGCGACTGAGCTAAAGGGTTAACGGTCTGAACTGGGGAAACCCGGGAACTGCCCAGCTGGCGGTCGACCGCCAGCCCAGGGGCGGTCGACCGCTCCTGCTAGCAACCAAAGGCCAGCATGATTCTTAGTGGCGGTCGACCGCCAACCCAAGGGCGGTCGACCGGAAATACCAAGGACTACATTTCTACAGCGTTTCTCAGTAGCGGTCGACCGCCAGAAGGTTCCGGTCGACCGCCAGCCCCGAGCCAACAAATGTTGACTTTTTTTTCCACTTCGAGAAGAGCCCCTTTCCTTGTATTTCTTTAATCCTAAAGTCACCCAATCCCCCATGGATTGTAGATCTGGTCTGGAGGATGTCCAAGGACCATTCAAATGGTATAAAACAAACACTTGAGGGGTTAGAAACCCTAAGGCTTCAAGGGGAACAAGGAGATACGAAGGGAGGCTAGACGAGGTGATTCGCGGGTACTGTAGCACCTCTGTAGCACCTCGATAAATACCTTTGCGTAAATTCAAAACTTCTTCTTAAAAGAAAGCATACATGAAGGCTTTAGCATATATGAAGGCTTTACACAAAGAACCCAACCTCACAAGGACTATAATAAAAATATACAAGCTAACCCTACTTTGTAACATAATGAATCATGAGGGCTTTGTGTAAAGAGCCAAAACCTTAGGGGGACTAGTATATAAAATTACAAACCCTCACTTTATGCATACGTAATACACTCTTCTTAAAAAATCATAGGTTTTGGTTGAAGAACTAAGGAGGACTAGAATACAAATGTGCAATCCAACTTTATGCACATGGGTAAGGAATCTTACTTGGGAGGTCTTGTACCAAGAAACAAACCATGAGGGGGTTAATATATAAATGTACAAAACACCTTTAAACACATGGGCCATGATAGTACGTAGTAGATTCCTTTCCCACCCACCAAAGGAATTGACGCCCCTAACGAGGGCGTCAATTTCCAAATTGAAGACCCCTTACATGGGCGTCATTTAAAGAATTGAAGACATGCATAAAGGCGTCAATTTGAATAGCATAAAATATTAATATAAATATGTATATACTGATTGTCAGCACGCGAGTGGGGTAGAGTTGTCTCACAAATAACGCCCTCTTTCAAGGCGTCATTTCCATCCCAGACAAATGGCACCCTCATGCAAGGCGTCATTTACATAATTAACGACCCTTTACAAGGGCGTCATTTAAACACGTGATTCTAGAAGATTGACACACGAGCAACCCATTCGAGCTGGCAAAAACAATGCCCACTCAGCATGACCCACAAGGCATTAACCAATGCCTTATCATTCCCTATAACTAATCGCATCCGTAGCACTGTCAGAGGCTACTGCTGTGCTGCAGAGGCATCTTCCTCCCGAGGCTACATCCTGCTACGATCCTGCTGCAGCTCTGAACCTCGCATCACACGACAAAAGGTAGGTGTTCTCAAATTCTTGCCTAACCAGTAGCTAAATAGGTTAACTGATTCATGCTTAGAGTTCGATTAAATAGTCAACCATGCTATATATCATCCGAATCAAGCAATAATCATGTATATATCATGTTAGTTCAATAGCCTGATACATATTATCATGATCTTTATGAGTTGAACATAGTCTGTTAAGCGTGATTTCATTAGTTTCATGAGTTTTTGAGCATATTATTTTTTTTATTATTAACCATATTTTCAAACCTTAATATATAGCCTCTGTTACACTAGTACATTCATGTTTAAAATCCGGAGGCCCCTAGCCCTTTTTGTAAATGACGCCCCTGACCAGGGCGTCCATTTTAAAATTGAAGACTGTTCGCATAGTCGTCGTTTAAATGAAGACACCGCCAGTGTCGTCATTTTAATTTCTAAAATTTCCGGAAGCTAATAAATCTAACACATTCAAAAATCAATAACTATCTAACTAAATCACTAAAATTTTACATGATTATGTTTCACGAATCCTGATATTTTTCTCAACATATTCGTACAATTACTTTATGATTCAGAATGTTTTTTTTACACTGATGAATAGTGATGAATAGTTCACCACCTTCTGTAAGAGACACCCCTGACAAGGGCGTCACTTCAGAAATTGAAGACTGTTCATACAGTCGTCATTTAAATGAAGACATGCATCATGTCGTCAATTCAATTTCTTGGAATTTTCGAGAATCAGTAAATTAAAACATTCAAAAATCCATAAAAATTGAACTAAAATACGAAATTTTAAAATGAACGCATTTCTAGAATCCTGACATTTTTCTCAACATATTCGCATCATTACTTCCTGATTTAGAACATTTTTATACGGATGAATAGTATATGAATAGTGTGTGAATAGTGAAATAATTTTGTAAATGATGCCCCTGACCAAGGCGTCAATTATCAAATTGAAGACTATGCAAATAGTCGTCAATTAATTGAAGACATGACCCATGTCGTCAATTTAATTTCTTGGATTTTGAGTAACTGATAATTCAACGCATTCAAAAATCCATAACTATCAAACTAAAGCACGAAATTTTTGCATGAACATGTTTCTGGAATCCTGACATTTTTCTCAACATATTCGTATCATTACTTTCTGATTCAGAACATTTTCACACGGATGAATAGTACATGAATAGTGCATGAATAGTGAAATAATTTTGTAAATGACGCCCCTGACCAGGGCGTCAATTACCAAATTGAAGACTACGCAAACAGTCGTCAATTAACTGAAGACACGACACATGTCGTCAATTTAATTTCTTGGAATTTCCATGAATCATTAAATCAAAGCGTTCAAAAATCTATAACTAATAAACTGGACTATGAAATTTTTGGGCGAATATAGTTCTGTGATCCTGAGATTTTTCTCTACCTGTCCATGTCTTCGATTCCTGATTTACTGGAAGAATTAAAAATGAATAGTGTTTAAATAGTAAACTGTGACTCATAATGTAGAGCCACTATGTTCAGACAATTATAATTTTTTTAACCTAATCACGAAACTCCTGCATGAATATGGTTCTGGAACCCTCATAATTTTCTCTATTTAACTATGTACTTAATTCCTGATTTAATGAAAGTATTAAAAATGAATAGTGTTTGAATAGTGTTTTGAGTCACGAAATGTACATTCCCGGCGTAAATCACCCCAATTTATTAAATATCAAAACCCAACAATTTCGCATGAGCATGATTCTGAACTCCCGAGAATATCCTCTACATGTCCATATCCTTACTTTCTATTTTTGAAAAAAATTTACGGTATGAATAGTCTATAAAAGTCACTATTTCAATGAATAGTATCACTTTTCCAAATAAAAGAATTTTTTTGATATAGACACGTAGATAGGTAGAGAAAAATATAAGGAATCTAACGGTATGCTCATGCATTACATTAGGTATCATGATTCACATTTATTAAATTTTTCACATGGATGATTTATATACTAAATGATTAATATATACATAAACTTAGAAATGACGACTGTTTAAACAGTCGTCGTTCACAAAACTGACGACCTAGTCTAGGGCGTCATTTGGGGGTGAATAGTATTTTTCAAAGCACAGTACGTGAATAGTAATGAATAGTAATGTAAATAGTAATTGAATAGTACTCTTAAATAGTAAATTGGCATAATTGCATATTGGCCCTTATGGATGTTCTAACTTTTGTTTAACCTTACGATAGAGTTATCTAGACTTTTGTTTAGGAAAAAGTATATATATTAATACTTTTTTTTCCCGCATTTCTATCGTGGTTTGTACCGACGCAACCCAAAGTCATTTTCTTACATATTATGAGTCCTTGAATTCCATTCCATAAAAATCTACCTTGTATATCCTACTAAGGCAACCCTTGAAACTCTATATTGGCTATAAAATGAGAGTGGATGTCAAAAGTAATACATGAAATGCTGTGCATATAGGGCCCGGTCTGGTCCAGGGAGGAGCACCCGAAGGTACTTGTGCCCATGGGAGTTTATTGACCACGGTGTTTAGCATTGCACCGGAGTACTTGCTTGACTTGAGACACTCCACCCTACTCTCTCTCTTTCCTCACTTGACTTGACTTGCGTGGCCCGGAACGGGCAATACTTGACTTGTGGCCCGAGAAAAGGTGAAATACTTGCGTGATTGAAATAGCCAATTCTACTGATACGTACTTAACTTCACTTGCTTGAATAAAATTTTATTTGCTCGTACCTGAGATATACTTGTACATGAGTACATACTCACACTTAAATTCGTAATCGTACATGAATCCCTGCTAGACCCGAAGTGGCATTTACATCTATAATTCTTGAAATACTACTGGTCAAATACTTGAAATCTTGATATACTCTCTGTATACAGCTCTTGATCTCTTATTGTTCACCATGTATAGATATACCTGCATACCCGATTTTTTTATACGTACGTCATGCATAGCCATACTGATAATACATGTAAATTATAATTCACGTAAAGATTGCTCGAATTTGAGATGTAATTCCTACTGAGCGATTCGCTCATCCAGTTACCTCCTAACATTTTCAGGTGATTCGGATAGCGACAAGAATGGGTTTGAGGCCGAGTGAAGAGTGCTAGAACGCCATCCATTTATCATTAGCTAGTCGAGTCTTTGAATTTATTTGAGTCTACCTTGTATTCCCAATTATATCAGTTAATGGTATAAACTTTGTGTTAAGTCGTGTAGCCTAATATTTGGCTTTCTAAATTTGAAAATTTGTCATGGAATATCTTTATTTCCTTTGATTAATCAAATAAACATCACTTGGACTATTGTAATTTATTAGATTTTTAGTCATTTGCGCACTCCGAAATTTTGTATGTTAAAATTCTTATCGCTCTAATGACACGATCTATATAGACGCGTCATGCATCCGAGTATCTTCCACGCTCGGGATGTGACAGTCTTCGTGGTATCAGAGCGTAGGTTTTCAAACCTAGGGAACTAGAAGAAATAAAAGGTTAGAAATTGAAATCTAAGTATAAAAAAACTTGAGTCCAAGGATAGGTAAAACTTGAGTCCAAGGATAGATATACCTTACCCGGTGAGATGGGTAGAACCATGGGTTAAGATCTATAATGACTTTTGACCTTATAAAAAAAACCCGACCTTTATTATTCATAAACTCTTTTGTAGGATCATGGCTGCTGAAAGAGCACAATGGCGCGAGATGCAGCGCACCGTGCAGGGCCTTACACAGGCACTACAACAAGTGGCCCAAGGCGGAGACCACCGTGGAGCGGGTGATCTCCACCGGAGTTTCCGTAACATGAACCCACCAAGGTTCATAGGTTCGTCCGACCCCGAGGATGCCGAGAATTGGCTGAAAGAGATGGAACGAATCTTCCGTGTGATGCAATGCACAGACGAGGAGAAGGTTTTACTGGCCGTATTCCAACTGGAGCGGGACGCTCGATGCTGGTGGGAATCCATAGAAGCAACACTGCCAGAATACCATGTCACATGGGATGAATTCACGGAGCATTTCAACAACAAGTACTTCTCCGACCATATCCAGGAGAAGAAGGCCGCGGAATTCGCCGTTCTAAAACAACGGGCCTTGAAAGTGGCCGAGTATGAGGCCCAGTTTTCCAGATTATCTAGGTATGCACCCCACTTGGTGTGTACATAAAAGATGAAGGCGAGAAGATTCCTCAACGGGCTTCGGCCCCATTATATCACACAACTTGTCCCGATGGACATCCAAGTCTATTCGGAGATAGTTCGGCGGGCCCAATTGCTGGAAGACGCCACCAAATTATCCGAGAGAATCCGAGGAAGAGATAAGAAGGAACCCGTCACAAGCCCGGGAAAATTCAAACAATCCTTCAACAAGAAGCGGTTCTTCATGGGAGGGGAGCCCTCCAAGGCAAAAAAATTTCAGAAGAATGACAGGCCATTCTCCACCACTACACCATCAAAGGAAATATGCAAGTATTGTGATAAAGCTTGCCATAAGACCGAGGAATGCTGGAGGAAGTTAGGAGCTTATCTTCGATGCGGGAGCCAAGAGCATCGGATCCCAGACTGCCCACTAATGAAGGAGTAGGACATCAAAGACGAGAAGCGTCCGGTGAAGAAACAAGGTCGTCTGCAAGCTCTCCGAGAGACGGAACCCACTGAAGGCGGAATTGTGGAAGGTACTCTCACTATTTGTTCTAAAACTGCTCAAGTTCTATTTGATACCGGAGCAACTCATTCATTCGTTTCCAACCAATTTGCTGCTTCATTTTCTAAGAAACATGAACTGTTAGATTTGGTAATATCTACACCTCTTGGAAACGAGTCTGATATCACTTACCACTATCCAAATTGTGAAGTGATGATTAAGGGAAGCAATTTGCCTGCTGACCTAATATGCCCATATATGAAGGGTTATGATGTCATACTAGGTGTCGACTGGTTATCCACACACCAAGCGATGGTAGATTGCCGGCATGGCAAGGTAACCTTCGTGGATTTCCCAGAGCTAGTTTACAATAGCCCTCAGAGTAAATCACTTCTTATATCAGCACTCTGAGCTAGTAAACTTATGAATAAGGGATGCATGGTATTCATAGCATTCGTGACTGCCACAGAAGTTGAGAAGGTTAAACTTGAAGACATCCGTGTAATTTGGGATTTTCCCGATGTTCTTCCAGAAGATTTAATCGGCTTACCCCCGGAAAGGGAAGTGTCGTTCACAATCGACCTTGTCCCTGGTGCTGGCCCTGTCTCTAGGGCACCATACAGAATGTCCCCTGCTGAGCTGAATGAACTAAATGAACAACTAATGGAGTTATTGAAAAAGGGTTTCATCAGGCCGAGTACTTCCCCTTGGGGAGCACCCGTGCTATTCGTCAAAAAGAAGGATGGATCGATGAGGCAATGCATCAATTATCGGCAACTAAATAACCTTACAATCAAGAACAAATACCCGCTGCCAAGGATTGACGAGCTGTTCGATCAGTTATCAGGAGCTTCATATTTCTCCAAGATTGATCTTCGTTCTGGTTACCACCAATTAAAGATCAAAGAAGAAGACATTCATAAAACTGCATTCTGAAGCAGGTATGGGCATTACAAATTTACTGTTATGCCTTTCGGACTAACAAATGCCCCGCAGCTTTTATGCAATTAATGAACAGCATATTCAGGCCCTATTTAGACCAATTCATTGTGGTCTTTATTGATGATATTCTGATCTATTCCAAGACCGAAGATGATCATGAAGAACATCTCAAGAAGGCACTACAGATATTAAGGGAAAACAAGCTATATGCCAAATTCAGCAAATGCGAGTTCTGGCTCGAGGAAGTTTCCTTCTTAGGCCATATTATTTCGAAGAATGGAATTGCTGTTGACCCGTCCAAGGTCGAAGCCATGAAGAACTGGGAACGACCCACAAATGCAACTGAGATTCGAAGCTTCTTGGGTCTAGCTGGTTACTATCGGCGTTTTATCAAGGACTTCTCCAAGATTGCCGTTCCTTTGACCAGGTTAACCCGCAAGGAAGTGCCTCATGAGTGGAATGAAGACTATGAAAAGAGTTTCTAAGCTTTGAAGGATCTCTTGACCACTGCTCCAGTCTTATCATTACCAATGGAAGGAGAAAAATATGAGGTATATACTGATGCTTCTGGTATTGGCCTCGGATGTGTATTGATGCAGAATGGGAGAGTCATTGCATACTCTTCCCAACAATTGAAGAAACATGAAGAGAACTACCCGGTTTACGACTTAGAACTGGCAGCGGTAGTATTTGCTTTGAAGATATGGAGGCACTATCTCTACGGAGAACAATTTACTGTATACTCCGATCATAAAAGCCTCAAGTACTTATTCTCCCAAAAGGAGTTGAACATGCGGCAAAGACGTTGGCTCGAGTATCTCAAGGATTTCGACTTCACTATACAGTATCATCCTGGTAAGGGTAATTCCGTAGCTGATGCCTTAGTCGAAAGTCGAGAGTGATATTGGCCAACTGTATGATACTAGAATGGAAGCTGCTGGAGAAATTCTCTGAGCTTGATATCAGCACAGATGAGAAGAACATGTGTATTATTCTATCTCATATGAGCCTACATCCAGATTTTCTACCTGAAATCAAGAAGCTATAGGAAGAAGATCCCTCACTAGTGGAGATAAAGAGCAAGCTGGACCAGAGACTGGATTTCAAGCTGGCACCTGATGTCAGATTACTATTTCATGAATGGACATGTGTGCCCGACTGTCCCGAATCGAAGAAGAAGATTCTTGAAGAAGCTCGTCGATTGAGGTATACGATCCACCCTGGAGCCACTAAGATGTACCAAGACTTGAAAAGAACTTTCTGGTGGCCTAACATGAAAAGGGAGGTAGCAGACTTTGTGTCTCGTTGCCTCACATGCCAACAAGTGAAGGCGGAACATCAAAAACCCGCCGGAAAGCTACATCCGCTAGATATTCCCAAGTGGAAGTGGGAAGACATTGGCATGGATTTCATCATGGGTTTGCCCAAGTCTAGGGGCGGATATGATGGAATTTAGGTAATTATCGACCGGCTAACTAAATCGGCCCATTTCTTACCCATCAAAAGCCGATGGTCAATCGACGTACTTGCTGCCCTGTATATCAAGGAGATGGTTAGATTGCATGGAGTTCCCATCTCGATCGTATCTGACCGAGACCCGCGCTTCACCTCTTATTTCTGGAAGAGCCTACACCACTCTCTGGGGATGAAACTCAACTACAGCACTGCTTTTCATCCCCAGACAGATGGACAGACTGAGAGGACTAATCAAGTTGTGGAAGATATGTTGAGAGCATGCATTATAGACTTTGGCGGAAGTTGGCATGACCACTTACCACTAGCCGAATTTGCATATAACAACTGCTATCAAGCCAGTATACAAATGGCACCTTTCGAGGCATTATATGGCAGGAGTTGCCGATCTCCCATATGCTGGGATGAAGTCGGTGAAAAATAAATTCTAGGCCCAGACATGGTACGAGATTCTATTGAGAAGATATAACTCATTAGAGAAAGGTTAATGATAGCACAGTCAAGGCAGAAATCTTATGCCGATAATAGAAGGCGAGACCTGGAATTTCAAGTTGGAGATCATATTTTCCTCAAGGTATCTCCCGACCGAGGCATTAGAAGATTCGGTGTTAAAGGCAAACTAACACCAAGGTTTATTGGTCCATTCGAAGTATTGGAAAGAGTAGGCGAGGTGGCTTATCGCATCGCCCTACCTCCACAACTGTCAGAAGTGCACAATGTATTTCATGTTTCTATGCTGAAGAAATATGTGCACGATCCCTTCCATGTCATTGACCACAATGATTTAGTGGTACAGAAGAACCTTACTTACGAGCAGAAGCCACTGAAGATCCTCGACCGAGAAGTTCGAGTTCTAAGGAACAAGACGATCCCTATGGTGAAAATTCAATGGAATCAATGTTTAGAACAAGAAGCTACATGGGAAATTGAGGAATCCATGAAAAGAAGATTTCCAGAGTTATTCTAATTGTAAGTACTCTACACCTTTCCTATTCCTGTATAATATAGTTGAATTTGGGGACCAAATTCTTTTAAGTGGGGGAGGGTGTAGCACCCTGATAAATACCTTTGCGTAAATTCAAAACTTCTTCTTAAAAGAAAGCATACATGAAGGCTTTAGCATATATGAAGGCCTTACATAAAGAACCCAACCTCACAAGGACTATAATAAAAATATACAAGTCAACCCTACTTTATAACATAATGAATCAAGAGGGCTTTGTGTAAAGAGCCAAAACCTTAGGGGGACTAGTATATAAAATTACAAACCCTCACTTTATGCATACGTAATACACTCTTCTTAAAAGAATCATAGGTTTTGGTTGAAGAACTAAGGAGGACTAGAATACAAATGTGCAATCCAACTTTATGCACATGGGTAAGGAATCTTACTTGGGAGGTCTTGTACCAAGAAACAAACCATGAGGGGGTTAATATATAAATGTACAAAACACCTTTAAACACATGGGCCATGATAGTACGTAGTGGATTCATTTCCCACCCACTAAAGGAATTGACGCCCCTAACGAGGGCGTCAATTTCTAAATTGAAGACCCCTTACATGGGCGTCATTTAAAGAATTGAAGACATGCATAAAGGCGTCAATTTGAATAGCATAAAATATTAATATAAATATGTATATACTGATTGTCAGCACACGAGTGGGGCAGAGTTGTCTCACAAATAACGCCCTCTTTCAAGGCATCATTTCCATCCCAGACAAATGACGCCCTCATGCAAGGCATCATTTACATAATTAACGACCCTTTACAAGGGCATCATTTAAACACGTGATTCTAGAAGATTGAGACACGAGCAACCCATTCGAGCTGGCAAAAATAATACATTGAGACACGAGCAACCCATTCGAGCTGGCAAAAATAATGCCCACTCAGCATGACCCACAAGGCATTAACCAATGCCTTATCATTCCCTATAACTAATCGCATCCATAGCACTGTCAGAGGCTACTGCTGTGCTGCAGAAGCATCTTCCTCCCGAGGCTACATCCTGCTGTGATCCTGCTGCAGCTCTGAACCTCGTATCATACGTCAAAAGGTAGGTGTTCTCAAATTCTTGCCTAACCAGTAGCTAAATAGGTTAACTGATTCATGCTTAGAGTTCGATTAAATAGTCAACCATGCTATATATCATCCGAATCAAGCAATAATCATGTATATATCATGCTAGTTCAATAGCCTGATACACATTATCATGATCTTTATGAGTTGAACATAGTCTGTTAAGCATGATTTCATTAGTTTCATGAGTTTTTGAGCATATTAGTTTTTATTATTATTAACCATATTTTCAAACCTTAATATATAGCCTCTGTTACACTAGTACATTCATGTTTAAAAATCCTGAGGGCCCTAGCCCTTTTTGTAAATGACGCCCCTGACTAGGGCGTCCATTTTAAAATTGAAGACTGTTCGCACAATCGTCGTTTAAATGAAGACACCGCCAGTGTCGTCATTTTAATTTCTAAAATTTCCGGAAGCTAATAAATCTAACACATTCAAAAATCAATAACTATCTAACTAAATCACTAAAATTTTACATGATTATGTTTCATGAATCCTGATATTTTTTTCAACATATTCGTATAATTACTTTATGATTCAGAATCTTTTTTTTACACTAATGAATAGTGATGAATAGTGCACCACCTTCTGTAAGAGACGCCCCTGACAAGGGCGTCAATTCAGAAATTGAAGACTGTTCATACAGTCATCATTTAAATGAAGACATGCATCATGTCGTCAATTCAATTTCTTGGAATTTTTGAGAATCAGTAAATTAAAACATTCAAAAATCCATAACAATTGAACTAAAGCACGAAATTTTAAAATGAACGCATTTCTGGAATCCTGACATTTTTCTAAACATATTCGTATCATTACTTCCTGATTTAGAATATTTTTATACGGACGAATAGTATATGAATAGTGTGTGAATAGTGAAATAGTTTTGTAAATGATGCCCCTGACCAAGGCGTCAATTACCAAATTTAAGACTGTGCAAACAGTCGTCAATTAATTGAAGAGATGACCCATGTCGTCAATTTAATTTCTTGAATTTTGAGTAACTGATAATTCAACACATTCAAAAATCCATAACTATCAAACTAAAGCACAAAATTTTTGCATGAATATGTTTCTGGAATCCTGACATTTTTCTCAACAGATTCGTATCATTACTTTCTGATTCAGAACATTTTCACACGGATGAATAGTACATGAATAGTGCATGAATAGTGAAACAATTTTGTAAATGTCGCCCCTGACCAGGGCGTCAATTACCAAGTTGAAGACTGCGTAAATAGTCGTCAATTAATTGAAGACATGACACATGTCGTCAATTTAATTTCTTGGAATTTCCATGAATCATTAAATCAAAGCATTCAAAAATCTATAACTAATAAACTGGACTATGAAAATTTTGGACGAATATAGTTCTTTGATCCTGAGATTTTTCTTTACCTGTCCATGTCTTCGATTCCTGATTTACTGGAAGAATTAAAAATGAATAGTGTTTAAATAGTAAACTATGACTCATAATGTAAAGCCACCATGTTCAGACAATTATAACTTTTTTAACCTAATCACGAAACTCCTGCATGAATATGGTTCTGGAACCCTCATAATTTTCTCTATTTAACTATGTACTTAATTCCTGATTTAATGAAAGTATTAAAAATGAATAGTGTTTGAATAGTGTTTTGAGTCACGAAATGTACCTTCTCGGCGTAAATCACCCCAATTTATTTGAAGAGGCGTGATCTCGCGCGGGTCCTGAGCGGGCGGAGGATCACCGAATTGTGAACTGCAAGAAAGGAAAACGGATCAGGGGGCCTAGGGATGAGTCCCTGGGGAAAACCCTCCGATGCTTAAGTTAATAGAGCTATGGTGGGAGCAAAGAAAGGGGGGAAGTAGCTTCTGCGCGAGATCCCTCTCCACCAGAAGGGTGAAGTGGTTCCTGCTCAGGAGTTTTGAGCGTGTAGTTGCCCTTACCTTTCGCCGGAGGGTATCCCTGGGTTAAATAGTGCGCCGTCTTCCGGAGTCTTGTAAGTCGAGGGGTTTCAGGTGGGAGTTACGTCCTCAACGTGGGCTTTTACTGCCTCATCGTGGGAACGTTATCACCTTGGGGAGCTGAAGTCCCTCACCGTTATAAATTCTTGCTCACAGAAGACTCTTAACGGCTGCATGGATAAGCAATCGACGGTCGACCATTTCAAGCTTAGGGGGGCCAGCCATATCCGGGCGATGGGCCTAGCTCGGACGGAGATGGGTCGGAACGATCGTGTGCGCCTCCCTATATCCTGGTTGAGGATAGATCGGGTGTAGATCATTCTGATAACCTGACCGTCGGTCGGGCCTCCCGAGCCTGAGGGCCGCCTAGGAAGGTTGGGTCCCCGAGCGATCTTTTATTGGGCTTTTAGTCCGGAGTGGGCCCTGTGGGCTATCACTCAGGCGAGCGTTGTTCGGTTCGGTGCAGTATTCAGAGGGGGGGGGGTGAATGAATATAACCCGTTAAAAACTTCTCCTAATTAAAACTAGAATAATAACAAGACAGATTCGACAATCTGAAGCTCAACTGGAATTTCGCTCTCTTGACAGATTAAAATATTTTAAGAAAACTAATCAACACTTCTGCTCAGCCAAAAGCCAAACGCTTAGAGCGCCCCTATGCATTCATCTAGCGGAAGCACAAATGAATAAAACAAACCACAATGCACAAGGGGTTTTTAGGTGGTTCGGTCCTCCAGACCTACATCCACCCCACACTCAAACCGAGTGTGGCTTCCACTAGCTCACGCTAGAAACAGCAGACTCAGTCTGCAATAAACGCTGGGCAGGGGAACAACCTCCCCTCTTCCTCCCAACCGGAGGGAACCACTAGTGACACCAGTCACTAGCAAACCAGAGACACAAGGTCTCTCTTCCTCCAGACCTGGAGGGAACCCCTGGACTTGAATCCACAAGCCCAGAACCGGAGACAAGTCTCCCTTCCTCCAAATCGGAGGGAATCAACAAGTAGCACCCAGCTACTTGCAACCGGAGATAGCAATCTCCCTTCTCCTGAACAAACAGGAGGAACCCATAAGTGACTCCAGCCACTTGGAAACCAGAGACACACGGTCTCTCTTCCTCCACACACGGAGGGAACCACCGGACTTGCTACTCACAAGCCCAGAGCCGGAGGAACAAGCCTCCCTTCCTCCAACCCGGAGGGGAACCTAGAGACCCAAGTCTCTCTTCCTCTGAACCCCAGAGGGAAGCACAACCGGAGATAAATCTCCCTTCCTCCAACCCGGAGGGAAAACTACCGATGACACCCTGTCAAAGGCAACCAGAGACGCAAGTCTCTCTTCCTCCACACGGGAGGGTACCAACCACAAGTAGCACCCAGCTACTTGCAACCCGAAGACACAAAGTCTCCCTTCTCCTGAACCCACAGGAGGAACCCCGACCTCTCTACAGAGGATCGGAAATACAGTAAATGGATAAAAACAAAAACGAAACCAGCAACAGAAGGCTGAAAAGATAAAAACAAATGTGGCTCTCGCAGGAGCTGGCTGGCCTGGATTTGATCCACGGTTCAGCAGGAACAGATCTTCTGTTGAAGCTTCTATCACTCTAGCTCTCTCTTCTTTTCTATTCTTCTTCCTCTTCTTCCCTTCACACTCTGCTATCTCGATCTCTTACCCACTCTCTCTTTCTTTCTCTTCCTCACTCTCTTTCTCTTCTTCTTTTCTTTTTCTTCTTCTCTGGATCGTGGCTCTCTGTATTGGCTTCTCTTCTTGCCAATTCGATCACCTTCATCTGTGGACGAAGGTCTCATATATATAGCAGCAGCAGCAGCATCAGCCACGACGTGTGACCTCCACATTTCCAGCCCTAATTATTCGGACCACGTGGCAGTCTTTCAGCAGGCTTTATTCCAGCCTCGGATCACGTGCCCTCCTTAAGCTTCACGATCAAAGCACCTGTAAAACAGGGTATCGGATAAGTCATCAGTTTAAAGAACAACTCTGTATAGACTTATCAGAAGAACAGCGTTTTAGAAGAAACCTGGACGAGGTTAGAACGAAACAACACGGAGACAACACGAAGACAGAATAAGGAAACGACACGAGGTACATACGAAGATAAGACAGAAACCAATCATGAAGTATGGTTTCAACAAACGAAAGACATAAGGTGGTATATAGAAAGCAACACGAGGTGCTGCAATGTTCTGCACGTAGTGAAACAAAAATGACACGAAGACACAGAAACAACAGTAACTGACACGAAGTAAGACCACACAGACATAAACGATAACACGAGAACAACACGGGGTGACAGCAGAAACCGACACGAAGTGTTTGCAAACAAAGTAAGACACAAGGTCTACGTAAAGCAACACGAAGTGTGGTTAAAGCGAGAACGACACGAAGTGAAGTTATAAAACAACACGAGGTAAAAAGAAGAACGACACGAGATACATGGAGACAAAACAGAAACCAACACGAAGTGTGGTTTCAACACAAGAAAGACATAAGGTCTAGGAAGAACAAAAACGACACGAAGACACAAACGGAAAACGACACGAGGTGTAACAAACACGACACGAAGTTATGAAAACAACACGGAGACGAAGTCTGAAAAAATGACACGGGGTGAAGACAACACGAAGACGAAACACAGTTTTCGACACGGAGTGAAAACGACACGAAGTCTGGGAGACACGACACAAAGTCACAAGAACGACAGTAACCAACACGAAGTGTGGTTACAAAACATGAACGACACGAAGTGTGGAAACATGACACGAAAACGACACGTAGACATGGAGACAACACTAACCGACACGAGGTGAGGTTACTAAAGCGACAATGACACGTGGTGTGGAAAACCAAGAATCGACACGAAGTGTGGTCAAGTCGAGAAAGACACTAAGTCAAGAACGAAAGACCAACACTCAGTCAGAAACATAAAAACAACACGGAGACGTAGACACTAAAACAACACGAAGATGAAGACAAGGGAAACGACACGAAGTCTAACCTCATACAAGCTTTCCTGTCACGCATGGAAATCAACACGAAGTGTTGTATGCTCATACAACACGAGATCTTTTCGTGTTAGTGAGGGGAAACAACACGAAAACTCAAGTACAGAAACAGCACGAAGATGATGTACAATCTGATGTACAGACATGAAGAACAGTCCAAGGTATAGACTTGCACGAGTAAGCTACAGTGCCAAAGTATAGACTTCACGCTGTACAGACTATATGACCAGTGCATGATTGTACTTGACAATGTAAACACTTAGCCTATGCAGACCAATGTACAGACTTTGGCGAAGCAAAAGGCTGTATAGACTTGGAGACCCAAAGCCATTGTATAGACTTTGTCTAAGACAAGGCATGAACTGACGTTGTATATGCTTAGCCAATGCAAACCAGTCCGATGTATAGACTTTAAGGAAATGCATACTACAGTGCAATGTCTAGACTTGCGATGTGTTCGCCAAATGCACACTACAGTCCAATGTCTAGACTATGCACATAACATAAGTCTAACATAAACAATATATCAGTTGTACTAGTCACAGTCATGATGCAACCATCAAGGCACAATGTCATGAAAACACTATATCATTGCTATCATCAAAATACAATATCAATCATCAAAACCACAGCAATGAATGAATGCTTTATGCATCAGTTTAACATGTAACAAGACTGAACATCAAATATGTTAATCTAAACTGAGCAGCAAGATGACTGAACATTTGATTAACTCACATCAACAACCAATCATCAAAACCATCATTAAAACCATCATCAAAACCAAAACCACATGCATGGGCACAACAATCTCCCCCTTTTTGATGATGGCAACACTTTCAATACATTGAGTCATTCTGATGATGTGAGGCATTCTGAGGTAATCTGAAGACTCAAATTATTCTCCCCCTTTGACTTCATCAAAAAGAAAAAATAATTTGAGAAATTATAGCATGTATAAAAGTTCAGTCAATTTCTCCCCCTAAATAAAAGCTCCCCCTTTGAGAAGGAATATGAACAGATAACACAGGTAGAAAAGGTAGGAGGATCACTTGATAACAGCTGAATCATAGGTTCAGAAAGGAAGCATGATTATAACCAACTGTTTAGAGTATAAGAATCACCACTCATACAATTTTCAAAAATTCAGGTTTAATCAGTGATAAATCTAGAGTAAAACACCTGACCCCTGAGAAAGAGTTTTAGATTCCATTTATAGCAATGAATCTAGGGCACATGGTATTAATAGATAAGTCTGAAATAATACCCTTTTGTGTTTAAACAAGGAAATTCAAGAGAGGCAACTTGAATATGTATTGATAAAAATAATTTTCACTCATTGACTTTTGATTTTTTTTCGAAGGGTTACAGCAGTTTGATTTTCATTTTTTTTAATTTCTGAAACTGAACTAAGTGAATAGACCTATGGCATTTATGCTGTTGACATTAGGTGTACACCTTGATAAGAGGCAGGTACCCCCAGTTACTAGGCATAAACTATATGATCTACTTCAGATCAAGACCCACGAGGAATAGTCTTCACTTTTGTCATTAAGGGTACACCTTGATTAGAGGCCAGTACCCTCAGTTACTTGGTGAGGACTCCTCCTATAGATTTGACCCTACGAACAGAGATAGTCTAAAGCACTTCATGACATGTGAATTTTCCTACTTCTTTGGAGGAATTCACAGTTTCTCAGTGCAATCAGCCATTGCTCTGTCACAATGTTCAGTTCTTTACATCTATGATCTTATTTACTGCTGCCCTTAAATCTTTTAGAGTGATTGATTGAAAAACATTACACACTCTTGTTCACCTGTTCTAAACATTTCCAGATTAACACATTTAGGCATTAAAAAAAACTTTTTCTATTTTAGCCATGAGACAAAGATTAAGAGCTATAAAAGTTTTCTTTTATCTCAATTTCTGAAGTGCAGACACTTAACTCTCCAATTTATAAAGGTTAAACCTTTAGTTCTTTTCAATTTGTAAGAGTGATTCTTATAGGTGAACAATTGCAATAATCACCATTCAATGTACTGAACCAGATGCAAAGCTGTTGTTTAGTGAAACTGATGAGGAAAGGATAGCAATTGGCAATATGGTCCAATGACATCTGATGTCAAAGGATATGAATCATTTGAATGAGAATACTGAGAAGTGAATAGGATTCAATGAATTGAATAGAACTCTCAGCTCCCCCTGACATCATGATGCAAGAGATATGCTATGCATTAGACTGTTCTACATGCAGACTAGACCCATGGTACTAGGCGGAGGACCTGGTCTCAAAGACCATCTCACACATGATAGGAACCTCCGGGCAGATTTCCCTGCCTTTTAGTAACATACCATTTGATATACCAGGGTTAACAAGGACAATGCAACATAAATCAGTCCTTCATGCATTGAACGGCATTATTAACACATGCAATGACAGTGTACACTAAATGAACCATTCACACTTAGTCCAAGTATGCATTCAAATACAAGCATGCAATGCATTGACACAAAGCATATGTAGTGCATCAACTGAATATGCTTAGCGAAGCATTCAATTTCAGTTCAACATATAGTAAGAGAAGAGCATCAGATATATGCAAAAATGAATTCAATAGCTGAGTCTGGAATACAGACTGATCAGCTAGACATGGAGAGATCATCAACAATCAATCAAGCAAATCAACATGAAGCACACATTTTTCATGCTCACAGTTTCAGATAATGGAATTTAAAACACATTTCAGAACTGACCTGAAAAGTTCAAACATGGGATTTTCATTCTTGAGCGCCTTGGTTAACCCCCTTTTATTTCTCCCTCCAAGGCACACCTGCAAGATATTTGATCATCTTGATCCTGCAGGGACCCAAGTAGCTTTGGGTCCTGCGTTAGCCCTAACAGGTTTTCTAAACATTTTCATAGCAACATTATCATCAAATTTCATCAGTGAACAGTCATCCATAGAATGTCCAAATTTTCCACAGTATCTACATGAACTGGCTGGTTTTTGGTTCTTATGATACATGTTAACAGCAGGGTGATGTTTATAAGCATGTTCATAAGATTTTCTGTTATATGCATGAACAGTTTGATGCTTGTTCTTAACCATCCAACATTCAGCAGATTTATGGCCTGGCTTCCCACAGTTATAGCATGAAATTTTCACAAAAGTTTTTGCAGGGAATTTGACAAAATGGGGTTTAACATAGTTCTTTTGAACATACCAACAGTCCTTGACTGTATGCCAATTTTTCCCACAGTGGGAGCATGCAAAAGAATTTCTTCTATGAAAACCATTTTTACCCCAAGTAGATCTAAACCAGCACTCAGCAGCCTTGTGCCCAGGCTTATTACAGTTGAAGCACACGATGTGCTGACTAGAATTGTGTTTAGATCCATATGGATCATAAAAGTGCATGGAAGACTTGGCATGTAGTTTATTGTCTTCTTTCATGATAAAACATTCATTCATGAGATGACCATGCTTCCCACAATAATAACATGAGGCATCAGGCTTCCTAGCAACATGGTTTCTATCAAAAGAATTTCTAGAATGTAAAGTTCCACTAGCATGCTCATCCTTTAACATCAATCCACAGTCCTCCATTATGTGACCTCCTTTCCCACAATAATAACATGACCCCTTTGTAATATGAGTGTATGTGAGATCATGTGAATTGTGTGTAGCCCTTTTTATAGCAACAGGAGTGCCTTTTTCCTTTTTCTGTGAGTTTTCACCCTTTTTCTGTTTTGGAGTTTGTTCCACAGTTTTGGGTTTCACAGTTGATTTTTGTGCAGTGAATTGAAAGACAGAAGGAGCAGAGGTTGTGTTCTGATTGGTGGCTTTGACAAAAACCGTAGATGTTTCATTCCCATTACTCCTTTTATTTGTCGGACTATAGCCCAGTCCTTTTCTCTCAAAGTTATCACTCTTTCCAAGAAGCTTATTCAGATTGTCCTTTCCTTTGACAAATTTTGATAGAGAATTTTTCAAATCTTTAATCTCAGAATTCAAATCAGCAATTTTAGCCTCATATTTGGACAGATCTGTTTCACAGGAAATGACTTGTTGATGCAAGGCATCATTCAGACTCTTGAGTTTTTCAACTTCCTGTTTTAATTCTATTTCCTTGTCAGTTTTAGATAAGGACTTGTAAAGATCATCAACTTCTTGTTGAAGGGATGTGATAGTAAGCTCATATCCAGCTATTTTCTGTTCACTGCAACTGACATTTCCATTTAACATTAAGTTGATGGTTTTTAGACTCTCAATTTCTTGTTCAGCATTCATCAACCTATCAGAATTATCCACACTCACACACTTGCCTTTTTCAACCGTCATTAGCCTATCTGTCATCTGTGTGTTTAGGTGTTTCAACTTATTGATTTCCTCTTTCAGTTTGCTGTTCTGGTCTAGGAGTTCATCATCAAACACCAATTTATCTATTGAAGACTGACATTCATAAAACATTTCTTGTTGTTTTTCAGATTGAAATTTGTCAAGATTTTTCTGAATATCTGAATTCATTGTTCTTTCAGCCTCCAATTTCTCAGAGATCAAACCATTTTCTTTTTCAAGGTACATTGATCTATGTTCAAATTCTTTGGATTGGTTTTTGAGTTTTTCATTCTCAGATTTCAATTCTTCCAATTCAGAATTGATACACTCTAAATCTCTCACCAATCTTTCATTTTGAACAGCGTCATTGTTATGAGTCTGATCAACGAAGCTAAGCCTTTCCTTTAGTTCAACAATTTCACAAACAAGCTTTTGACTCTCCTCTTTGTGTAGACCAATTTGTTTCATAAAAGTTTGTTTTTCAGATTTCAAATGATCTAGATCTGTAGTAATAGAGTCAAAGTCTTGTAGTTGTCTTCTTAAGATTTCATTTTCAGTTTTCAGAGTTTCAAGTTTTTCACCTCCTAGATTTTCCAGCTTCTTTTTCAGACTTTTATATTTCTTCCCTAGTTTCTTACGGGATCTTAACAGATTTGCATAGGCATCTTCCCAATCGTCTAATGAAAAATTCTCGAAAGGGTTTACCTCCTCATCATCACGTTCTTCGGATTCATCTTGATCACTACCATGGTTGCTCTCGTCTGCCATCAGACCGTTGTCGACATTTCCCTTCTGAGCAAGCTTCAGCTCATCCATAATGTCCTTGGCAGACCTGCAATCATGAATACAAGACCATAAGGCTCTGTCAATAGCAGCTCTCATCAGGTTAAAGGCCTTCTGATTTTCTTCATATTTTGACTTGTGACTTTTAGTCCATTTGGACTTTTCCTTTGGCAATCTGTGGGGACCTTGTGAAATTAACTTCCACAGATCCGGATTAATCATTTTCACATAATTGTGAAGACTGCTAATCCATGAGTTAAAATCAGAGCCATTGAAAACCGGTGGAGAACCCATTGAGTAAATCCGTAAACAGATTAATGAAGCAAAGGGTAGAAACAGAAATGCACGAAGGGACAACAGGATCCTCTGCAGATCGTTGGATCTGATCAACCAGAGAACCGCTCTGATACCAATTGTTGGGTTCGGTGCAGTATTCAGAGGGGGGGGGGGTGAATGAATATAACCCGTTAAAAACTTCTCCCAATTAAAACTAGAATAATAACAAGACAGATTCGACAATCTGAAGCTCAACTGGAATTTCGCTCTCTTGACAGATTAAAATATTTTAAGAAAACTAATCAACACTTCTGCTCAGCCAAAAGCCAAACGCTTAGAGCGCCCCTATGCATTCATCTAGCGGAAGCACAAATGAACAAAACAAACCACAATGCACAAGGGGTTTTTAGGTGGTTCGGTCCTCCAGACCTACATCCACCCCACACTCAAACCGAGTGTGGCTTCCACTAGCTCACGCTAGAAACAGCAGACTCAGTCTGCAACAAACGCTGCCAAACAGCTTGACCAGGGGAACAACCTCCCCTCTTCCTCCCAACCGGAGGGAACCACTAGTGACACCAGTCACTAGCAAACCAGAGACACAAGGTCTCTCTTCCTCCAGACCTGGAGGGAACCCCTGGACTTGAATCCACAAGCCCAGAACCGGAGACAAGTCTCCCTTCCTCCAAACCGGAGGGAATCAACAAGTAGCACCCAGCTACTTGCAACCGGAGATAGCAATCTCCCTTCTCCTGAACAAACAGGAGGAACCCACAAGTGACTCCAGCCACTTGGAAACCAGAGACACACGGTCTCTCTTCCTCCACACACGGAGGGAACCACCGGACTTGCTACTCACAAGCCCAGAGCCGGAGGAACAAGCCTCCCTTCCTCCAACCCGGAGGGGAACCTAGAGACCCAAGTCTCTCTTCCTCTGAACCCCAGAGGGAAGCACAACCGGAGATAAATCTCCCTTCCTCCAACCCGGAGGGAAAACTACCGATGACACCCTGTCAAAGGCAACCAGAGACGCAAGTCTCTCTTCCTCCACACGGGAGGGTACCAACCACAAGTAGCACCCAGCTACTTGCAACCCGAAGACACAAAGTCTCCCTTCTCCTGAACCCACAGGAGGAACCCCGACCTCTCTACAGAGGATCGGAAATACAGTAAATGGATAAAAACAAAAATGAAACCAGCAACAGAAGGCTGAAAAGATAAAAACAAATGTGGCTCTCGCAGGAGCTGGCTGGCCTGGATTTGATCCACGGTTCAGCAGGAACAGATCTTCTGTTGAAGCTTCTATCACTCTAGCTCTCTCTTCTTTTCTATTCTTCTTCCTCTTCTTCCCTTCACACTCTGCTATCTCGATCTCTTACCCACTCTCTCTTTCTTTCTCTTCCTCACTCTCTTTCTCTTCTTCTTTTCTTTTTCTTCTTCTCTGGATCGTGGCTCTCTGTATTGGCTTCTCTTCTTGCCAATTCGATCACCTTCATCTGTGGACGAAGGTCTCATATATATAGCAGCAGCAGCAGCATCAGCCACGACGTGTGACCTCCACATTTCCAGCCCTAATTATTCGGACCACGTGGCAGTCTTTCAGCAGGCTTTATTCCAGCCTCGGATCACGTGCCCTCCTTAAGCTTCACGATCAAAGCACCTGTAAAACAGGGTATCGGATAAGTCATCAGTTTAAAGAACAACTCTGTATAGACTTATCAGAAGAACAGCGTTTTAGAAGAAACCTGGACGAGGTTAGAACGAAACAACACGGAGACAACACGAAGACAGAATAAGGAAACGACACGAGGTACATACGAAGATAAGACAGAAACCAATCATGAAGTATGGTTTCAACAAACGAAAGACATAAGGTGGTATACAGAAAGCAACACGAGGTGCTGCAATGTTCTGCACGTAGTGAAACAAAAATGACACGAAGACACAGAAACAACAGTAACTGACACGAAGTAAGACCACACAGACATAAACGATAACACGAGAACAACACGGGGTGACAGCAGAAACCGACACGAAGTGTTTGCAAACAAAGTAAGACACAAGGTCTACGTAAAGCAACACGAAGTGTGGTTAAAGCGAGAACGACACGAAGTGAAGTTATAAAACAACACGAGGTAAAAAGAAGAACGACACGAGATACATGGAGACAAAACAGAAACCAACACGAAGTGTGGTTTCAACACAAGAAAGACATAAGGTCTAGGAAGAACAAAAACGACACGAAGACACAAACGGAAAATGACACGAGGTGTAACAAACACGACACGAAGTTATGAAAACAACACGGAGACGAAGTCTGAAAAAATGACACGGGGTGAAGACAACACGAAGACGAAACACAGGTTTCGACACGGAGTGAAAACGACACGAAGTCTGGGAGACACGACACAAAGTCACAAGAACGACAGTAACCAACACGAAGTGTGGTTACAAAACATGAACGACACGAAGTGTGGAAACATGACACGAAAACGACACGTAGACATGGAGACAACACTAACCGACACGAGGTGAGGTTACTAAAGCGACAATGACACGTGGTGTGGAAAACCAAGAATCGACACGAAGTGTGGTCAAGTCGAGAAAGACACTAAGTCAAGAACGAAAGACCAACACTCAGTCAGAAACATAAAAACAACACGGAGACGTAGACACTAAAACAACACGAAGATGAAGATAAGGGAAACGACACGAAGTCTAACCTCATACAAGCTTTCCTGTCACGCATGGAAATCAACACGAAGTGTTGTATGCTCATACAACACGAGATCTTTTCGTGTTAGTGAGGGGAAACAACACGAAAACTCAAGTACAGAAATAGCACGAAGATGATGTACAATCTGATGTACAGACATGAAGAACAGTCCAAGGTATAGACTTGCACGAGTAAGCTACAGTGCCAAAGTATAGACTTCACGCTGTACAGACTATATGACCAGTGCATGATTGTACTTGACAATGTAAACACTTAGCCTATGCAGACCAATGTACAGACTTTGGCGAAGCAAAAGGCTGTATAGACTTGGAGACCCAAAGCCATTGTATAGACTTTGTCTAAGACAAGGCATGAACTGACGTTGTATATGCTTAGCCAATGCAAACCAGTCCGATGTATAGACTTTAAGGAAATGCATACTACAGTGCAATGTCTAGACTTGCGATGTGTTCGCCAAATGCACACTACAGTCCAATGTCTAGACTATGCACATAACATAAGTCTAACATAAACAATATATCAGTTGTACTAGTCACAGTCATGATGCAACCATCAAGGCACAATGTCATGAAAACACTATATCATTGCTATCATCAAAATACAATATCAATCATCAAAACCACAGCAATGAATGAATGCTTTATGCATCAGTTTAACATGTAACAAGACTGAACATCAAATATGTTAATCTAAACTGAGCAGCAAGATGACTGAACATTTGATTAACTCACATCAACAACCAATCATCAAAACCATCATTAAAACCATCATCAAAACCAAAACCACATGCATGGGCACAACAAGCGTGGCCTTGTTTGGTCCTGATGGGCCTAGTTTGGCTGCTTTGACTGGGCTGCAGAAATCCCCCTCTCCACTTGTCCCCCTCCTACTCCCGAGCCAGGGAAGGATCGGAAGAGTAGATGTTTTAGGGTTTAGGACCAGCGTGGCTCAGGTGGGTGGAGATCTGGTGGTGTGAGTAAGCCACGTGTCGTGGTCACCAAGGCCCGTAATGATGGTAATCCTAATGGATTTGAAACGAAGGGGCCCCCTTTTCTCGAAGGTCGGAACGGCGCGCTGCCTTCTGCAAGGGGATATAGGCGTTTGGGCGCTCTTCGACATTCCAGACTTCCTCCATTTTTAGGGTCTAGCCTCCCTTCGAGTTTTTAGGCTCCTTGATGCGTCGTGAGGGCACGACGGAAGAGCAGAGGCTTGCGGCGGCGTTCGCAGAGTTGGCCGAGGTGACGGCGGAGGCCATCCGACAGCTCCCTCTTCTCCCAGAGTCTTCGGGGTCGCGAGAGTGCTCTTCGTCGAGCTCTTCCTCAGAATCCATGGCTGACCAGCATTCGGGGGAGTGGAGCGATGAGCCCGTGGCGAAGGTGCCGGTCCCCAACTGCAGTGAGCTAAGGGAGGCCGAGGTGAGGAGGTTAGAGCACCAGTTCCGCCTTCCCTACATATACTGCTTCGTTGCCGCCGCCCCGCACGAGATGAACTTGGACTCTTGTACGGGCCATTTCTGCTCCTTTCTTTTGGCGTGGAAGAGTGGGTTCCGTCTCCCTTTCGAGCCCTTCGTCCTCACGCTCCTCAAGTTTTTCTCGTTGGCGCCGGTCCAGCTGGTGGCCAATTCATATCTTCTCCTCTCCGCCTTCCGCATCCTCTGCCGCCAGTGCGGGGTCCCCCCTTCCCTAGACCTCTTCAACTATTTCTTTGAGTTGAAAGCGCATCCGTCGTCCTGAAAGGGTTTCTATTTCATCCAGGCGAGGAGGAATAGGAGCTGCATTTCGCTGGCGGCGAAGGATTCTTCTCATAAGGGATGGAAAACTCAGTTCTTTTGGGTGAAGACGCACGTGATGGGGGAATCCTGGGAGTGCCCGGTGATCCCGAACTTCCACCCGAATATCCCCCCCGGCAGGATGAGTTCCCTCCACAGGTGGAGGAGTACGTAGCCATTTTGTTGAAGCATCGCCGATCCACAGAGGAGCTGGTCACTCCGGAGAACGTGGAGCGATGTCTCCTCACACGGATGCTTCCATCAGGTACGCCACGAGCTTGACTCTTCTTTGGGTGCCGGGGTTGCTTTTGCATTTCTGACCGTCTTCTTCTTTTGTGCAGATAACAGGCGGGAGCCTCTGAAGGAGGCCACTAAGGTGGTCGATCTTTGCGGTGACTCGGCTGACGGAGAACCGGCCACTTCAGAGGGTCGCTCCCAAGCCCGAGACAAGGGCAAGGGGGTGGTCTCCGAGGGGACTTCTCAGCCGCGTGGGGCGAAGTGCAAGGACCCCGTAGCGGGTATGTTGCGGGCCGTCGCTAAGGCCAAGAAGCGAGCCAAGAAGGCTGGGGCCGTCCCCACCGCAGTCCCTCTGTCACCTTTGTCATGGGCCACCCGAGCCAACTGAATCGATCACCTTTTATCCGAGCCAGTTTCTACGCGAGGCAGAGTCAGTGGCTGGACGCAAGAGCGATGGCCTCTTGCAGTGGCGCCAGATGGATTTTTTTTGTTATGCAATGTATTGGCTTTGGCCTTTCTGATGTACCAACAATCGTTTGAATGAAAATGAAAAAAATTTATTTCACTCAGATTGTTTGCACGACTTCAAAAGTAGAACTTGCGTAGTGTTGCTGCATTCTACGTCTGAGGGATGGGTTCCCCTTCCATTGTAGATAGCCGGTATGCTCCTTTCCCGAGCGTCTCGACCACTCGGTAGGGACCTTCCCAGTTAGGGGATAGTTTGCCCGCCGCCTCTAGTGGTCGAGAGGCTTCGACTTTCCTAAGGATGAAGTCTCTCGGTTGGAAGTGCCTGTCTCGGACTTTGGCGTTGTAGTATCGAGCGAGGCGGCGCTGGTATTCCATCGCTCGGATGCTGGCAATCTCTCGGAGTTCATCTGCTAGGTCGAGGTTCTCGAGTAATTTTTGCTCGTTTGCCTCGGGCGAGAAGCAGATGACTCGGAGGGAGGGATTGGTGATCTCCAACGGAATTACGGCCTCGGCGCCATATACCAACTGGAAAGGACTTTCACCGGTCGTCGTTCTGGGAGTCGTTCTGTGTGACCAAAGTACGCTAGGCAGTTCCTCGAGCCAGCTTCCCTTGGCTTTGCTGAGTCTGGTCTTTATGCCTTTTAAGATAGTCTTATTGGCATTCTCGACTAGCCCGTTGGCCTGAGGGTGGGCGACCGAGGTGAAGTGGTTGTGAATACCTTGGTCAGCACATCTGTCTCGAAAATAACGAGAGTCAAATTGCCGACCGTTATCGCTCAATATCACCCGGGGGATGCCGTAACGACAAATGATTGACTTCCAGATGAAACTCCAGACGACTGTCTCGGTGATCCTTGCCGTGGCTTCGGCCTCGATCCACTTGGTAAAGTAGTCGATGGCGACGATGATAAATTTCTTCTGGGCCTGTTGATAAGTGTCCATTTCTTATGACAATTCATTGCATGTACACCATTTTATGTGCATATAATTAGGTAATTATACATATTTCATAGTTAACCTCAACTCTGCATTTAAATTGGAGCTTTCACGTAAATTGATTAATTTGATTGTCTTATTTAATAATAAATTAAAGTTGAGGGCCACGAGCATTAATTCTCTATTGCATAATCATGAGCATTTGAGATTTATGTGCACATTGTGGTAATTTTTATGGACTAAAGTGCAATTATGTGTGTGTAGGACACCGAAGGTAATTACAAAAGAAGCTGGGGGCAAAATTGTCACCACTACTTTGACCAAGTCAAAAAGCACATATTTGGTTGGAGGGAAAAGAAAGTTCAAAATTTTGAATTCAAAGTTTGAAAAGAAGGAATTCAAAGTTCAAAGTTTGAAAAGGAGGAAAAGGACATTCAAAGTTTGAAATAAAGGAGAGGAATGATGAGTCTTGGGAAGGGGGTTGTCCAAAGCCCAAGGAGGGTGTACTCACCTACTTTTTCTCTTCCCCATGCATCATATTCTACTTAAATCCTATCCATCCATCTCCTTTGATACAATCTCCACCCTCTATCTACCCAACTTTTCCTATAAATAGCCCATGACAAGAAGGAGAAGGGTGTTCTTCTTTTGGCAATTTCTCTCCCAACCTTAGGCCTCCGAGTTCTCCCTTGTAAGTTCGTTTTAAGTTCATGTACTCTTCATCAAAGTTCTTTGTTTTTAAGTTCTCTACAACTTCTTCTTCTGGAGCATCTTCTAGTTCTTTCTAGTTTTTAAGCTATTTCATATTTTTCACTGTGCTGTCCTGTTCATCTGCAAACCCATGTTTCTCTCTGTTCTTTCCTATATTTCTCCCCCTTCTCATCATTTTCTCCTCTTACTGTCTTCATAAAAGTCCTTTATTTTTAAATTTTCTACAACTTCTTATTCTACACCATCTTCTAATTCTCTACTGGTTTTAAGTTATAATCTCTTTTTCAAGGTGCTGTCCTGTATTTTTACTGTTCATCCGAGGTGCTAGCTTCGGTTATGTCTCCATTTTGAAGCCCTTCTTCTCTTCTTTTCTATCTGAGTTCTTCATTAAAGTTTTTCCTCTCTTCCCCCTCTTCAACTTCTTCTTCTTGGGCATCCCCTAATGCCTCTTGGGTTCAAAGTTATTTACCCTCCAAAGACTGCTTCAACGACGAAGGCGACTTCCTCCCGGCGTAGACGACATCTTCCACAAGGTTGTTCGTGATCCAAGGCCAAGAGAGGACGGCACTATCATCACCATTACTGCTACCATCTCCAAACTCCAAACTCCAGGCTTTTCTTGTGTTATTACTTTTGTGAAATTTCACTTCATTGTAATCTCATTGTGTCATTAGTATAAACTTGTTTCACATTTCATGTACTCTTTCTTTTAAGTTAATGAAAGGAGTTGTTCTCTTGATCTAGTTCTTGCTCTTCTTCCCTCTCTATCTCTTTCTTCTATATCTTCTTTCCACTTCATGCAATTATTTTCTATAGCATAAGTGCATAGTCATGGTGTGTTCAATTAAGTGTTTGGTTTATTCATCATTTCACTATTTTCTTTAAGCAAATCCAAATCACAAGTGTTTTTCAAAGGACTCTAAGATTTTTAACTCTAAAAATCTCTTCTTCCCTGTGTATTCGACCCGTGCTTACCATAGTACTACGTTCTCTTTTGATCATTTTGTGCGAGTTCGGTTTTTAAGATTGTTATACGCGTGTTTTAAATGACGAACTTTCGCGTTATCAATTTTTGGCACCGTTGTCGGGTTGGAATGATGATTTTTGGTTTAAGAACTTTATTTTCCTTGTGTTTATAAGTGTACTAATATCTCTTTCTTTTTCTTATTTCTAAAGGTGAAAAAAAAGAACGAGGGAACGCACTTCAAGAATCGAAGCTAAAAAATCAAAAAAAAGGAAAAAAAGGAAGCAGTTAAGAGGTAAGCTCTCCTCCCTTTCCTTAGTCTTTTTGTCATTTCATTTCAAAAAAAAAAGAAAAAAAAAGAACGAGGGAACACTTTTCAAGTAAGTATCCAAACTTCTCCTCCTTCATTTTAATTTCATTTCTCTACATTTCATATCTTGTGGTTAGATAGGTTCACTGAATAAAAACAAAAAAATCATCACTTGAACTTCAATAAAAATCTTCATTGTAAGAGTAGAACCCACACTTCCATCTTTTAGGTCATGCATCATTTAGGATAGAATTTATTTTCCCTTGTTGTTTAATTATTGTTAATTACATTATTGAAGATTGCGGGAGGCAAGGTGAGTACTCTATTTTTTTCAAAAGCATGCTCATGCATTTCCATGCTTGCATAGAACCCCTTGTTTGAACTTGGTTTGTTGCATATCATTTCTAAAATATTCTAAGGGCAATACCCATAAGCAAGATAAGGTGGGGATTTCATCACCATTCCTTAGCCCACAAACCACAATTCCCATGCATCTTTGCATCACCTAGACCTTAAATAAAATCCAGTAGACATTGGCCCTAGGTTCACACTGTGATTCTTGTGTTATTTGGGCTTACCCTCTTATGAAAACCGGTGCCTAAGGCAAGACGGTCGGACGGCAAACGCCTTAAGCGGGCTAGTGGTTTGGCATAAATAGGTCCCTACGAAAGTAGGGGGAACCTCCCACTACCCCACCCCCTACCTGGCCGGTGGAAATATTGAGGGTGAACTTAAGTTTCCCTTTAGTCATTTTGTGAAACCCAATTTGTAGGTCTAGGTCACATCTAGAGTAGTAAGTAATTTGTGTGATAACTTGTTTGTGTTTACATAAAAATAAAAACAAAAACAAAAAAATCTCATCTTCTCTCTCTTCGTCCTAGTTTGTATCAAAACCAAAAAAAAAGAGAAAAAAATTAAAATAAAAAAAATTAAAATCATCTCTCTCTTCGTCCTAGTTCATGCAAGGTAGACGATCTCAACATCCAAACCTACTAGGACCTATTCAAGAAATTGAGAGAGTCTTGTATCCAGGGAACGATCTCCAACAAGATCTCATGGCCGAAAATCAAGGACCTCACCACCAAAATCTAATGGCCGAAAATCCCGATCCTCCAAAGTAAATGAAGGACTATTTCTTGCCCAATCAATACCAACCGTCTTTCTATGTCCAAGCACCTCAGAACCAGACAGTTCATTATGAAATCAAGTCAAGTACCATCCAAATGTTGCCATCTTTCTATGGAAATCCCAATGAAGACCCTTACAAACATCTTGATGAGTTCCTTCAGATCTGCTCAACTGTTAAAATCCAAAATTTCTCTGATGATGCTCTTAGGCTAACTCTCTTCCCATTCTCTCTCAAAGATAAAGCCAAATATTGGTTAGGAGCCTTGGGTAGGATCATTGATACATGGGCAGAAATGTAAAAAGAATTTTTGAAGACGTTCTATCCCATAGGGCGAACCAATACGATGAGAAGAGCAATTACTGGATTCACACAAAACCCGGCGGAACATATCCATGAAGCATGGGATAGACTAAAAGATTTATTGAGGAAATGCCCCCACCATGGGTTATCAAGATGGCAAATTGTACAGGCATTCTATGAGGGTTTGGCGGAGAATTATAGATAGATGGTGGATGCATCATGTGGGGGAGCATTCATGAGTAAGAGCGAGGATGAGGCTTATGATTTATTCAAAATGCTTAGTGAAAATTCCATAAGCCATACCTCGCTTTCATCATATGAAAGAATGATTGGGCCTTCTAAGAGGGGTGGACTTTATGAAGTTAAGAGCCAAGGTGAGTGTGAGAACAAGATGGATATTAATGCCATAAACCAAAAGTTGAATAAAATGGATTTGTTGGCGCAAAAGATAGAGAAGGTCGATATGGTTGCCCAAAAGCTAGACTAGTTGTTGTCCATGTCTAGACAGGAACCCTCTTTCCCTTCTGCCCCTCAACCTCAACAATTCTCAACCCCAAGTCAAGAAGAAATCTGTGCTTTGTGTTCGAGCCCTAGCCATTCCGTGATTGGGTGTCCCATAGCAGCCCAACTCCCCCCATTTATCCAAGAATAAATCTTTACTGCTCAAGGTGTCTCCAAGCCCACATATGATCCTTATTCAAACACTTACAATCCGGGCTGGAGAAATCATCCAAATTTTTCTTGGAAGTCTAACCAAGGCCCATCCACCCAATCTCATCCCTCACACCATCCAAATTCAAAACAATCATTTTCCATGCCAAGTCAGTTAAACCAAAATCTCTCTTATGAGCCTCCTTTCCATCAACAATCACCTTTCCATCAAGCTCAGGCCCCATATCCTCAAGCTCAATTTGCTCAGGGCCAATTTCAGCAATTTCTCGCACATCGTTCACATCAACCACATTATCAACCACCTCCTACTCATCCCACTTTTGATGACAAGTTTGAACAACTCCAACAACTCATCCTTACCCAAGCACAATCCATTTCCAAGTTGGAGAACCAGATAGGGCAACTTGCTGCCAATAACATGAGAAGAGAGGTAGGTCAGCTCCCTAGTCAACCGGTGGCCAACCCCCGCAATCAACAACCTCCAGGCTTCCCTCCAAGAGCTCCTATTCTTCCTCAACACAATCAGCCAAACCAACCTCAGCTGCCCCCTCCTATAGGCCCTCAATTCGAGAATGCCAAAGCCATCTCTAGCCTTAGGAGCGAGAAAATTCTTAATGACCCTTATCAGGCTAGGGATGTGGGTAGTAGTTCGGGCCAAGATGCCCACGAGGAGAGTGATAGTGAAGATGAGGAGCCAACAATTTTGCAAGAAAAGAAGAGGCAAGAGGGGGGAGAAAATAAGCTGGACAAAGGGAAAGCAAAGGTTGATGAAGGACCCCAAGAGTATATTCCTAAGGTCCCATTCCCTGATGCATTGAAGCCTAAAGCTCAAAAGAGAAAGCCGGTCCAACAAGAAGAACTAGTGGAATTGTTTAAACAGGTGAACATCAATATTCCACTATTGGATGCGATCAAACATGTACCGGCATATGCAAATTTTTTAAAAGAGCTATGTACACCAAAAAAGGAACCAAAGGCAATAACACAAAAGGTCCGCTTGTCTGAAGATGTCAGCGCAGTTGTTATGAATCATTTACCTAAAAAATTGAAGGACCCGAAGCTCCACTGATTTCTTGTGATATAGGTGGAATTACATTTGATAGAGCATTGCTGGACCTTGGAGCCAGTGTGAACTTGTTACCCACCTTTATATATAAGCAGTTTAATCTAGGGGAGTTGAAACCCACATCTATAATCCTTCAACTGGCAGATCGATCTGTAAAGACTCCGAGGGGACTATTGGAAGATGTGATTATGAAGGTGCATGAATGTTATTTCCCGGTGGACTTTCTTATTCTGGATATAGCCTCGTCCCAGGAATTAAAGCACACACCTATCATTTTGGGACGTCCGTTTCTTGCTACGGCCAAGGCCAATATAAATTATGCCACGGGGATGATGGATATTTCCTTTGGAGGAGAGAAGGTTTCTCTGAATGTGTTCAAAGCATCTCAATATCTAGACCATGAGGAGGAATGTAATGTCATTGATGTTTTTGAAGAACTAATTGAAGAAAGTCTGGAAGTTAATGAGGAATGTCTAGAAGAGGGTAGCATGCTCCAGGATTCCCCACTTTCTAGTGCACCCCACTCTAGAGTAGAACCACTCCCTACACTTCAAGTTGAACCTATTCTTCCATCTTTGGATCAGCCGCCCAGTCTAGAATTAAAGGCTTTGCCGGATCCTTTGAAGTATGCTTATCTAGGTCCTAATCAAACTCTGCCCGTAATCATTACTTCCAACCTCACTGCTACTCAGGAATCCCAACTCCTAGATATCCTTCAGGAGCACAAGAGGGCGATAGGTTGGTCAGTGGCCGATTTGAAGGGTATCAGTCCGGATGTGTGTATGCATTACATTTACTTGGAGGATAATGCCAAACCGAGCAGAGAGATGCAGCGTCGGCTGAATCCAAGTATGAAGGAGGTTGTGAAGAAAGAAGTTGTCAAATGGTTGGATGCCGGGATCATATATCCCATTTCTGATAGCAAGTGGGTCAGCCCAACTCAAGTTGTTCCCAAAAAGTCAGGGCTGACAGTTGTAACAAATGAGAAAGGAGAAGAAGTTCCCACACGATTACCAACTGGATGGAGAATCTGCATTGATTACAGAAAACTAAATTCAGTAACGAAAAAAGATCATTTCCCACTCCCATTCATTGATCAGATCTTGGAGAAACTGGCTGGGCAGAAGTATTATTACTTTCTGGATGGCTATTCTAGGTATAACCAAGTTGCAATTTTCCCAGAAGATCAAGAGAAAACAACCTTCATATGCCCCTATGGCACGTTTGCTTTCAGAAGAATGCCTTTTGGGCTCTGCAATGCCCCTGCCACATTCCAGCGATGTATGATGTCCATTTTCTCTGAAATGGTGGGGGAATACTTGGAAGTTTTTATGGATGACTTTTCAGTGTTTGGTGATTCATTTGATGATTGTTTGGGAAATTTGACTCGGGTATTGAAAAGATGCATTGAGTCGAATCTAGTGTTGAGCTGGGAGAAGAGCCATTTCATGGTAAGAGAAGGGATCGTTTTAGGCCATGTAGTTTCAGAGAAGGGAATAGAGGTTGACAAGGCCAAGGTTGATGTGATTTCTAATCTTCCCCCCCCTTCTTCGGTCAAACAGATCTGTTCCTTTCTTGGCCATGCAGGATTCTATCGCAGATTCATTCAAAACTTCTCCACCATTGCTCGACCACTTACACAATTGCTCGCCAAGGACACTCCCTTTCATCTTGATGAGTCATGTCTAGAGGCGTTCAATTCTTTGAAAGCGGCTCTCACACAAGCTCCCATTCTCCAATCTCCTGATTGGTCGCTCCCTTTTGAGATCATGTGTGATGCCTCAGACTATGCTGTAGGAGCTGTCCTAGGTCAAAGAGTTGAAAAGAAACCCGTGGTGATCTACTACGCGAGCCGCACCCTCGCTGATGCCCAAGTGAACTACACCACAGAAAAGGAATTATTAGCTATTGTGTTTGCCCTCGAAAAGTTTCGATTATATCTATTAGGGGCGAAAGTCATTGTTTATTCCAATCACTCAACATTAAAATTTTTGATGTCTAAGAAGGAAGCCAAACCCCGTCTCATACGGTGGATTTTATTACTACAAGAGTTTGATTTGGAAATAAGAGACAAGAAGGGGTTGAAAAATGTTGTAGCTGATCACTTGTCTAAGATTGTAATTCCTGAAAGTGCCCCTATGTCTGATTCCTTCCCTGATGAACACATTCTTTCCATCTCTCACACAACAACCCCTTGGTTCGCTCATATAGTCAACTACCTGGCAGTAGGGTAGATTCCCGAAGGGTGGTCTAGACAGGAGAAGGATCGATTCTTTTCTAAGGTAAGGCACTATTTTTGGGATGACCCGGAGCTATTTCATATGGGTCCAGATCAAATAATAAGAAGATGTGTCCCCGAGGAGGAGCAACAATCTGTTTTGAACTTCTGTCATAATCTCGCTTGTGGGGGACATTTTTCAGGAAAGAAAATATCGGTGAAAGTGTTGCAGAGCGGATTCTATTGGCCCACATTATTCAAAGATGCTTATGAATTTTCCAAAACATGTTTAAGGTGCCAAGACGTGGGAAACAATTCAAAAAGAGATATGATGCCGGTCAGTCCCATTCTGGTAGTAGAAATTTTTGATGTTTGGGGAATAGACTTTATGGGACCATTTGACCATTTCCACCTTCATTTGGCAATGAATACATTTTGGTGGCAATGGACTATGTTTCAAAATAGATTGAAGTTGTTGCTACTAGGACAAATGATCACAAGGTTGTGATGAAGTTTGTGAAGAAACACATCTTTTCTAGATTTGGTTGTCCTAGAGCTATCATTAGTGATGGGGGCTCTCACTTTATTCATTTTCAATTCCGAACTCTACTTCGCAAATATGGTATCACTCACAAGCTCGCTACCCCCTACCATCCCCAAACCAGTGGCCAGGTGGAAGTGTCAAACAGGGAGATAAAAACCATTCTGCATAAGACAGTTCGGCCAGATAGGAAAGACTGGTCCGAGAGACTAGATGATGCACTCTGGGCCTATAGAACTGCATTTAAGACTCCTATTGGCATGTCACCTTACCGTCTCATTTTTGGAAAAGCCTGCCACTTGCCTGTAGAGCTTGAACATAGAGCATATTGGGCCATCAAACAAGTCAACTTTGATCTCATTCAAGCCGGGGCCCAAAGAGCTCTACAACTCAATGAATTGGAGGAACTAAGAAATAAAGCCTATGAAAATTCAAAAATCTATAAAGCCAAAATGAAAGTCTTCCATGATAAGCATATTCAAAGGAAAACTTTTCAACCAAATCAGAAAGTATGGCTTTTTAACTCTAGGCTGCGCTTGTTCCCTGGAAAGCTCAAGTCCAGATGGGATGGACCGTTTGTAGTTGTCAAAGCTTTTGACCACGGTGCCGTCAAAATTTTGAATCCTAAAAATGGTCAAATTTTAACTATCAATGGTCAAAGATTGAAATCTTATTTGGAAAATGATCAGTTACAAAAAGAATCCATTGTCCTAAGTGGTCTGGAATAAAATCTTCATGAGCTCTCATGCGTCTGGCTGAAGTCGGAAAACTTAGCGCTTCTGGGAGGCAACCCCTAGTTTTGGTTGTTTTGACGTTTTTTGTTTGAGTGTGTTTTAGTAGTCAAGTTAAGGCCAAGGAGAGGAAGTCATCGCCGCCTATGACATTGATGGAGGTTTCGTCCCGCATATCCGGTTGTCTCTTTCCCACTCAGAAGTATTTATTGATACATTATTCTTTTGCTTTCAATTCTACATGCCATTGAGGACAATGTCATTCAAGTTGGGGGGGAGAGAAATTTTCATGATGCATATAGTACAACCTGATAGGAGTTCTATCTTGCATAAAGATGTAAACTCCATTTTGAGTTTCATGATTCATGCTTTAATTAAAAGTAATTCTGGAATAGAAAAGACTAGGGAGAAGGATGATGAAAAATTTAGTCAATCTAGCCATGGAAAACTGATATAAGAATCCCTTTAAAGTTCATGTGCACTAAATTTTTTTTTTTTTACATTACACACTAATGAAACAAGCAAGACAAGCCCTCTGCTATTTTAGGTATATTGTTTGATATTCTGCACTTCTTAAGAAAATAGATCTTTATACAAAGCTTTCTGCCAAATTATCTATCAAATAAGTGCAATGGCACTATGAAAAAAAAAGAGAAAAAAAAAGAAAAAAAACACCATGAAAAATGTCCCTAATCTTAGTAACCGGGCCTACTTCACCTAAGACGTGTTGAGATTCGCGTAAAACGGAAAAGGGAACCTGGATCCGTGAAACTGGGTCTGCTTCTCCTAAGGCAAGAGTCGAGATTCACGTTGAGCAGTGAAGGATAGTGCAGCATCATGTGTAGTATAAAAGATCCCAAAGGGACAAAATAATAAGGTAGACAAAAAGCTAATATAGTTAATGCTCTGATATAAGAGGTGCAGGGTTGAAAGATATTTACTTGGAATAGCGAATGGGGGATGCAATTGTCTAAGCTGTGGATTTGGTAGTTATACATGCACAAGTGCTATTGAGCTTTAATTTGAATTCTTAATCATGTACTATTAAGTTCCTACATAAGGCTAGTGTGCATTAATGATTCTAGATTCCTAATCTTTGGTTGATTCTATGAAGGGATAACTGGATATGAGAGCATGAATTTTGTAAACTCTTGTTAGTCCTAAAATTTAATTTATTAGCATTACTAAGGGACTAGCAATGAGTAAGTTGGGGGGTGTGATAAGTGTCCATTTCTTATGACAATTCATTGCATGTACACCATTTTATGTGCATATAATTAGGCAATTAGGCATATTTCATAGTTAACCTCAACTCCGCATTTAAATTGGAGCTTTCACGTAAATTGATTAATTTGATTATCTTATTTAATAATAAATTAAAGTTGAGGGCCATGAGCATTAATTCTCTATTGCATAATCATGAGCATTTGAGATTTATGTGCACATTGTGGTAATTTTTATGGACCAAAGTGCAATTATGTGTGTGTAGGACACCGAAGGTAATTACAAAAGAAGTCGGGGGCAAAATTGTCACCACTACTTTGACCAAGTCAAAAAGCACATATTTTGGTTGGAGGGAAAAGAAAGTTTAAAATTTTGAATTCAAAGTTTGAAAAGAAGGAATTCAAAGTTCAAAGTTTGAAAAGGAGGAAAATGACATTCAAAGTTTGAAATAAAGGAGAGGAATGATGAGTTTTGGGAAGGGGGTTGTCCAAAGCCCAAGGAGGGTGTACTCACCTACTTTTTCTCTTCCCCATGCATCATATTCTACTTAAATCCTACCCATCCATCTCCTTTGATACAATCTCCACCCTCCATCTACCCAACTTTTCCTATAAATAGCCCATGACAAGAAGGAGAAGGGTGTTCTTCTTTTGGCAATTTCTCTCCCAACCTTAGGCCTCCGAGTTTTCCCTTGTAAGTTCGTTTTCAGTTCATACACTCTTCATCAAAGTTCTTTATTTTTAAGTTCTCTACAACTTCTTCTTCTGGAGCATCTTCTAGTTCTTTCTAGTTTTTAAGCTATTTCATATTTTTCACTGTTCAGTCCTGTTCATCTGCAAACCCATGTTTCTCTCTGTTCATTCCCATATTTCTCCCCCTGCTCATCATTTTATCCTCTTACTGTCTTCATGAAAGTCCTTTGTTTTTAAATTTGCTACAACTTCTTATTCTACACTATCATCTAATTCTCTACTGGTTTTAAGTTATAATCTCTTTTTCAAGGTGCTGTCCTGTGTTTGTACTGTTCATATGAGGTGCTAGCTTCGGTTATGTCTCCATTTTGAAGCCCTTCTTCTCTTCTTTTCTCTCTGAGTTCTTCATTAAAGTTTTTCCTCTCTTCCCCCTCTTCAACTTCTTCTTCTTGGGCATCCCCTAATTCCTTTTGGGTTCAAAGTTATTCACCCTCCAAAGACTGCTTCAACGAGGAAGGCGACTTCCTCCCGACGTAGACGACATCTTCCACAAGGTTGTTCGTGATCCAAGGCCAAGAGAGGACAGCACTATCATCACCATTGCTGCTACCATCTCCAAACTCCAAACTCCAGGCTTTTCTTGTGTTATTACTTTTGTGATATTTCACTTCATTGTAATCTCATTGTGTCATTAGTATAAACTTGTTTCACATTTCATGTACTCTTTCTTTTAAGTTAGTGAAAGGAGTTGTTCTCTTGATCTAGTTCTTGCTCTTCTTCCCTCTCTATCTCTTTCTTCTATATCTTCTTTCCACTTCATGCAATTATTTTCTATAGCATAAGCGCATAGTCATGGTGTGTTCAATTAAGTGTTTGGTTTGTTCATCATTTCACTATTTTCTTTAAGCAAATCCAAATCACAAGTGTTTTTCAAAGGACTCTAAGGTTTTTAACTCTAAAAATCTCTTCTTCCCTGTGGATTCGACCCGTGCTTGCCATAGTACTACGTTCTCTTTTGATCATTTTGTGCGAGTTCGATTTTTAAGATTGTTATACGCGTGTTTTAAATGACGAACTTTCGCGTTATCACCTGTGCCGTGGGTAACGGCCCAAGAATGTCGATCCCCCACCAAGCGAAGAGATACGGTTCGGCCAGGGTGACGAGCTCCGTTGCCGGCTGATGGACCAAGTGGTCGAATCGCTGGCATCGGTCGCACTGTTACACGTAGGCCGTGCAGTCGCGCTGCAGAGTGGGCCACCAGTAACCCTGCCGTAGCAGGATCCGGGTGAGTGACTTTCCTCCTGAATGCGCTCCGTACAGCCCTTCATGAATCTCTTGGATAGCTCGGCTGGCTTCGTCGGGGCCGAGACACTTCAGAGAGGATCGGAGAAAGATCTCCGGTAGAGAGTGTTGTCTAGAATGACGAAGCGTCGGGCTTGGTACTTCAATCTGTGGGCCTCTCGAGGGTCGGAAGGCTCTTGAGAGTCCCAGAGCCACGACAGATAGGGGGTGCGCCAGTCGCTCGGAGCGGCCGAGTCAACAGCAAGGAGCTCCGAGTCAATGCTCGGGCGCTCTAGCTCTTCAAGGAGGACCGATCGGGTACCTTCGGGGTCGAGAGAAGAGGCTAGCCGAGAGAGGGCGTCCACTCGGGAGTTTTCCTCCTGAGCTATTCGGACTACCTCGAATTTCTCAAACTGTTGGGCCAGGGCTCTGATCAGTTGGAGGTATTTGATCATTGGTGCCTCTCGAGCTTCGTACTCGCTGTTGACTTGGCTAGTGATCATCGGGAAGTCAGTGTGGATTTTGACTCGCTCAGCCCCCAACCGTCGGGCCATGTGCACTCCCGAGATAAGGGCCTCGTACTCGAAAGCATTGTTGGATGCTTGAAAACTTAACTTCAAGGCGTATTGCAGTTCTGCTCCTTCGGGAGACTTCAGAAGGATTCCGGCACCACTCCCGATCGAGTTGGAAGACCCATCGATGAACAACTCCCAGGTCGGCCCGGGCGCGGACGGGGATCTTTCTTCAGTCGGGATGGTGCTTTCGGTGATGAAGTCGGCGAGCGCTTGGCCTTTCACAGCTGAGCGCGGCCGATAGGATATATCGTAGGCCCCAAGCATGATGGCCCACTTGACGAGTCGTCTCGAGGCTTCGGGATGGGTAAGGATCTTCTTCAATGGTTCGCCGATTAGCACGGTGATGGGGTGCCCCTGGAAATAGGGCCGGAGGCGCTTGGCGGAGGTGACCAACGCTAGCACGAGTTTCTCGATTGCGGGGTACCTCCTTTCAACCTCGTTGAGTACCTTGCTGATGTAGTAGACCAGCCTCTCGACTCTCGAGTCATTTCTGACTAAGACCGAGCTAACCGTAGATGGCGTGGCCGAGAGATAGAGCAGCAAGACTTCACCCGGAACAGGCTTGGAGAGCACCGGGGGCGAGGCCAAGAACTCCTTGAGCTCGACGAACTCTCTCTAACATTCCTCGTCCCATGCGAACGTAGCAGATGCCAGTTTGGGCCCCCTGAACAGCTTGAAGAAGGGCAAGCATCGTTCGGCCGCACGGGACAGGAACCGCCTAAGAGCGGCGACACGCCCAGTTAGGCATTGGACGTCATTAATGCAGGTGGGCGGGCGCATGTCCAAGATGGCCTGGACTTTGTCTGGGTTGGCCTCGATCCCACGCTGAGTGACTAGGAAACGCAGGAACTTTCTGGATCTCACTCCGAAGGCACACTTGGCAGGATTGAGCTTCATGTTGTACCTTAGGAGGGTGTCGAAGGTCTCGGCGAGGTCGGTGAAGTGGTCTTCGGCCTTGGGGGTCTTGACGAGCATATTGTCAATGTAGGCCTCGACGTTCCGACCTAGCTGTCCTTCAAACATGTGATTGACCAGCCTTTGGTACGTGGCTCCAGCGTTCCTCAACCTGAAAGGCATCCGGGTGTAGCAGTACATGCCGTAGTCGGTGATGAAGGCGGTCTTTTCGACATCTTTTGGGTCCATTCTGATCTGATGGTAACCCGAATAGGCGTCTAGGAAGCTGAGTATCTCATTGCCCGAGGTTGAGTCAACCAATTGGTCGATGCTCGGCAACGGATAACAGTCCTTAGGGGTGGCCTTATTCAGGTCGGTGAAATCCACGCACATCCGCCACTTGCCCGAAGCTTTCGGTACCAGGACGACGTTGGCTAGCCATGTCCGGTATAGGACCGGTCTAAAAAGGCTAGTCTCTTGTCCCTTGGTGACCTGCGCCTTGATGATCACCTGCTTCTCTGGTGCATGCTTTCTTCTGCGTTGCTGTACGGGCTTCACGGCAGGGTCGAGGCTGAGCTTGTGCATTATAGTCTCCTCTGGTATCTGATAAGTGTTATATTTTACGTCATAATTTACATCACATTCATCATCTTTGAGCATTAGTTGAGTATATTTGTGCAACATGAGCATTAATGACATTCTCACACATTATTTGAGTCTTCATGCATTTTATCATCTTTTTGAGCTTAAAAGACCATGTGAGAAATATTTAAATATTTGCACAATTATTTTGGAATTAAATAGATTGATATTTTAATTTTCAAGAAAAAACGACCTAGATCAAGGCGCTATTTAAATAACGACAGATTCAAGAGCGCGTCTTCAGCAAAAAGCGACAGCTCCAAGGGCGTCAATTCAGTTGATAAAAGAAAGTGGAAAAAGAATAAAAAAGAGAGAAAAGAATTAGCGCCCGAGAGGAGGTCGCTAATCATAGAAAGGACGCCCAAAGTGAAGGTCGTCAATTCCTATTTTACGAAAAATGTGGAAATAACAAATGAGGAATTAAGGAAACTGACGCCCGAGATGCAGTCGCTACTTTAAGAAAGGATGCCCTAGATTAAGGCGTCATTTAAAGAAAAGACGCCCCAATATAAGTCGCTATTCAAAGTTGAACCAGAAAAGGTAACTGCAGTTTCCCGATCGAAGTCTCCTTCCAATTTTCAAGTTTATCCAAGCCATATTCAAGGAAAGGAGGACTCCAAGGATGGAAAGAAGTCTAATTGGGTGAAGTTGTATTGCTAAAAACTTGGATTTGAGTGGATTTTGGAAGTCCACGATCGTGAGAGACCAAAAACCCTATAAAAGGATGCCATGGTCGCAGGGTTACGGGGAGAACAGTTTGGAGATCTGCCTTAGGGATTAATTTCAAAGCCTTTCTTTTCATCTTTTGCAGTTAAGTTCTTCATCAAAGTTCTTCGTTTTCTAGTCTTCTACAAATTCTTCTTCTTCCTATTCTCCTAATTCTGTCTCATTTTTATGCTATAATTAGTTTTTCAAAGCTCTGTCTACGGTTTTTACTGTTCACCCGATTTTCATACTTTCTGTTCTTCATCATTTTTCTCCCTCTTCGGATCCTCATATCTTTCTGCTGTCTTCACAAAAGTTGTGCGTTTTTGAAAGTTCTTCAACTTCTTCTACCACTTCTTCCAAATCATCACCGTTTTCAAGCTACAATCAGTTTTTCAAAGTTCAGTTTTTAAGTTTACTGTTCATCCACGCACCACCTCTTGTTCTTCTTAGTTTTTCACCCTCTTCCTCTCCTATTTTCAGATTGTTGTCTTCATCAAAGTTCTTCGTTTGTTAATGATCTACATCTTCTTCTTCTTCACCGTCTTCTGATTCGTCCTGGTTTTGAAGCTATAATCAATTTTCTAACGTTCTGTCATGTGTCTTTTCTGCACTATTCATCAGTGACCTATCTCTGTTCACCCTCCATTTTCTCCATCTTCCTCTCGTTTTTAAACTCTGAAGTCTTCATCAATCTTCTTCATCTTCTCAATCTCTACAACTTTCATGTTTTTCACCTTTTCTAATTCCTTCTGATTTTAAAGTTATTCTTCCTTCAAATCACCCTCTGTTTTCAATCTAGTTTTTCACTGTTTCTTCTCAAAACACACCAACACACACACCCTTTTGCATTGTTTTCAAATTTCCTCCATCTATTTCTTTCTTCCTCTATTTTCTATCATATCCCAAGGCGGATCTTCATCTATTAGTCTTCTCACGGCGTCGGCATCCAAGGCGAGACGATCTTCGTCCAAGGCTTGGCAAGGAGGCGGCGTTATTCTTCATGCATTGGCTATATTTTCTTATCTTTCCATTTTGATGTTCCCATGTTGTAATTCTTATTTTTCTAGTGTGACTTTCCACTATCATCTTAATGAAATTCATCATTTGTGATATTGTGTTTCTCTCTCTATCTCCTCCAATTTCTCTTCTTAAACCCTCTCATATTCTTTAAATAGTTTTCATGCAATTTGTCTTTCCTTAGATTAATCTCACTCAAAATTCGATTTTCAAAGCATAAGGTGTTTTTCCAACTTGATAAAATAAGGATTTTTTCTCCTCGTGGGATCGACTCCGCTTACCACAATATAATTTGATTTTTCAATCTTTTAAAGTGAGTGAGTGTGAATATTTTGAAATTGTGGCACGGCTTTCTTAACGACACTAGTCGGTGCGCATCAGTATCCCAGGGAGTTGATCATCAGACCAAGCAAAAACTTGGATGTACTCAAAAAGGAACTTTTTATATTGCTGTTGAACCTCAGACAGTAGGTCAGCTCCGATCTTTACTCCTAGGGCCGGGTCATCGTTTAGGAAAACTGCCAGCAATTCGCCACCAGGTTCGGTGGTTGCGGATTTACCCTCGACTCCCCGGGGGTCCTTATCCTTCCCGTCCAGCCTTGTGACCTCTACCAAGATATTGTAGCACCTTCTGGCCGCGGCCTGGTTACCTCGGACTTCCCCCAACCCATTTTTGGTGGGGAACTTCATTTTCTGGTGATAGGTAGATGGCATCACTTTATTCGACTGAGGATTCCCCGGCCGAAGATGGCGTTGTATGCTATCATACCTTTAATCACTATGAAGTCCACCATGACCGTAACGGTTTTGGGTGGGGTGCCGAGGGTAACCGGCAGGTTTAGGGCTCCCTCGGGATAGGTGGCCTGGCCATTGAACCCGCAGAGAGGGGTTCGGATCGGGCGGAGCTTAGATGGATCCTCCCCCATCTTAAGGAAACAATCATAAGACAGTACATCAGGGGCACTCCCATTGTCGACTAGGATCCTATCTACGTTACAATGGTTTATTGTAGCCGAAATCACGAGGGCGTCGTCATGAGGGGTGCTCAGCCCTTCTAGGTCTCGGTCTGAGAAGACTATGACCTGGGGCTCACTCGGCGGGGCCTTTGGAGGCTCTATGGCTCGGCTCGCCCGCTCGGCATGAAGCTTCCTTCCTCGGCTGCTGTCGCCCCCTGATGCTGATCCTCCGGAGATGACGTTGATGTGGACCCCTCGGGGGGCGTTGTCGATCTCCTCTGGGGTGCCTCAGTCCTCCTTGCGCTCGACTACGAACCGAGCTAGGTGCCCCTGACGGATGAGGCGCTCGATCTCGTCCTGGAGCTGGTGGCAGTCGCCGATATGGTGTCCGTGATCGCTGTGGAACAAGCAGTGCTTGCTACGATTACGATTTTTCGACCTCATTGGCACGGGTTGGCGGAGGAGACCCGAGTCTTTGATGTCTTCATAGATCTCATAGACCGGCGCGGCTAGTGGGGTGTACCGCTCATACTTCCGTGACGGTTCCTTGCGTTCCCTGTGCCGATTCCGCCTTTTTCCCGAACCTGAGCTTGGCCCGGAAGCCCGCTTCTTGTCCCCCTCCAGACCCGAGCCGGTTGCATCTCGGCATGCGCTGAGTACTTCTTCGCACTCGGCATGGCGCAAAGCCAGAGTTACTAGCTCGGCAAGGGTCGAGGGAGGGTGGAGGACAAGCTCACGGCGGAGATTCTCATCCCGGGTGCCCCCAGTCAGTGCGGTTATAGCTGAGGCCACGTCTAGGTGGGGGATTCTCAGGGCTTCCGACTTGAATCGATGAATATAAGCCCGGAGTCTCTCCCCTTGCGCCTGTTTAAGGGCCAGGAGCCCCGCTACCGACCTTGGGGGGGCACTTCTAGCGAAACTCTCTTTGAAGATTCGGCCAAACTGCTTGATATCTCAGATGGATCCGGGGGCGAGGGCCCAGAACCAAGCTTGAGCACCTTGGACCAGGGTGGTCACGAAGGCTCGGCATTTGATGGCGTCGGACGCTCCGTGCAGGGTCATCAGAGCATCGAAGCTGTCGAAGTGATCGGCCGGGTTGCCCTGGCCGTCGTAGAGCTTGAAGGTCGGGATGGTGGTTCTAGAAGACACATCTGCCTTCAAGATAAGGTCAGAGAACGGGGATTTCTTCTCGTCTTCTGAGGTAGAGACCTTCTGCAGGGCGCGTAAGGCGCGCTCTTGCTCTGTGAAGCGTCTCTCGAATTCTCGTAGCCAGAGGGATAGCTCTGGCTACTGTTGTGCCGCGGGGCTGGGGGGAATGTCTTGGCGATCCTCAGGAACGTCGGTCTCTGGGTTCGGACGGCGTGCCCCAGGTTTTCCCCACCTCGGTGTGGAGGAAGCCTCTTGCTCCGGCGGCGGAGCTTGCGAGGGCCCTCCAATCCTGTTACGGATAATCTACTGGCCGCGGATAGTGAAGCATCCTCTGGCAGTGTGTTGGGATGCATTCTCGCGGGGAGGGCTCCCCGACGGGGTGCGTGACCTTCCATCCCTGGCCGCCTAGGTCCTCATGAGTTCCACGAGGACATCCAGTTTTGCGTTGAGGGCTTGGAAGGCGTCGGCGCCACCGTGGAGCGGTAGCCCTATTACCGCAGGGGGTGGTGGTGGTTCATTGGCGGGGGCGCTGGCGTTGGAGGGGGGGTTCTGTGAGGCCCGAGAGGGGCCATCCCCAGCCGCTACCATGGCCCTTCCCCTGTCACCGGTGGACCTCCTCCCTGAGCTCCTTCGCACCATGCTGGCTCTTTGTTCGTTTCCCACAGACGGCACCACTTTGTAGATGCGAGATGAACCTTTTTTGGTGCCCCCAAGAGGTATTGTCCACACCACGCCGGAGGGCGGCTAGGGTTTTATCCTTGTAAAAGGGCCTTCTTGGATTAAGAGGTGAAGACCTTCTTTATAAGCACTCGGTTGCTCTCTCAACATCTGATGTGAGATTAATCCTGTGACCCTAGGTCCACTACACAAGCCCCCCCTTGAGAAGGCAAGCGAGTGAGAACTTCCATCCCTGGCCGCCTGGGTCCTCATGAGTTTCACGAGGACATCTAGTTTTGCATTGAGGGCTTGGAAGGCGTCGGCGCCACCATGGAGCGGTAGCCTTACTGCCGCAGGGGGGGTGGTGGTTCGTTGGCGGGGGCGCTGGCATTGGAGGGGGGGTTCTGTGAGGCCCGAGAGGGGCCATCCCCAGCCGCTACCATGGCCCTTCCCCTGTCACCTGCGGACCTCCTCCCTGAGCTCCTTCGCACCATGCTGGCTCTTTGTTCGTTTCCCACAGACGGCGCCAGATGAAGAGGCGTGATCTCGCGCGGGTCCTGAGCGGGCGAAGGATCACCGAATTGTGAATTGCAAGAAAGGGAAACGGATCAGGGGGCCCAGGGATGAGTCCTTGGGGAAAACCCTCCGATGCTTAAGTTAGTAGAGCTATCGTGGGAGCAAAGAAAGGGGGGAAGTAGCTTCTGCGCGAGATCCCTCTCCACCAGAAGGGTGAAGTGGTTCCTGCTCAGGAGTTTTGAGCGTGTAGTTGCCCTTACCTTTCGTCGGAGGGTATCCCTGGGTTAAATAGTGCGTCGTCTTCCGGAGTCATGTAAGTCGAGGGGTTTCAGGTGGGAGTTACATCCTCAACGTGAGCTTTTACTGCCTCATCGTGGGAGCGTTATCACCTTGGGGAGCTGAAGTCCCTCACCCTTATAAATTCCTGCTCATAGAGGACTCTTAACGGCTGCATGGATAAGCAATTGACGGTCGACCGTTTCGAGCTTAGGGGGGCCAGCCATATCCGGGCTATGGGCCTAGCTCGGACGGAGATGGGTCGAAACGATCGTGTGCGCCTCCCTATATCATGGTTGAGGATAGATCGGGCGTAGATCATTCTGATGACGTGACTGTCGCTCGGGCCTTCCGAGCCTGAGGGCCGCCTAGGAAGGTTGGGTCCCCGAGCAATCTTTTATTGGGCTTTTAGTCCGGAGTGGGCCCTGTGGGCTATCACTCGGGCGAGCGTTGCCTTGTTTGGTCCTGATGGGCCTAGTTCGGTTGCTCTTTGACTGGGCTGCAGAAATCCCACTCTCCATTATTAAATATCAAAACCCAACAATTTCGCATGAGCATGATTCTGAACTCCCGAGAATGTCCTCTACCTGTCCATATCCTTACTTTCTATTTTTGAGAAAATTTTACGGTATAAATAGTGTATAAAAGTCACTATTTCAATGAATAGTATCACTTTTCCAAATAAAAGAATTTTTTTGATATAGACACGTAGATAGGTAGAGAAAAATATAAGGAATCTAACGGTATGCTCATGCATTAGATTAGGTATCATGATTCACATTTATTAAAATTTTCACATGGATGATTTATATACTAAATGATTAATATATACATAAACTTAGAAATGACGACTATTTAAACAGTCGTCGTTCACAAAACTGATGACCCATTTGGGGGTGAATAGTATTTTTCAAAGAACAGTAAGTGAATAGTAATGAATAGTAATCTAAATAGTAATTGAATAGTATTCTTAAATAGTAAATTGGTATAATTGCATAATGGCCCTTATGGATGTTCTAACTTTTGTTTAACCTTACGATAGAGTTATCTAGACTTTTGTTTAGGAAAAAGTATATATATTAATACTTTTTTCCCGCATTTCTGTCGTGGTTTGTACCGACGCAACCCTAAGTTATTTTCTTGTATATTACGAGTCCTTGAATTCCATTACATAAAAATCTACCTTGTATATCCTACTAAGGTAACCCTTGAAACTCTATATTGGCTATAAAATGAGAGTGGATGTCAAAAGTAATACATGAAATACTGTGCATATAGGGGTCTGGTCTTGGGAGGAGCACCCGAAGGTACTTGTGCCAATGGGAGTTTATTGACCACGGTGTTTAGCATTGCACGGGAGTACTTGCTTGACTTGAGACACTCCACCCTACTCTCTCTCTTTACTCACTTGACTTGACTTGCGTAGCCCGGAACGGGCAATACTTGACTTGTGGCCCGAGAAAGGGCGAAATACTTGCTTGATTGAAATAGCCAATTCTACTGATACATACTTAACTTTACTTGCTTGAATTAAATTTTATTTGCTCGTACCTGAGATATACTTGTACATGAGTACATACTCGCACTTAAATTCGTAATCGTACATGAATCCCTGCTAGACCCGAAGTGGCATTTACATATATAATTCTTGAAATACTGCTGGTCAAATATTTGAAATCTTGATATACTCTCTGTATACTGTAGACACGCCAAAATTGACGCTTTGTTGATCAAATCTCATGTCACTATGTTAACGCCCCAAAGTGAACTTCAATATTTCTATAATATAAAGTTTTTCTATTTTTGTGATTCATTCTTGCATTTTGGTGATTCACGACTTTAGGAAGGGCGTGTTTTAAAAAGCGACCTAATCTGGGGCGTGATTTTTAGAAAGAACGACCAAAGATACGTGCGTCAATTCCTGGTATTTTACGAGTTCCGCTCTGATTGAAAATCAATGATTAACGTCCTTACTCAGGGCGTGCTTTTAATCAACGCCTTTGCTTCAGGCACCTTTTTGTAATTTTCAAATAAAGAAGGTTTTATTACCCAAATTGAATCCAGGAAGTGACGCCCTGATCCTGGTCGTGTTTTGAATTAACGTCCTTGGACAGGTCGTCAATTGTTAAATTGACGCCCTTCGGAAGGTCGTGTCTCCCCTTTTCGTGTCCTGCATAAACTCATCTTTCCTGAAGAGTTCCCTACTTTTATTGGTCACCTTGCTCGATCTGGGAACTAGAGTCCTTACCGTTGATAACCATTGCCTGTTCTTATCTTCCGGATCTGTGTCTATCTTTGATAAAAACCTTATAAAAGGACTCCCTGGTCGGTCTCGCGCGAGAGAATAGAGAGTGGAGAGACAGAACACAGGGAGCACACAGCAGAGAGGAGTTTTTCTTCATCCGTGTGATTTCTTCATCATCGTCCTTTGCTTCCTGCTGCTCTGTTGGTTCTCCCTCTACTGTTTACAGGAACAGCGGGGTTTCTCTCTTTTGTTTGTGTTTGTCTTCATCGCATCATCACGTCCATCATTTTTTTTTCTCTTCTTCTTTTGCATTAGTACTGCATATCCTCTCCTCACCCTTAATTCTCTAGGGGTTTTAAAACCAAACAAAAAGGTGCGCATGCTATATTCTTATTTCACCATCATATGGTTATTTGGATTGATACTACATCCACTCTTGGCTGATCCACTTTCTTTACGTGTTTGTTTTGTCTTTGTGCAAGGGTAATCAACAAGGAAAACCCCCTTCGTCGGTCGGCCGATAGAAGGAGGAGGAGAAATCCACATCCATCCCGCATCCTATTTTCCACCAGGTATTCACGATCATCTTTATTGAGGTAACCCCTCTGGCGATCACTCTCCTTAGTAGCACCACGTGCTTTTCTTCATCTTTATTTTTATCTCCCATCATTATATCTCCCCTATAAATAAATATTTTTGTTCATCATGAGTAGATTTATCACGATCTACAAATTGGTGATCACGGTGGGACTTCCACTATTTTTCTTTTGATTACCATCTTCTTTTGGCACCCACGTGTGCCCTTTCCTATTGGCACCCACGTGTGCCCTTTCCCCTTTGGCACCTACGCGTGCCCTTTCCCTTTGGTACCCACGGTACCCCTCCTTTGTGCCCCACAGGCACCCTCCACTGTGCACACTGCACACTCCCCGGGATCAGCCAGTTTGTGATTAATCTGTTGAATTAACGCCTTTCACAAAGGCGCCTTTTTATTTAACGCTTTCATCCAGGGCGTCTTTTCTCTGTTTAATGCCTTCCACGAAGGCGCCTTTTATCATATCTGCTGCTTCTGTGAATTTGCGCCCTCCTCTCGGGCGTCTTTTTATTTGGTAGCGCCTCACACCAAGGCGCATTTTTCTTCGATCGTGCGCACCACTTTTATTTGACGCCCTCTGTCAGAGGCGTCTTTATCATATTTAGCGCCCAACACCAAGGCGCGTTTTGTGCATTGTCCGAGAGCCCCTCCCAGAATTCGCGATAGCCACGCTGTCGTCTCTTTTGTTAGTAGCGACGGCCTCCAGGTCGCCTCTTTCCTGTGTGTTTGCAGAGCCTTACTGTTTCTGTCTATTCATGCTGGATTCATATTCACATTGAGCATTTGATTATATTGCTATGATTGGATTATCTTATACTGCATTTTGTGACATTTGGTTGAGAGACCTCCTCTCTCTACACTAGGATTCCACACACCTCTCTTTGGACCGGAAATCCCTTTTCCAAGACCTCCGTAAGTCCCCGCACCCGTGGATTCCCTCACGGACGCTGGGCCGGTTGTACCCTTGAAGTACCCGGAGTTTAGAGAACCTATCGTTGGTGAGGAAAAGAGAAAGAACTTAGTTGACCCGGAGGTCACACTTGGATTCAAACTAGGTTTCACTTTGCAAAGAAGAGTGAATTATTCTGCAAATTAATCCACTCTAATCCCAAACAAACACTAAAATCTTGCGTTCATCTCAACTTGATTGCATAAACTTGATTGGGTTGATTTGTTTAACCTTGTTTGGATTGAGTGTTTCTTGCATGATAACTCCTTTATAAAGCTTCCTCTCGTCCTAAAAATGAAACTCCGTTCAGGTAAGATCATCAACATGGCAAGCTACGGTTACACTTATGATGATGAGGAAGAAAATGTCTTTGGACAATCTTATGAGGTCCCCCATCAAGATTTCATCTATCATGAGGGGAATTACCCTCCTCCTCATTCCCATTATCCACAAGTTCATGTGGTTGACACCACTTCCCAAGAGGTTGAGCCCTCCTCTCAGGCTTTACCTTCCAATACCTCGGGGAATTCTCCCCCATCCATTAATGTCACCGATTTAATTCAAGCTTTGTCTCAGTTAGATGATTCCCAGCGGCAGGCTGTCCAGGCCGCTTTGAAGTGGAAGTCCGTTCCCTCTTCCTCCTCCAATCCCCCTCCGGCCGTGAGTGGCCATCACATTGTTAATGACCAGGCGGTCTTGCATAAACCTCCTTCCCATCCACTAACGCCCGCTGCGGCCATGCCGGCCCAACATGCGAGCTACTCTGCGGTTAAGCACCAATTTCTCCAACCTCCTCAAATTCTACGGACGCCTATACCACATTCTTTTGTTCAAAATCTGGCCCCAGTCGAGTCCGACACTAATGTTCTACTGCTTCAGAAGTTGGCTAGCATGGAAGAGCAACTGAAGAAGGTCACTGCGGCCAAGAATGCCCCGGAGATCTCGCTCCCTACACTGCTAGTTTTTCACTTGCCGCCATCTGAGATGCCGAACTTCCGGCGATATAATGGCACTGGCAATCCTTTTATTCATCTGAAGGATTTTATGTACGAGACCTCTTTCTGGCAAGACAACAAGGCCTCTCTGGCCTATTTATTCAGGAGATCTTTAGAGGGTCCAGCCCTTGAATGGTTCTATTCGTTGGATCCTGCTGATGCCAGCGACTTTGATATTGTTCAGAAGAAGTTCCTGCAGAAGTATAGGGACCGGGTCGGACCCTCCCTCTCAGTCACATATCTGGTTGCAGAAAAAATGAAGCCCGAGGAGGACTTCATCATATTTGCTGATAGGTGGCGTTCAATGGCCGAGAAGTTGAAAGACACTTTGGCGGAACAAGAACAAGTTAAGATGATAATTTCCAATGCAACTCCTCAGTTCCGGCACATACTGGCCATGAACAGATTAACCACCATGGAGGAGCTCTATGAGAGAGCTTGTTATATTCAGACACAGATGATGGATTCGCCCATTATGGGCATGTTTGAGCCGAAGCCACGGCCATTTAAGAAAACCACAAATGTCAACAACAGCGGGCCCACGACTGAGGGCACTATTGCAAATGAGTAGGTTGGCATAGTTGGCCACCCCCACCACCAAGCTAACTCACGACCTAACCCACCTCTACAACAAAACCCCCATTTCAACTCCACTCCACAACACCAATTTACTCCTCAACCTTCTTTTGCTCCACCACAAAACCAAGCGCACCGCACTGACCCTCCAGCTCCGCAACAGTACCACCAGGTACCACCACCTACCAACTATGGCCAACAACAACAACGGAGGCCACCACTTGGCCCCAAAAGGGACCACTACCCTCCACTACCAAAAAGTCTCCCGGATATTTTCAATGCTTTAATGGCCGCCAACTTGCTCGTATTACCAAGGGAAAGAACAGTGTGGCCCGCTAATGTTGACACATCTCGTTACTGTGCTTTCCATCGCTCCCCTGGTCATAACATTGATCGTTGCTTCCACTTCAGAGACTACATTTATGACTTGAATGACCAGGGCGGCATCAATTGGGATGAGATGAGACAGTTTGTCACCACCATGAAAGAAAGAAGGTCTCCTCGGCAACAGCAGGCTCAGCAGCCATCGCGACCAGCTCCACAAATACAACAGCAAGCTCCAGCACCTCAGTAGGATATGGGGATCGTCCACAATCCATTACCGGAGCACCCGCCTAACCAACACGTGAACCCTGTCACGTCTCTCTCCGAGGTGGAAAGAGGGCAGGGATGGCATGAAGAAAACGCCTCTGTCGGGGCATTTAATCACAATCAAAATCAACCTCCGCGCCTTTTGCGCACTCTCCCTCCTTCCTCTACCCCTCAATTGGGCCGTTCTCCCTTACACCCCGTTAATCCACCTCCTCCCACCAATTCTCCAACCTTGCCAGCCCGATCTCTCCTCACCCGTTTACCACCTCCACAGCCTACCACACAGCAAACTTCTCCATCCACCACCAACCCTTTGCCATCTAGGCCACTCCTTATCCGCTCATCGCCAACGCCCACTGCACTCACCACCACTACTCCTTCACCGGCAAGGATCCCCCCACCATCGGTTCCCCCACCTTTTGTACCCAGATCCCTCCTCATTCCACCACCCAACTCTCCTCGCATTCGGGTATCCCTTTCTACTCCTACGCCTCCTGCAGGGGCATCTTTGTCAAACTCTTCATCAAACACCCCTCCACCACTTATCAACACCAACACACCCTCTTCTTCTTCTAATCCTCCTCCCACACTCGCCCCGACAGAGGCACGGCAGAACGTGGCGCCGCTCCGTAGTGGACGGATGTTCCACCGTATTTTCCCTCATAGAGAGCAAGAGCCCGTACAGGGGTAGAATGAACAAGAACAAGAACAAGAGTCAGTGCCGGGCACTGAATATGATTTGTTGAAGCAGTTGGACCGAACTCCAGCAAGAATTTCAATTTTAGAATTGATTAAAAGGTCCACCACTCATCAGCTAGCCTTGAAGGAATATATGCAAAAAGTCATGGTCAATGAGGACATCCCTGTTGAACAGATAGTCACAGTTTTAACGCCCACTAGCAGTCAACCGGCGATTACTTTCCATGAACATGAGTTGGCACCACTCCCAGCGAGAAAATATGCTCTATGCATCACGGTTGATATCAACAAAGTGGCTGTTAAGCAGTGTTTGGTGGACACTGGTGCATCCATCAATGTCTTGCCACCTAGCACTTTGAAGTTGTGTGGCATTCCGGAAAGCCAAATTCGGCCATCTACTATCACAGTCACTGCATATGATAATACCAAGAAGCCTCCTCTAGGCATGATAACACTGAAGGTCAGTTTGGGTCCAGCCACCATCACTACAGATTTTCATATTTTGGACATGGATCCAACATTTAATGGCATTCTGGGCCGCCCTTACATTCAGCAGCTCGATGCAGTGCCCTCCACAAATCATCAGTGTCTCAAATTTCCACATAAGGGCCGCATTATCAAGGTCACCAGTATGCCAATTCTGCCAGAGGAAGACATACACTTAGCTTCGTCAGTTCCTTCTATTTGGCCTGCTAACAAGCCATTACTATCAGTGCTGGACCTTCCTCACTCAAGGCCAATGCCGGAAACAGTTATAACAGTTGCTATGACACCCCTACCTTCCAAGGGGAAGAAGAAGAAAAGCATGATAAACACCCCTGGCTGGAATATTCTAATGAAAATGGGGTATCAAAACGGCAAAGGTCTGGGTGTCAAGCTCCAAGGCAGAACTAGGCCCGTTAAGCCTCAGAAATTGATTGCACGAGGTGGCCTGGGTTACAAAGGGCCAGGCAAAAATGAAGATGAACCATGGGCAGTTATGACATCCACATTGAAGACAGAGCGCCAGCCGCTCACTTGGACCTTGAAGACACATTTTGTCACAGGTGGCGTTCAGCATCATGAGCAGACTACAATAATCACTTCCACGCTAGACTGTCAAGATGTTCATGCTAGACAGTTTGCTCGTCATATTGCCCCGTTAGCCACATACAAAGCCATGGAGTCCTTAAGGCCTGACAAAAGAAGGAAAATGGATGATCCGGAATGTGACTGGTACAGGTGGTTTGATATGAATGATATCACTATTTCCTTGAGCCGCCTCTTTATGCCGACTGATCCGGAATGGCTACCACTAATACATGAATTGATTGAAATGTCGACTGCAATTACAGATAAGAGGTAGTTGCTGAGTGACTACACTGACACTGGAGTGCCAGATGTTCCATATGAAGAAGGATTTACAATAGACAGGTTGTGGGCCGGCCTCTTTTCCCTCACTTCCATGCATCTGTCTCTTCTTGCTTCCTTACACTCTCACTGGTTTGGTCGCGTGCCGAGACCGCCACCGATTATGATCAATTTCTCTCCAAGTTCAATCCAAGTTTCTCTCCCGATTCCTCCTTTGCTCCTCGAGTAATTCTTCAGACTCTCCATTACGCCCCCGCGTGGGCCATCACTGATTCAATCTTTCTCCAAACTTTCAATTTCCACTCCTCCTATTGTTCTCCCTTCACATTGTTCTCTTCTAGAAAAGGAAAATAAAAATAAGGATAAAAATAAAAATGAAAAAAAAACGTCAAAATTCCAACTTTCCAGTCCTCCATCTCCGTTGAGGAGACTTCTTATCTCTTTTCCGAGTGTGTCCCGACCCAGGGGCCACTCTTCTATGACTCATTGATAAATCTTTTCTCCCCCTCTGGTGAGGGGTCTTCATCTGTACCTCCTTCTGTATCCACTTTTTCACCTCCTTCTTTCCCTCCTACTGATCAAGCTAGTTGCTCCTCCTCTTCTTCTAATAAAGTTCATGGGGTAGATTTTCATAAGAAATCCAAGGGTAAGCAAATTCCACGTAGGTTTCTGTTGGAGTTAGCCAGAAGATGCCAGACTTGTTTAGCTCTTCCTGAATTCGTGGAGAATCCGATTATCCTGCCAGAGTTGGAATATGAGCATGCTAATATTTCTTATGAGGGTTTAGGTGTTTACGAAATCATGAATGATGAAGACCCTATTGAAGAGGGGGATGAAAGTTATGAAGAATATGAGGACGAGGCTGATGCTTTTGCCAGTGGCATGAGAAGATTCGATGAACCATCAGCCTCCGTAGAAGAGCCTACCAAAGAAATTAATTTGGGTACAGAGGAAGACCCTAGGATTGTCCTCATCATCAAGAATTTGCCGCCTTCCGAAGAGGAGACGCTTATTTTGGTACTCCAAGAATATAAGGACACGTTCGCGTGGAGTTATGAAGATATGCCTGGATTAGACCCTGCGCTCGTTGAACATCGCCTTACACTTAAGCCAGGGTCTGTCCCGGTCAAGCAACGGTTGAGGCGTTTCCACCCTAATATGGCTTTAAAGATGAAAGAAGAGGTCGACAAGCTCCATAAGGCTAGATTTGTTAGAGTTGTCCTCTACCCCAACTGGGTGGCTAACATCATCCCGGTCATGAAGAAAGATGGAAATGTTCGGATTTGCATAGACTTTCGGGACCTCAACCGTGCGTGTCCTAAAGATGATTTTCCCCTCCCTCATATTGATGTTCTGATCGATAATACTGCAGGATTTGAGACTCTCTCTTTCATGGATGGCTTTTCAGGTTATAATCAAATTCGTTTGGCTGAGGAAGATCAAGAGAAGACATCATTCACTACACCATGGGGGACATATTGCTATGTGGTCATGCCCTTTGGACTCAAGAATGCTGGAGCCACTTATCAGAGGGCTATGATGGCGATTTTTCATGACATGATTCATATTTATATTGAAGTGTATGTGGATGACCTGGTAGTAAGATCAAGGACAAGGATTGAGCACCCTGGGGTTCTAGCTAAGGTCTTGCAAAGATCACGAGAGTATCAATTGAAAATGAACCCCAAGAAGTGTGTATTTGGCGTTTCATCAGGGAAGTTGCTTGGATTTATTGTCAGCAAAAGGGGAATTGAAGTTGATCCCAATAAGGCAAAGGCCATCAGAGATATGCCTCCTCCCAAGAATTTGAAGGAAGTTCGAGGATTAATCGGGAGGTTACAATTTATCCACCGCTTTGTCTCCCAGCATTCACAAAGATGTAGGCCGTTTTACGAGCTTACTAAGCCGGGAGTCAAGTTTAATTGGGATGACAAGTGTCAGGCAGCTTTTGACGGATTGAAGGATTATCTGGCCAATCCTCCTGTCCTGAGGCTGCCGATTCCAGGTAAACCACTTATCCTCTATGTTTCTGTCCTGGATGACTCTGTAGGGACTGTCTTAGCTCAAATGGATGAAGAAGGTAAGGAGAGGGCAGCATACTACTTGTCTAAACTTCTTAACCCTTGTGAGCAGAGGTACTCAACCATGGAGAAGACGTGCACTGCTTTAGTCTGGGTAGTTCAGAAATTAAAACACTATTTCTTAGCTCACGAGGTTCGCCTCATTGCTCGCATGAATCCGATTAAATTCCTTCTTGAAAAATCTATCCTCACTGATCGATTAGCACGTTGGCAAAGTTTCCTTTCTCAATTCGACATCACTTACATTCAACAGAAAGCTATCAAGGGTTACGCCATTGCCGAACATCTTGCTCACCACCCTCTTCCCCGATTTGATCCTGTCAATTCGGAGTTTCCAGACGAAGAACTGATGTCCATTAATCAACCCCATGATCCTATGTGGACGTTACATTTTGATGGAGCTCTAAATTCCCAAGGAAGAGGGATCGGCATGGTGCTCTTAACACCAGAAGGGGTCACCATCCCATTTGCTGCTCGGCTCACTTTCCCTGTCACAAACAATATAGCTGAGTATGAGGCTCTTTTGGCCGGTCTTCAAACCGCCCATAGATATGGTGTTACTCACTTGCGAATTGTTGGTGATAGTCAGCTCATTCTGCACCAGGTGCTTGTCAAGTGCCGCACTATCAATCCTAAGCTCAAACCCTACCAGGATCTTGCTTCAGCTTATGCCAAACTCTTTACCAAATTGGTCTTCGTTCATGTTCCTCGAAGCCAGAACATCCTTGCCGACGCTTTTGCCTCTTTGGCCTCTGCTCTAGTCTTCCCTCCTGAGCATGATTTCCATGTTCCTCTCATTCATCAGCGTGATACTCCAGCTATCAAGGATCGTGCATTCCTCGATATTAGGGATAAGGTGCTCGAGAAGGTCAGATGGAGCGAATCTCTTAAAGGCAAAGAGGTCATGTTGTTAGATTGGGAAGAAGAGTTGGCTGATGAAGAGAAACCTTGGTATTATGAGATTGCCAGATATTGCAATGATCAGTCCTATCCCGAGGAAGCCACAGTGGAAGAAAAGAAAGCAATTAGAAGAGTGGCTCAACGTTATGTTTTGGTTGGAGGTGTGCTCTATAGGAGAGGGCTCACGGGTGTTTTATTAAGATGCCTCGACGATGATGAATCTTGGAAGGTTGTGGAAGAGGCGCATTCAGGAGTGTGTGGTGGTCATGTGAACAGCCAGATGTTAGCTAAGAAGATCCTTAGGCTAGGCTTCTATTGGCCAACTCTAGAAGAGGATTGCTCCATCTATGTTCGAAGGTGTGTTAAGTGCCAACTGCATGCCGACAAAATTCATTCTCCTGCTTCTTCACTCCATCCTATGTCCTCCCCATGGCCTTTCTCCATGTGGGATTTTGATATCATTGGACCTCTTGGTGATTCGAACCTCCTGACCAAGCAAAAGTCGTTCATCCTAACGGCAACGGAATACTTCACCAAGTGGGCGGAAGCAGAAGCTTACGTGGAGATTAAAGCGTCAACAGTTTGCAAATTCACAATGAAGAACATCATCGCGAGGTTCGGCATCCCGAGTACCATCGTCACCGATAATGGATCTCAATTTATCTCTCAAGAGCTCAAGGATCTCTGCAATAGGTATAACATTGCATTGCATCATTCTTCTCCCTATTATCCGCAGGGCAATGGCCAAGCAGAGGCAACTAATAAAACTTTGATCAAAATTGTTAAGAAGACGTGTGAGGCTAATAACTTTTTGGATTAGCCAGACAAGCTAGTTGAAGCTCTCTGGGCCTATCGCACTTCCATTCGTACCCCTACTGGGCAAACCCCTTTCGCCCTTACTTATGGAATGGAGGCGGTAGTCCCTTATGAGATTCTCATTCCATCTTTGCGAGTACAATTGGACAAGGAACTTCCTATTGATGAGCGTCGCGATTCGCTCCTTGCTCAATTGGAACTCTTAGATGAGAAGCGTCTGGTCGCCGCTGAGCATGCGCGCGTTTATCAAAATAGGCTGTCACGTTTTTATCAAAAGAAAGTAATTGAGAGAAAATTCAAAATCGGTGAGATGGTAATCAAGAGAATTTTTGTAAAACCGGGTGGACCTCGATCAAAGCTCCAACCAAACTGGCAAGGACCGTTTGTTATAAAAGATGTTTATCCTGGCAATGCTTATAAACTGATTAATGCTGAAGGACAAGAGCTAACTCATCCTTAGAATGGTCTGTACCTTAAGAAATATTACCCCTAATCCAAAAACAAAACAAAAAGAATTTTACAAAAAACACAACACACAAAAAAACACACAAAAATATATATATAGAATTTTCCAAAATCCAAAACCCAAAAATATATATATATATAATGAAAAGGGTTGCTATGGCACACAAGGGCTCAAGGTCTGAAAGGTCAAAATTCAGAACTCATTCATCAGTCTTGTTAACTCAAAAGGGAGTTGACACCCGCACACATTACACACTTAAACCGTGAACTCAAGTGGTGCAAAATCTGATGGGAAGTCAAAAAACCTGACTAAAGGTGAAGACGATGCCCATTCTTTTTCTCTTCGGCCCATAAGGGAGGAAATGAAGTCTCAGGGTAGATCCACCAAGCCTATCCGCCGCCCTAGTAGGTGGAAGTCAGGGCCCAAAAGGGAATAAATGCCACAAAAGCCCAAGTACAATTAGGTTTATTTTTCAGCAATGCAAATCAGTTCCAAAGTGAAATCATGAAAAGAAAAGCATGTCAAGAGGGTAAAGTCCCCGCAAGGAAAACCTTGGGCGTATGCATGCAATAAATGAGGCAAAAGGCAACAAAGTTTCCCTACGCCAAAGACCGAACCCCAACAGGCATAGGGTAAGGGGAAGTGGTTTTATCTAGAGCTTCTCAGAATCTCTTATGGGTTTCCTTATATCTTCGTTTTCTTTGTGGTAAGTCATAAACCGGCAGAATGGTCAAAGGCCGACCTAGGAGATTGCACCATGCGAAATCTCGGGTATAAGTTAACTGTCATCACGTCGCCCCCCTTTTGATTAATCAAGAAGGAACAACGAATTTTAAATGGTGACCGTGTAGGATTAAGAACCCGGGTGGCTTTGTCAACCCAAAGAAAAAGAATTAACGCCTTTGATTAAGGCGCCTTTTGTTGAATTCACGCCTTTCTTAAGGTCGTCTCTTTTAAAATAAACGCCCACATATATGGTCGTCTTTTCAACAACATTAAAAAAAAACGTTTTCAAATTCACGCCATCACCTAGGGCGTCTTTTATTTGAATAACGACCTAATCTAAGGCGCGTCTCTTGAAAAATAAAAGAAAAAAATAAATATATAAGGAAAAGAAAAGAAGAAATGGGGTTTATTCTTCATGTGTGTGCTTGCATTATTGCATAGGGCATCTTGATTATTGTTTACATGCGTATGCTTGCGTGTTGCATCTCCCTTTTGGTTATTTTCATTCGCCTTATTTGATTAAAGGCTTGGCCCCTTGACCCGCTATCTAGGTCAAAAGTAAAGGCACCCCTTGCTTATTGAGCAAGGGGCCAAGTCGAACAGATGAATTAACCTGTTTATTCAAGTGTAAACCACAGCTACAAGTACAGGGCAAAGTAAAGCGAACACGAAGAACGTGGAAAAGAAGCGAAGTACACAACCACAAGTACACGACTACACAAGTGCTCAGGTAACAAAAATGTCAATCTCATATATATATACATCATGAATATCTGAGTACAGGTGTGAGGGTGGAGGAGTACAAGTAAGTCTCTCAGCTCTCGCCTCCACCCTCCTCTCTCCTACTCTCTACCTCGTCCTCGCCGTCCCGAGGAGGCGCTGGTGGAGGAGGCATGGGCCCCCGAGAAGAAGCTGGAACTCGAGCCTGGCCCCCTGCCTCGCTCCTCTCTCGAAGAGAAGAACTCGCCACGAAAGTGGAGCTAGTGAAGGAGTACCCCGCAGCACGAGCTCGCTCACGCCCTCGCTAGAGACGCTCCTCAGCAACTCGTAGCCGCTCCTGAACAAGGACCAGCTGCGTCCTCGAGTCTGCCAGCTCACGCTCGTGTGCTACCACCAGCTCCTGGTACCGGGCACGCTCTGACTGCTGTAGCTCGTGGTGACGGGCACGCTCTGACTGCTGTAGCTCGTGGTGACGGGCACGGTCCGCCAAGTGCTCCTCCCGCTCTCGAGCACGCTCTCATCGCTCCAGCTCAAGAGCAACCCGCAGCTTTGCCACGTCCTGAGGCAGCTCCTCTCGTCGCCTCAAGGCCCGCTCCAGCTCTGTAATCCACTGCTCGCGAATCGCCAACTCTGTCCCGGCCAGGGCAGCCTGGGTATGTGTCGCCTGTAACTGTCTGGTCTACAAACAGGTAAACAAATCATCAGTTCCACAGTTTAATAATTCATGAAATAAGCAATGCATGACGAAAAGTAAAACACTCACCTGGGCAGACATCGCCTGCTGTCCCTCGCAGACGCAAACAAGAGCGACTCGAAGCTCCTCAGTCTGAAAAGTGAATTTTATCAGTGCATAATTATATAATCAATGATTGAATGAGGTTTTGAGTTCTGGAGTTTACCCGTGAGGCGAGGTCGCGCTCTGCAGCCTCGGCCCGTGCCACTGCTCCCGCTAGCTACTCCGCTAGTGCGGTCACCTCTGCACTAGGTCCCCTCGAACTAGAGGCCTCTCCCGTATCCCTCCTAACAGCTCCCTGCTGGGCACGCTGCATTTATTGAAATCGTCAGTGGCTAATCATCAATAATTCAATAAAAATTCATTTGCATATAGAAATAATTTAAACACTCACCAGGGTCTCAAGGTCGGCTCGTGTGGCGGCTAGCTGATCCTCCAGGCTGTGTAGATGGGCCTGGGCATCCATCGCCGCTATATCCCGTGCATCCTGCATTCATTACATATTAGTCACATGATAGAAACATAAGCATTTGCATTTAATTTAGAAATAATTGCATTCATACATACCCCTAGGACCCTCATCTGGGGTCAGCCGGCGTATACCTCCCAGTAGCGCCGGAGGTACTCGGAGCTGTCAGTCGCCTGGGAGGTGACTCGGGTCCCGCCTCGCCGCCAGTCGGCGTACTGCTCCTCGAACCGTACTCTCCAGTCGATCGCCTTCGTGCGACCGTGCGTCTTCTTCCCGATCCCTCGTGGCTCTCCGACCTCTATCCACTCCTGGTGTAGGCCCAGGGTCCTCATCACCAGCCTGAGCCGTAACGGCTCAATCTCGCTCAAGCAATGAACCCAGAGCTCATGCCCAAAGCGAGGTCGGCCCGCTACGACCCACGGCTGGCCCTCATCTGTCATCTCTGCATATGGTCTCCATCGCACCTGCATCCATGAACATGTGCGTCATCTCATCATACTCATAATAAATTCAAATAAACATAAAAAAAATGCATCATTCATACCAGCGAGGGAGGGAAGTCACGAAACTCTCTCCGTAGCACCCACAACTCGTAGCCGAGTGGGGCGCCGAAAATGATTGGCAGCCAGCGCCGTGCTAGAGGGAAAGCACCCTTACCTCCTGGCCGTGGGTCAGCACGCCCCATGGGCATGTACAGGTGGCTCCAAACCTACATCCATGCATAGCATTAGTGAGGCATTCACATGCATAATAAAAAGAAGAAAAAAGAGGAAAAATACATACCTGAAGAAAAGGTGAGAAGCCACTGACAGTCGTCTCTTGTCCTGTCCCTGTGGACAGGTCGGCCATCATGTGCGCCAGCAGTGCCGCTCCCCAGGCGTACCTGCCGACTCCCTCTAAATCCTCGAGGATCCCTAGGAATCGGCATTTGATGACGTTACCCTTCGTGCCGAGCAATAGCCTCCCGAGCAGCAGCAGTAGGAACCTCCTCAGGTCTCGGTCTGCTCTCTCCCTGTCGGCTGGGTCCTGGCAGTAGACCGCCCTAGCCCCGTCTATCAACCTCTGTGAAAACCGCTCTAAAGACTCCCTTGACCTATGCCTATCATCCCCTAAGCCCATCACTGTAGTCAGGTCGGTGCGAAAGATAGTCCTACACTCGCTAGGCGTCTCGTAGACCATCTCTAGCCCTAGGAGCCTCTGGGCGAGCTCGGTATAGTCTGGTAAGGTGATCCAGCTCACTGCCTCCCCGTCTACCCTAAGTCCAGTGATCCTAGCTACATCCTCTAGGGTAGGGACCATATGCCCCCAAGGCATCAGGAATGCCCGGCTAGTCCTATCCCATCTCTCCCTCAGAACCTAGATAAGTGGTAGGTCGGGTCTGACTGGCTCTATGCTAAGGAAGGCCCCGAACCCCATAGTATCTACCCTGGCTCTCTGGAACTCGGGGAGGCTGTAATATGCTGCTCGGACCATGACCCAGGAGATCCGTGTCCTCATCAACCCCTGCACACATAAAGAAAGGAATTTTGGTTTAATTGTTCAATTATTTCTTGTTGAAATTCACTTAATTGCCTTGGTTTGAGATGTTGATGTTTGATTTAATTAACGACCTACCCTAGGTCGTTGTTTTTCTAAGAAACGCCCTGGTGGAGGGCGTGGTTCTGAGGTTAATTTCTAAATTTCTTAAAAGGATTTTCAATTGACGCCCATCCCAGGGTCGTCCTTTCATTAAGTAACGCCCACTGTGTAGGGCGTTTTCTGTTAAAATGGATTTTGGGTTTTAATAATTCATTCTGGAATTAATGAAATGGGCGACCACCCCTATGGTCGTTATCTGTTGAATTGACGCCCCGATGGGGGGCGTTGTTTTCCAGGGTTTTGAAAATAAAGAAAATAAAATAAAAATAGCATGCGATATAAATCATGAAAAAATATATATAATTGAACGAAAGCATGGAAATTAACAGCATGATTAATACAAAAAATGATAATTTAAATGGACGACATGCTCTAGGGCGTGTTTTCATGATGATAATTATTTTTCAGAAAATAAAATGAATTCACGACCCCCGGTATGGGCGTCTTTTCTTTATTTCGTGACACCCATGAGGGCGTCTCTTTCCTGAGTTTCGAGCTTCCTAAACCCGAGGGCTATGGAAAATACCGAAAAATGAAAAGAAAAAAATGGGAATTAGGTTGGGGGCCTACCTTGTGGCGTTTGGGTTCTTCCCGTGGAGGGCGTGGTTGCCGTGGCCGTCGAAGCTGACCGGGGCGAGGAGCGGCCGCCGTGGCCGGCGGTTCCTCATTCCCTTCTTCCCCTCCTTGTTCTTCTTCTCCCTCTTCGCCTTTGTCTTCCTCTTCTTCACTGACATTTTCTTCATCTCCCACGGCCTCGTCGCCGTGTTCTTCTTCGTCGCCGGCCATCGCCGCCGGGTTTTCTTCGGCCGCCACGGGAAGAGCCTCCTCCACGACGCCGTGCTCGTCGTCCAAATCCACCACCTACGGGGCCGGCCATGGCTAGGGCTAGGGTGTGTAGAGGGGAGAGAGAGATAGAGAGAGAGAATGAGAAAGATGGGGGGAGGGTTACGGTTAGGGTTGCAGTGGGAGAGAAAGAGGGAAAGAGGACGAAGGAAGAAGAAGAAAGGAGGGAAAGTTGAGTCGAACGGTCAAAAGGAATTAACGACTTAAGGAAGGCCGTGTCTTATGGAATTAACGGCTGAAACAAGGGCGTTTCTTGATAATGGATGACATTATTTAAGGCATTATTTTTGTTTGCATGGGGAATGATAACCGTCGTCAGACGCATTTAATGGGGATTGATTGATTTGATGGGAGTGATGATTACTGCTTTTGAGTAACGACTACGATTGAGGCGTTATTTATATGAAACGTGGCTTTGCTGAAGGTGTTACTTTTGAATTTCAACGAATACTTTTTGGAATATAAATCGAATTAACGCATTGTCTTAAGACGTTATTCATTTAACGCCCATATGTGAAGGCGTCAATTATGAGAGATCAATCGTTGAAGGCGACGTAGGCTGAGGCGTCATTAATGGAATTAACGACATTAACTGAGTCTTTATTTGCAACAGAACCGCAAGTTATGGGAAGATTTCATCAGAAACACTGTGCCATTGGCTCAATCAGAAAATTATCATTGATTTATTGGAAGAAAAGATTACATTGCATTCAATGAGTCATTTTGGGCCTCAAGCTTCTTAAAGCTATTACATAAGACTTCCACTGCTCTCTGTCTTCTTCTAAGTTTTCCACGGGATGGTGAGCCTTGTTGATTTTCCATAGAGCTTGGATAGTGGTACATTCTTCTCCATCTTCATTGCTGCCGAGATCCCGTGTCTTGATCGGAGGGAGATGAGATGGATCTTCGAATACTTGCCGTGGAAGCCCGAGTTGAGGAAGGCACCGATGTGAGTTTTACAGAACGAATTCTGAAGCACCTATGAGTCGAAGGTCCGTCCCGGGAGAGAATCTTGCACAGAGTTCTTGAGTCTTGAGTATTCCCGGGGCGCAAGTGAAGAGGTTCTTTGGCATTACTTTGAGGTGTTCCCTCCATTCCACTCTCTTCTTGATTTGAGGAATCCGGTTCGTCACCCTATGGCTTATTCCTAATGAGCCGGTCATATAAGAGAGTGGGCTTTTTGAGAAGATTCTTGAGGATTGTTGGGCCTCATCACATGGATCGAACTTGAAGTGGAGATCTACCCAACTAGAGAGAGCTAGCATGCATCCGTAGATGGGCCTTCCCATCGCCGCCGAGGTAAGCCCACTATAGAGATAGGCTAGGATAGCCGGTCCAACTCTCTCTCCTTCCCATAAGCTCATTACTGCGCTCAATTGGGCCTCCTCTAGGAAATCCTCTGTGGATGGGAATAAGAGTGCTCCGGCCAAGCACACCACGAAGGCCTTTGCTACCCGCTCTATTTCTTCTTCTTCTTTAGCTTGATCCGCTCTCTTGTATACCCATGAGGCCAGCTTTAGAAGATTAATTCCTTTAGTGACCTTGATTTGGTTCACTAAGTTTGGGCTAGGTATCAATGTGGTTAATAGTTCATGTGAGGAAATTGGTTTTGACATGATGGCCATCTTTTCTTCATCCCCTTGCTTCATCCTCTTTAAGCCCAAGATCAACTCTAATTCTGCCAATAGGATGGTGGATTCAAAGGTTGAGAAAAGGAAGGTGTGAGTGGAAGGGTGCCATATTTCAATTAGAGCTCCTATGGCAGCCCAATCAAGGTGGATTTGATCATAGTGTTTGGCATGGGTGATTAGACCAAGAAGGTGCAATCTTGCTAAGTACACCCTCATATCAGAAGCCACTTAATCTTTGTGAATCTCCTGGCTCCTGGCGCATTAGGATAGTCCTGCAAAAGATGGACATGAAAGGAAAGGAAAAACAGAGACAGACATGAGCATACAAAAGAAATATGAAGAAGCCGTTTGAAAGAGCAGTAGTTCGGAGAAGATATAAAAGAAGGAACAGAGAATCAATCTTTACCTGATTCATGGAAATTCTATTGCTGATGTGCCCATTGATCTCAGGAAGCCTGGGAGTGGAAGTTTTGGACCTTTTGATCGCTCTCTCCATCTTCGGTCTGCAGGAAGGGTTTGAGCGAGTGAACGGCTTGCGAGAAGAACACGAACAGCAGAAGAAGCAACAGAGAGCAGAGCTCCGAAGGATTGCTTTGATTGATTTGAGGAAGTGCCTTCCCTTTATAGAAGTCCGGAGGGTCTTAAGGCTGTTCGGAGTTAGAAGGTTGATTGCCATTAGGACTGGGTTTAGCCTTCGAACTGGAAACGGAAGCATGTGCTTAATTAACGTCCTCTGTTGGGGCGTCGATTGTTGAATTGACGACTTGACAGGGGTCGTGTTTTATTTAGCACCCTTTCATGGGTCATTTTGTTCTTGAACTCTTGGTGTATTTAACGTCTTAATGAAGGGCGTGTTTTATGTTTTGACGCCCTGATGTCAGGCGCCTTTCATGATTTTGACGCCATGCCCTCCAGTCGTGATTTTATTTGCTCACATGTTCAAACTCCGCTATATGCTTTAATGAACTTAAGTGCCATTCTTTGGTTGAAATTTGTTGTTTTAATTAAGCACTTATGATCATATCTTGAGGATTATTGCTGGTCATTTTTATGAGGGCTAATGAGTTTTCAAGTGTAGAAGATTGCAGGTTCGAGATGCTTGGATCGCTCGTCGGAGTAACATCATTCTTTTCTTGTATTTCTTTCCTGTAAGCATTGTTACTATATGGTATCGACGCTATTATAGCATATCAAGGACCTTGTGGTTCTGATAAACCTGGAATTTGAGTTCCCCTTCATCAAAAACAGTGATAGTTCCAGGAGAGTCTTGATCACACGGATAGGCCGTTGAGTCGTTCAAGGTCTGGGACGATGGTTCCACTTTCTGAGTTGATGCGCGGACAAACGGGCTTCGGCTTAGTGTCAGCTCAGAGATCTGGATTCTTGACCAAATCTAGATGGCTTAGCAATATTATCCTTGATTACTTTCTATTTTTAGTTTGTTTTATCTTTTTCTTTTTAGCCCAGCATGCATCATGTAGGACTTTGAGCTTCATGCTGAAAATCTTCATATTATGGTAATAATGAAGGTCACTCGCTCTTGATTGAGTTGACATGAGATATTCCATTCCAAATTGAGTACTTTATTCTCTCTGAAGCCGCTCAGGCTAGTTCCTTGAAACTGTTCCTTTGCTAGATCTTCATCTTAATTCCCTTTTTTTTTCTACAAATCCACCTTGGTTGTAGCATGTCCACATTGGCTGGTAACCGCTCTCCAATGGTGTCTCCCTATCGTGCCCACGTGCACATTTTATTTACTTAGTTTAGTCTCCTTTATCCAGCAAATCGATGCTTCCTTGGAATTACTCGGAGTTGTTTCACTTTGAATCTTGGAAAGATTTCCAATGCTTAGTGTCTGAGACGTGTCACATCACACCTTGACATCTACTTATCAGTTCGCTCCACTTCATTCCGTTTGTTACACTTTCTCTCCATTTCGTCTCACTCCCTTGCAAAGCAGACGCCAAGGCGGGGCAGCTGTAGACATGCCAAAATTGACGCTTTGTTGATCAAATCTCATGTCACTATGTTAACGCCCCAAAGTGAACTTCAATATTTCTATAATATAAAGTTTTTCTATTTTTGTGATTCATTCTTGCATTTTGGTGATTCACGACTTTAGGAAGGGCGTGTTTTAAAAAGCGACCTAATCTGGGGCGTGATTTTTAGAAAGAACGACCAAAGATACGGGCGTCAATTCCTGGTATTTTACGAGTCCCGCTCTGATTGAAAATCAATGATTAACGTCCTTACTCAGGGCGTGTTTTTAATCAACGCCTTTGCTTCAGGCGTCTTTTTGTAATTTTCAAATAAAGAAGGTTTTATTACCCAAATTGAATCCAGGAAGTGACGCCCTGATCCTGGTCGTATTTTGAATTAATGTCCTTGGACAGGTCGTCAATTGTTGAATTGACGCCCTTCGGAAGGTCGTGTCTCCCCTTTTCGTATCCTACTTAAACTCATCTTTCCTGAAGAGTTCTTTGCTTTTATTGGTCACCTTGCTCGATCTGGGAACTAGAGTCCTTGCCGTTGATAACCATTGCCTGTTCTTATCTTCCGGATCTGTGTCTATCTTTGATAAAAACCTTATAAAAGGACTCCCTGGTCGGTCTCACGCGAGAGAATAGAGAGTGGAGAGACAGAACACAGGGAGCACACAGCAGAGAGGAGTTTTTCTTCATCCGTGTGATTTCTTCATCGTCGTCCTTTGCTTCCTGCTGCTCTGTTGGTTCTCCCTCTACTGTTTACAGGAACAACGGGGTTTCTCTCTTTTGTTTGTGTTTGTCTTCATCGCATCATCACGTCCATCATTTTTTTTTCTCTTCTTCTTTTGCATTAGTACTGCATATCCTCTCCTCACCCTTAATTCTCTAGGGGTTTTAAAACCAAACAAAAAGGTGCGCATGCTATATTCTTATTTCACCATCATATGGTTATTTGGATTGATACTACATCCACTCTTGGCTGATCCACTTTCTTTACGTGTTTGTTTTGTCTTTGTGCAAGGGTAATCAACAAGGAAAACCCCCTTCGTCGGCCGGCCTATAGAAGGAGGAGGAGATATCCACATCCATCCCGCATCCTATTTTCCACCAGGTATTCACGATCATGTTTATTGAGGTAACCCCTCTGGCGATCACTCTCCTTAGTAGCACCACGTGCTTTTCTTCATCTTTATTTTTATCAGCACCACGTGCTTTTCTTCATCTTTATTTTTATCTCCCATAATTATATCTCCCCTATAAATAAATATTTTTGTTCATCATGAGTAGATTTATCACGATCTACATATACAGCTCTTGATCTCTTATTGTTCATCATGTATAGATATACCTGCATACCCGATTCTTTTATACGTACGTCATGCATAGCCATACTGATAATACATGTAAATTGTAATTCACGTAAAGATTACTCGAATTTGAGATGTAATTCCTACTGAGCGATTCGCTCATCCAGTTACTTCCTAACAATTTCAGGTGATTCGGATAGCGACAAGAATGGGTTTGAGGCCGAGTGAAGAGTGCTAAAACACCATCCATTTATCATTAGCTAGTCGAGTCTTTGAATTTATTTGAGTCTACCTTATATTCCCAATTATGTCAGTTAATGGTATAAACTTTGTGTTAAGTCGTGTAGCCTAATGTTTGGCTTTCTAAATTTGAAAATTTGTCATGGAATATCTTTATTTCCTTTGATTAATCAAATATACATCACTTGGACTATTGGAATTTATTAGATTTTTAGTCATTTGCGCACTCCGAAATTTTGTATGTTAAAATTCTTATTGCTCTAATGACACGATCTATATAGACGCGTCACGCATCCGAGTATCTTCTACGCTCGGGACATGACAACCTCCGTGAATAGTGCTTCGGGCTGGAGTTCTTCATCCATCCAAGGTGATTCAAGCTTATTTCTGAAGCCATCAACCTCCAAGAAAGTGTAGAAGCAATCAAGGTTCAAGGCTGCATCCATTCTCCTCCATCAACTCAAAGGGGATTCAAAGAAAGAGGGATCAAGGGAGATCAAAGGAGGCTTGGAAGAAGAGGTACTGTAGCCATGAACTGTACTTCGTGAAGAAGTTCTTCATCCATTTCAAGGTGTTTCAAGCTCATATCAAAGCAAGCAATCTCCAAGGAATTGCAGAAGCAAGCAAGGCTATCAAGGTGATCCAAGGAAGCTGATTTCACAAGGTTTTCAAGGGAGATCAAATATGCATCCTTTATCTTCTTCATCAACTCAAGGTGATCCAAGGAAGATCATTTCACAAGGAAGAAGATACCATTAAAGCATCAGATTCAAGCTCCAGCAATCTCAGACAAGATCTTTTCTCCTTGAGCATATTCTATATCTTGTTTGAGTGTTTTTATATCTTGTTCTTTTTCCATTTCATTCAAACATTTGAAACTGAAGATCGTCCCTACCGGTGGTTAGTAGGAAGGCAATCGGAAGTTGTCGATTTGCGGTGATTGACGTCCCTACCGGTGGTTAGTAGGAAGGTAATCGAAAGATGTCCGATCTGCGGTGATTGACGTCCCTACCTGTGGTTAGCAGGAAGGCAATCGGAGGTCTTTTCGATCTGCAATTTTGTGCGCTGCACTAGTGAAGCCTCAGCGGGTTTGGTGAGGGGTGGTCGTAGGACTGGGGATTCAGTCCGAACCACCTTAAAATCCTTTGCGTTGTGGTTTGCTTGTGCGATTGCTTTGTGCTAGATGCATGCTTAGGTTTAATCTTTATATTACTTATTCATCTTGCTAAGTAAATCGTTGTGAGCTACGTTAAGCTAGTTATATTCCACTGTGATTCTTTTTATCTAGCTTTAAAGAGGGGTGTTCTGCGAAAAGAGGGGCAAATCTTTTCACCCCTCCCCTCTAGATCCGCCTTCCACTACTCAACACTAAGACGACTGCGATTGAGAAAACTGTACAAGCTTCGGCCTCTGCAGACAGTCTCGAACCACATGTTCTGGTTGATCGCATCGAAAACAAACCACCGGCAGCGAACACGGCTTGCCTGGGGTGGCTCCCACCACATCTTGCACATACTCTCGACTGACTAACTGCGAAGCCTTGACGCTGCTGGAAAGAAGGTGCCGATTGCTACTACACGGTACCCGAAGATGCCTGACTGCCATACCGCTTCTTAAACTTCTTGAATTTCTTGAACTTAGGCTTAGAAATAGGAATGCCACTGGCAGCAGGAACAACAGATGGGACTCCTGTAGCAGATGGCTGACTAAACTGTTGACGCTGCACACCCGGCTGAATTGACGCCGTTTGAGTATGCCCTTGGGATCTTGCCAAGTCAAGCTCTAAAGCCGCAGCTGCCTGATATGCTGCGTCCATCTCTACCACTCTGGTCGCAATCAACGGCTGCCTCAACTCTGGTTTTAATCCATGCAGAAATTGCTCGGTCTTTAAGCTTTCATCAGTAAGAATGTGGGGCGCATACTGACCCAATTCCATGAACTTGCTCCGATATTCCAGCACAGTCATATTGCCTTGAGCTAGTTCCATAAACTGGTGCATTTTATCCATCCTACGATAAGCTGGACTGAAAGTGCGCTCAAAGGTCGTGACAAACTCCATCCACGTGATCTGACAAAGAGGACGGGATCTAAAAGCAACCTCCCACTCCGTGGTCCACAACGTGAGTGCTGCTCTTTGGAATTGAAAAGTAGCCAGCATGACTTTTTCATCCTCTGTGCACTCCAGGGAACGGAATACACGTTTGGTTGCATCTATCCACACTCTGGCTGCATCTGGATCTGCCAGTCCTTCGTAAGTCGGTGGGTGGAACATCAAAAATTCTTTTAAAGCTCTACCACGACCACCAGGAGGTAATTCAGCTTGAGGAGCAGGGTCATCTTGAATTGGAGTTGGCACATTAGCCGGAGTCAGAGGAGAAGTGCCACTACCTTCCCTCGAGACGCGTGCCCTTCTACGAGGCGGCATTTCAATCTAGAAGAAGCCATGCAATAACAGAAAATGCATCAGTAATCATGGAAAACATCCTAAACCAGCAGTAATAGACTCACATGGACTTGTTCTGGACTAATGCAATTTCAATTCCTTATACAAATCCTTAACACCTCTCTGATACCAACTGTGACGACCCAGGAGACCCGGATACCGATAACCCGATATCATCGATTTACCGATACCAAGAGCTCGGGGAAGCCACCCAAGAGGCTGATGAGGCCCCGTAAGGGTTAGTGAGTGTTTGTCGAGGGGATGCATAACGAATAGAAATTACACGCGCAATATTAATGAAAGCATTCATTTGAACTTTAAACGGAAGCAATTTCATATATCAGAGTGATGAATTTATACAAGTAGTCCAGATCCATATATCACAAGTCCCACACTGTACAATGGTCCAAAAATAAATAACTACACGGGACGTAGCCCGACCAAAAGAAGAAAAGGGACAGACTGACCACTGACCGACCACTAACAGACCACTGCTTGCTCTAAGGTTTTTCGCCAAAAGTACGAGAGAATCCTGCAGCCGGTTGCTTCACCTCACCTGTAAAAGGAAGATGTGAGTCTCACAGCAGAGACTCAGTAGGGTTCGTAGGAATCTCTAACTCGCAACTAACTAAAGGAAAGCAGTAAAGTATGCATTGGCATAAATAAGTGATAATTTAATAAAGCTGTAAAACTAATTAAACAGTTTATAAACAACTAACTAGCATGCCAATTTAATTTAAATGCAAGAACTAAAAATCTACCAATCGACGGTAACTCAATCATTTCCAAGTGACAAGAGTGAGAAGGAGAGGAGATCCACTGGAAGAAGAAACTAGATGCGTCCACTAACGGCTTACACTGCGTCTCAAGCATCTACACAAGCCTGATCATAGCAAGCGAGACGCGTAACAGTACCAGAACAAGTAACTAGTCAGAGCAACACTGATGGGGGCATCAAAGGCTACTTCCTTATACGGGTGGAACGTATTTGTGTGTTATGGTATATATGGGATTGTAATTGTGTATTTGTTTGATTTCTTTCATTTGGGCTCCTTGTAAGGCTTATAATAAGCCATTGGACCACTTGTAATGTTGCGTCCATGACTAGGTTGCCATTAGTAGAGTCCATTAGGAGCTTATTTCATATTGGACCTTAAGGCCATCATTATGGACCTTAATAGCCACTTAAGGCCCAAGTGGGCTTTCCCCCTCTCATGGACCACCAAGATTTGGAAGGCCCAAGTCTAGACATGGGTTATGGATGTCCTTGGACCAGCCTTGGCCCAAGAAAGGCCCAAGTAGGGGGTGCCCCTTATTTTGGCCTTATTAAGCTTGGTTGGTGAAATTTAGGTGAATTTGAATGGAAATGGTCCAAGTTTGATTAGAATAATTGTTAAGTGTTTTGACCACATGGGAGAACTCTTTTATGAACTCCCCAGTTTGCCCTTCCAAACCCTAGATCTATGGGTAACCAAGGTCATTTGTCATCTACCATATATACTTGTAATTTTTCATTTGATGGAATTAATGAAGAGAAAATATTGGTGAATTGCCAATAGAGCTCCAAGGAGCCTGGTGTGCCCCCCTCTCTCCCCCTCTGGAATTCCATCTTCCCCCCTCTGTGTTTCAGGGTTTTAGCCCTTCTATCTTAGCCCCTCCACTTCTAGTTTCATTCTGTGCCGCCGCCGCCGCCGTTCGTGCCGCCATCGAGCCGCCGCGAAGCCGATTCTGAAGTTCTTTCCATCTAGGACAGCAGGCTCTTCAACGAATTTTATCTCTCAGTCAAGAATTCTTCTTGAGCTCACATTTTCAGGACGTGTTCTAGAGGTTTTCCCCATGTTCTACAAATTTTTTTTTGGCCTCTAGTTTCTGATTTCTATTTTTTTTATTTTCGTCCACCATTTCATTCTAGTTCTGCCAGGTTTCTATCTATAGCGACAACAACCCTGAGTTTCCCATCTCCGGACCACTTTTTGATTTTTCTATGGAGCCCCAAATTTACTGGAGGTTATATCCACCATCCCCTCCACCCACGAATTTTCGTGCAATTTCTAAAGGCCATCTCATATTTTCTAAAAATCATCTTCAGATTCCCCTACAGTTCTATCAGCCAATGTCCAGATCCGACCATAGTCCAGTATAAAATCTCCATAAAATTCAATTCTCCACAAAACCCTTCATAAAAAATACTCCCGTCTTCGTGCTTATTTCTCCACAACTTTGATGAAGAGCTCAAGATCTGAATCGGAGGTCTACCCTGCGGTCAATGGCAGTTCTCAGGAAACTGCTTTGCTGTTCTGAGATTTCGGGAACTATCCAATAGAAACTTAAAAAATAGATTAAGGCCAGATCTGTGTAGATCCAGTTTATCTCTCTAGTCGTCGATTCAAGGACTTCGAAAGAGCTTTCCAACGGTACCTTCTGTGCTTCGATCCGACGTCAGGATTGATCTCAGCAGCCGATCTCACCGGATCGCGCGCTGAAAAATAGAAGTTGCAGATCAGTGGGAAGCAAATCCGGCGAGTGACGATCGGAGCCGCCCGGCCTCCGGCCGGCGAACCAGCACGCTGCCATCCCAGGAAGTGCTTCCCCAGGCGTCCCCACCACAGTGGTGCCACCCCGGTCCCACTCGGCTCCACCGACCAGCTCGTGGGTCCCACAACTAGCAACATAAGCCATCCGAACCGTGCCAACGGGGTGATCAAGTGCAGCCCGTCAACTCGAGATCGGTCCTCCCGGGCCCACTTGTGTATCCCTTTACCTCCATTCGTGGAGTGGGCGATATTTCATTGCTGTAATTTAATTCATTACTATTACCGGGAGTTATCAAATTCGGCCGGGATCGTCTTCCCCACGCCGAGAGTGTGGAGGTATCGTATTCACTCCTTACTTGGCACTTTGCTTTATTTCATATATGCTTGTTTATGCCGCTTCTAGAGAGCATGTTAGGTTAATCTAGCTCGCTATATTTTTATATCACCGCTGCTGCGAGAGAGTGCGAGACTGTCTCGTGACCCGATCCGGGCACAAGAGAGAGCCGACCACCCTAGCTCTTTGCCGGTTTCTCAACCGCGCACGTCCGACGCTTCCCTTGTTAGGGACGATCGCGAGCTTGCTTAGAGTCCGAGGATTGCATATCCATTTGGAGTCGAGTCGCGTGTCCGTCCCGCATCAGTTTGGTATCAGAGCGAGTTTGAGTCTAGGGTGTCTAAAAACAAAAAAAAAGAGTGTCATTTACGTCTAGTCATCGTCTAAGTCGGTCTAGGTTGCATTTACATCCCTTTACTCGGTATATAAAAGGTGTTGTCCGAACGTTAGGCTACGCCTATCGGGAAGGCCGCACACTTGCGCGAGTGGTCTTCGGATCGATTAACTCCGCCACGTACCGAGTCTTGGTTAGGTCTAGGTGCATCACTTGTTTGCATTGGTCTGTGTCTCCTAGTCCTTGTGTCCTTTGCATGCCCACTCGGCGAGGTACCCAATACCATCGCCCTGCACCTATGGCCATCCCATGGGATATCATCTCGGGAGACCTTCAGTCCTTACGCGAGGCGATCATGACCCTCGTAGGCCAGATGGATCAAACCGAGGCTACCTTTAAGAGCTTCTCGGACCGCATAGATGACCGTTTTAACGCCATGGAGGAACGGATGGAGTCATCCGACAGATCCGTCCAAGGTTTGGTCAGACGGTTGGATAAGATGTCGCATGGGGACCCTCCTATAGTGGCCCAAGGCCCACCCATACCCGCTCAGGCGGCTGTCCAAGGCCAAGCCACACCCTTAGCCCCGGCCCAGCCTGTCTATGTGGCCCACGACCCGCCCGCACATGCTCCTCAGCCACCACGGGCTCCTCCACCCGCCCCTCCTCGGGTTCCCGAACTACCGAGCCGTGACCTTGGTCTCGACGACTATGGGTCTGATAACGCCTATGAGGGGTATGGTCAACGCCGTCGTGGCCTCCAACCACAAAGAGATGAGGAGGACGATAGGGTCCTTAAGACCGTGCGAGCGGATCCTCCCATTTTTTACGGGTCTTTAGATCCGAAAATCTATTTAGATTGGGAGTTTGGCATGGACCGATACTTTGATTGGTACGACATGTCGGAACGTCGAAGGATCTGATTTGTTACCATGAAGCTCATGGGACAGGCACAAACCTATTGGAAGAATGTAGAGAGCCTATTATTTCAGCGGCTAGAGCCCCCGATTGACACATGGGGTGAAATGAAGCTTAAGCTTCAGCAAAAGTACATTCCTCCCACGTACCGTCAACGACTCATCGATAGGTGGCAAAGTCTTAGCCAGGGAGACCGATCCATCTCCGAATACATTGCTGAATTTGATGAGTACTTTCTACGATGTGGTGTCTCGGAGGAGAGTACCATGCCCGTGTCCCGCTTTCGACGTGGTTTGCGGCCACACTACCAGTATGAGCTATTCCGCCGCAATGCCAAGATGTTGGAAGAAGCATATCAAGTTGCTCTTGAGTTGGAGCAATTTGAGGGAGAGTTCGAGCCTAGCCATCGGTCGGGTACCACCCCCTTTCGTAGCACCGAGCCCTGCCACTCTTTAGGCCCACCTCAGCGGGTCCCCATGGCTCGATCTCAGGAGCCCAACCGTCAGGAGCATTTCGCTCCACGGCCTCGTCCTCCCCCACCCCGGGATCTACCTCCATCCCAACCCCCGGCACCCATTGCCCGCCCTCTGGCACCGGCACCCCCACCCCTATTGCCCAAGACACCTACACCTCCACCATTGCTGCCTACACCCCCTACACGTCGGGAGGATAAGGGTAAGGGCCCTCTCATCGGAGAGAGTAGTAGGTCCCGTCTATAGTGTTTCCATTGTCTTGGGTTTGGCCACTTTGCCAACCAATGCCCCACTCGTACCACACTAGCCCTAGGGGTTGGAGAAGCCTCGCCCTCTGGGCTCGAGCTTGTCACCTATGAGGCCGATCCGGCACTAGCCGATGAGTACTATGAAGTGGAAGGTCTAGAAGAGTTTGCCGTAGCTCAGGATGCGGGCACTTAGTGGGGTTGATGTTACCACTACCTTAAGTCTAGGGTCATGCATGAGTCAGTGTGTTTCTTCTTTGTGTGGTTTGTTTGTGTGGCTTGCTTGTGTGGTTTGTATACGTGTGTTTGAGTCTACATGTGTCTTGTGCAAGGTCGTTGTCGGTCTCTTATGAGTGAGAGGCGAGTGGACTCGCTCGATGAGTATGGGATCAGTTCTACATCTATGCCCCGGATCTAGTCACCTACAGGGACCCAGCGGTGATTCCTAGTGAGTCTTCGAGCCGCCTCCTCCCTTTGAGAGTGACCCCACCCGGAGTGACCACCACTAGCTCCTTCCCATAGCAGCATTCGCATATCGAGTATATACGGAATGAGCAGGCGACGATCAATTGGAGTGGAGCGTACCCGCGCTACTTGGTACGGTGACAGATCCTCTGGAGCTACTCGAGCAGTCACCCCTTTTCTCGATGGGGTCGAGTTCCTCCCACCCGGGAGAATTGATGGGGGCATCAAAGGCTACTTCCTTATACGGGTGGAACGTATTTGTGTGTTATGGCTTGTATGGGATTGTAATTATGTATTTGTTTGATTTCTTTCATTTGTGCTCCTTGTAAGGCTTATAATAAGCCATTGGGCCACTTGTAATGTAGAGTCCATGACTAGGTTGCCATTAGTAGAGTCCATTAGGAGCTTATTTCATATTGGACCTTAAGGCCATCATTATGGACCTTAATAGCCACTTAAGGCCCAAGTGGGCTTTCCCCATCTCATGGGCCACCAAGATTTGGAAGGCCCAAGTCTAGACATGGGTTATGGATGGCCTTGGACCAGCCTTGGCCCAAGAAAGGCCCAAGTAGGGGCGCCCCTTATTTTGGCCTTATTAGGCTTGGTTGGTGAAATTTTGGTGAGTTGGAATGGAAATGGTCCAAATTTGATTAGAATAATTGTTAAGTGTTTTGACCACATGGGAGAACTCTTTTGTGAACTCCTTAGTTTGCCCTTCCAAACCCTAGATCTATGGGTAACCAAGGTCATTTGTCATCTACCATATATACTTGTAATTTTTCATATGATGGAATTAATGAAGATAAAATATTGGTGAATTGCCAAGAGAGCTCCAAGGAGCCTGGTGCGCCCCCCTCTCTCCCCCTCTGAAATTCTATCTTCCCCCTTTGTGTTTCAGGTTTGTAGCACTTCTATCTTACCCCCTCCACTTCTAATTTCATTTTGTGCCGCCGCCGCCGCCGTTCGTGCCGCCATCGAGCCGCCGCGAAGTCGATTCTGAAGTTCTGTCCATCTAGGATAGCAGGCTCTTCAACGAATTTTATCTCTCAGTCAAGGATTCTTTTTGAGCTCAAAGTTTCAGGACGTGTTCTAGAGGTTTTCCCCATGTTCTAAAAAAATTGGTTTGGCCTCTAGTTTCTGATTTCTATTTTTTTATTTTCGTCCACCATTTCATTCCAGTTCTGCCAGGTTTCTGTCTACAGTGACAGCAACCCTGAGTTTTCCATCTCTGGACCACTTTTTGATTTTTTACTGGAGCTCCAACTTTACTGGAGGTTCTATCCACCATCCCCTCCACCCACGAATTTTCGTGAAATTTCTAAAGGCCATCTCATATTTTCTAAAAGTCGTCTTCAGATTCCCCTACAGTTCTGTCAGCCAGTGTCCAGATCCGACCATAGTCCAGTATAAAATCTCCAGAAAATTCCATTCTTTAGAAAACCCTTCATAAAAAATACTCCCGTCTTCCTTACTTATTTCTCCACAACTTTGATGAAGATATCGAGGTCTGAATCAGAGGTCTACTATGCGGTCAACGGCAGTTCTCAGGACACTGCTCTCCTGTTCTGAGATTTCAGGAACTGTCCAACAGAAACTTCAAAAAATGATTAAGGCTAGATCCGTGCAGATCCAGGTCATCTCTCTAGTCCTAGATTGAAGTACTTCGAAAGAGCTTTCCAATGGTACCTTCTGTGCTTCGATCCGACGTCAGGATTGATCTCAGTAGCCGATCTCGCCAGATCGCGCGCTGAAAAATAGAAGTTGCAGATCCGTGGGAAGCAAATCCGGCGAGTGACGATCGGAGCCGCCCGGCCTCCGGCCGGCGAACCAGCGCACCGCCATCCCAGGAAGCGCTTCCCTAGGCGTCCCCACCACAGTGGTGCCACCCCGGTCCCACTCGGCTCCACCGACCAGCCCGTGGGTCCCACAACCAGCAACATATGCCGTCCGAACCGTGCCGACGGGGTGATCAAGTGTAGCCCGTCAACCCGAGATCGGTCCTCCCGAGCCCACTTGTGTAGCTCTTTACCTCCATGCGTGGAGTGGGTAATATTTCATTATTGTAATTTAATTCATTACTGTTACCGGGAGTTACCGAATTCGGCCGGGATCGTCTTCCCCATGCCGAGAGCGTGGAGGTATCGTATTCGCTCCTTGCTTGGCACTTTGCTTTATTTCATATATGCTTGTTTATGGTGCTGCTAGAGAGCATGTTAGGTTAATCTAGCTCGCTATATTTTTATATCACCGCTGCTGCGAGAGAGAGCGAGACCGTCCCGTGACCCGATCCGGGGACAAGAGAGAGCCGACCACCCTAGCTCTTTGTCGGTTTCTCAACCGCGCACGTCCGACGCTTCCCTCGTTAGGGACGATCGCGAGCTTGCTTAGAGTCCGAGGATCGCATATCCATTTGGAGTCGAGTCGCGTGTCCGTCCCGCATCAAACACTCGTCAATGTCAGTCCAAGTCTCTGACCACGTGTGCACACACTGGCTCGTGCCTAGAGCCAGGCCTCTAGCTAGTAGTCCCCTCCGTAGGATGCTACGGTTGGACTAGGGCCCATGGAACTAGCTTAAAAACCATGAAACTGGGATACCCCGCCACCTCTCCCGGGTGGGATCAACACTGAAAGTCGTCGGGCTACGACTGGTGGTTCCATCACTAGGAAAGAGAATCTAGCTCTATTGGGATATAAAAACATGCCATAATTTATGATAGCGATTAAACATGGCAAATATGCAAGACTAAAAGCCTGATTAACTGAATATGCTAAGATGGCCATTATTCAATAATTCAATGCATAAATAATTGGATATGCTAAAACAATTATTCCATAACTAAATGCATAAATTATTAAATATGCTGAAATGGCAATTATTCCATAATTAAATGCATGGATAATTGACTATGTTAAGAATTGAAATTTGTCAGGATTAAACGGTTGAAAGAAAACCGCCCCAGTCGATAAAATGACATAAACATGGCGGAGATGTTATATTAAATGCATGATTTAATGAACACGCATAGTTGCAGAACAAGCGGTCGAATAACGAACCGCCGCGTGTTGTTAAACGGACTAGTCGTGAAATTTCTACCGTCATTCAAATTTAATTTATTTACACGGTCTAATCGTCAGCCGCTCGGGTCAATAAACGGTTTATGGCGGACCGTTATAAAGTCTGAACTAAATTAAACATAGTCCTTACCGGAGAACCGAATCCACCAGAATCATAACCGGATCCCCTCCCGGTCGACTCAAATCGACGGGAGTTATTATTTTTAACCTGTTCCCTGCCATTCCACCATCATAATATAACAATTTATCACCTCTGAACTCAACAACGATGGACATACCAGTTAGTCTATGAACTCAGCGACGATGGGCATGCGATTGTTAATCTATAAACTCATCGATGATGGGCATGCTATTATTAATCTATGAACTCAGCGACGATGGGCATGCTATTATTAATCTATGAACTCAGCAACGATGGGGATGCTATCATTAATCTATGAACTTAGCGACGATGGGCATGCTATCATTAATCTATGAACTCAGCGACGATGGGCATGCTTTAGGAACAATTTAACGAGCTAGGGTTACGATCCCCCTACCTCAAATGTGCCGAAATGTCCGATCCGGCCGCGAACAAGCCAAGGGACACCGCGGTTCGCTCGTTCCCGGCCGTCTCTCCACTCCACGGTTCATCCCGAGTTGATGCCACGGTGTTCCTCGTCGCTCCAAACGAGGCTAGAAGGCCGTCCCCCCACAGGATCTAGGCCAAGGATGATGATTCCACCGTGAGAACGCCGAGAGAGAGGGAGAGAGAGCCGCCATCATCCGTCGTGGGATCGGGTCCGACGAGACTGCCGCTACCTCCTATGCCTTGTAGGCTCGCCGAGCGAGCTCCGGCTCCTCTGCCAAGGCCGTCGGGTCGTCGACGCGCCGAGAAGAGAGAAAGAGGGAGAGAGGTCGCCGTTCGCGGGTTCGCGCCTCCGCGCCGAGGGCGGCTTTGATGGTGTCGCCGCCGCGGCCTCGTCCACCTCTGCAGGTTCGCCGCACCGAGAGGACGACCGAGGAAGGGCGAGAAGGGGGGTCGCTGGTCGGGGCGTCCGTGCAGCCACCTGCGGGTTCGCCCGCGGGTTTCCCTATGCCCTGCGGTTTCGAGTGAAAAAAGGGGGGGTAAAGAAATGGGAAAGTAAGAGAGAGAGGGGGCCATCGAATGGGTTAAAAAAAGTGTTAAAGTAATGTTTTTTTTTGATTTTTAACACCCTTTTTGCATTACAAACCCCCAAAGAAGCATATTTATGCATATGCCCATTAGTTTCTTTAAAAACTTTAATATAATTAAATTAAATACTAGAAAAAGCCCATAAATTTCATAAAATTAGCCAAAATTCATGGATTAAATTTTAATTGATTACCGGTAAAGATCCGTTAAAGCACGAGCCTCACACCTAAGGTGGCCAACCCATCTACTTTCGGTGATTTTTGCCCGATTAGTCTATGCAACTTCTGCTATAAAATTGTCTCCAAGATTTTCTCAGATTGGCTCATGGATATTCTCCCCATGATCATCTCTGACGACCAAGGAGCCTTCGTGAAAGGGAGGTTCATCATTGATAATGTCTCTCTGGCGAGACAACTGGTTGGTGATCTTGGTAGAAAATGTAGAGGCCATAATGTCATCCTCAAGCTGTACATGATGAAAGCGTATGATCAGGTGGAATGGGATTGTTTATTCGCCGTCCTTCGCCGGTTTGGTTTCTCCACTCCCTTCACTTCATATATGGCTATGCTGTCTGTGAATTGTTGGTTCTCGGTTATTATCAACGGGGTGTCTGTTGGGTTCTTTAAGTCTACCCGGGGACTTCGGCAAGGTGACCCGATTGCTCCAGCGCTTTTCATCATCATGGAAGAGGTGCTTAGTAGGGGACTTGCACACCTGCACAGCACCGGTATCCTCCGTCCTTTCTCTGGGCCAAGAACATGTCCCACGATATCACATTTGCTTTACGCTGATGATACCCTAATCTTTGTCAACGGCCAGGCAAATAACCTTAATAGGCTTATGCAATTTCTTCAATCATACAAATGATGCTCCGGACAGAAGATGAATGCCTCTAAAAGCTCATTCATGATATCTCAAAAGGCACCGGCTCGTCTATCTACTAGCATCAGGGATATCACGGGGTTCCAGAAGCAGGTTGGCGCCATGGCTTACCTGGGCATCCCGCTTAGGCAGGGACGAACCCTTGTCTCTGACTATAAGCACCTGGTTGATAAACTACATGCTAAGATGCATTCCTGGAAATCCAGATTCCTCTCACAGGCTGGAAGAGTGATTCTCATTAATTAGTGCTTAACTCTATCCCGTTCTACCTTACTGCTTCCGCCTCCATCCCCAAGATGGTGGTTAAACATATTGACAAGGTCATGACTGCTTTCTTCTGGAATGGCATGGATGGCGTGTGTCGGTGACACTGGATCTCTTGGGATGAGATCAAATGACCATTCTCGGAGGGTGACCTGAGCGTGAGGAGCCTGCCCCATGTTCAATTAGCCCTTACAGCCAAACAGATCTGGTTGGTCGCCAATGGTGGCTACTTATGGGCTACATACGCCCGCTGCAGATAGAAGGTTGGTACCCACCACACCCCTATCCCATTCCCTTGGGGCATTTCTAAGGCGGTCTTTATGGAAGCTCTTGCTACCATTCAAGGTCAGTCTCACTGGATAGTTGGGAATGGCTCCAGTATCAACTTTCTCGATGATGTCTGGGTGGGGGTTCTTCCGCTCCGGTCGGCACTACCTCTCTGCACCCTATGATGGCCCTGCTGCCACTGTTCAGCAAGTGGTTCAGTCATCGGACCACCCCATTCGCAGCACCCTCCTGTCCACTGATTTCCTAGAGGGTCTGCAGCTCTCTGAAGTTAGTGACATTCGTGTTTGGATAGCATCTCCATCTGGGAGGTTTACTACCAAATCAACATATGACCTCTTCCGCCCCAGGGGTCCCCAACGGCCCCTCTTCAATCGGCTCTGGCACTCCTCTTTCCACCGCAGAGCTTCTATCTTCGGTTGACGGCTCCTTCACCGAGCAGTTTTTGTGGATGAGTGCATCGCGAACTGTGGGGTTAGCATGGCTTCTAGGTGCTCCTACTGCCAATCCCCTCACATTGAAGAGCTCAATCACCTGTTCATCTCCAGTGAACTAGCCTCACAACTTTGGAGTTGGTTTCTGCCCATTGTTGGTAATCGTACCATGCTTCACGAGCAGATCACTACCCGGCTCTGGTCCTTCATTGCTACCTGCAACCCCCAGTCGCCCCATGGCTTTATTTCACTGTATAGCTATCTACTTCTGCTCTGGGAGATCTGGAAGGCCAGATGCATGATGCGTCATCAGTCGACCTGGGTGCCGGCCAGGAGAATCATTGCCAATATACAATCCTCCGTCCAATTTGCTTTGAGTAGAACCACTTTCAAGCTATCCCCTTTTGTCCAAGAGCTCTCTGCTATCTCTTCCTTTGGCTACCACCCGATCATGAAGAGGAAAGCGCTGAAGCTTGTGCGATGGATCCCCCCGCTTGGAGGCTACTGCCTTAACGTCGATGGCACTAGCAAGGGCAACCTCGGTGTGTGCGGGGGGGGGGGGGGAGGCTGCATCAGAGATGCTACTGGGAACCTTGTCATTGCTTTTGCCCATTTCTACGGCCTGAGAAACAGCCTGATTGCAGAAGTTCATGCCTTGTGTGATGGCCTCCGCCTGGCGGCGGACAATGGTTTCACTTTGGAAAGCATCCAATCGGACTTGGCTTTGCTGGTGGAGTCCCTTCAAAGTAACACCCCCCTCTCTTGGGATAATGTCCGATGGTGGCGGGTGGTGGTTGACATCCTTAAGCCCCTTTCCACCCCGGTTATACATGTTTATAGAGAGGCCAATCGACTCGCTGACAGCTTAGCCTCCTATGCCTGCTCCTCCACCACTAATACTATTTTTCTTTCCGTTGCTAGTATGCCTAGTGTAGACACGCCAAAATCGATGCTACGTTGAGTAAATCTCATGTCACCGTGTGACGCCCCAAAGTGGACTTCAATATTGGCTTAAATATGAAGTTTTTCTAATTTCTCCATATTTGATTGTGATTTCTTGGATTTTTACTTTAATAATTAAAATTAACGCCTGTGGGGAGGGCGTCATTTAATTGACGACCTAATTAGGGGCATTTTTCTTAAATAAATGACTGTCCAAACGGTCGTCGATTCCTGGATTTTACAAATTCTAACGAAAATAAAACTCAAGGTAATTGACGTCATATTGAGGGGCGTTGATTATTTAACGCCCGTTCAAACAGGCGTCATTTGAAAATTTTAAATACGGAAAGTCCTTTATTTCTATAATTAAATTCAAGAATTGACGACTGTGTGAATGTCGTCATTTCAATTGACGCCCCTGGCTAGGTCGTCATTTTCACTTCCGTCTCCCTTTCGCCTACTTCTTTCCAGTAGTAACCCTTTCCCCATTTTGCACCTTGTGTTCGATTGGGAAGAGGGTTCCTTATTGAGGATTCATTGCCTTGTTTTAATCCCATTAAGGCAAGGATTTTTGGCCCTATAAATACCCCCTTGAATCCCTCACGCGCGAGAGAGAACGCAGAAGAAGAGAAGAGAGAAGAGGAGAAGAACCAAAAAAGAAAAGTTAACAAGAGCTAACAACTGAGAGAGTTTTTACAGAAAGAGAGAGTTTCTTCCTTTCATTTGCAGGAACTCCTTCCAAGGGCATTCCTCCACGGGTGATTATTCTCCAGGCGATGTTCTCCCTCTACCAGTAGCAGTTCTTCATCCTGCTACAGTCGCTGAAACTCTTCCTCTCCCTTTACTGTTGCACAGACAGCAGAGAGGGCATCTTCTCTTTGTTATTTTAGTTGTCATCATATCATCATCACATGCACTCTTTCTTTCTAGCTCTCTACTAGAAACGTTCTCAGTACATCGAGTATCTTGCTTTGCATACCATTGCATTTATTATACCCAACCTTGTTACTCCTCTTAGGGGTTTTAAAACCAAAACACACAAGGTGTATGTCCATGCTTAATTTGATTGATTTCTATACTTCTAGAGCATTGATACTACACGTCTTTGGCTAATCCATATCTTTATTTTGTGTGTTTATGCAAGGGTAATCAAGCTATAAACCCCCTTCATCGGCCGGCCGATAGAAGGAGTAAGGAAGAACCCCCAATCTCACCCGCTCAATACAAGGTACATGATATCACTCCTTTGATATTTTGAGGTAACCCCTCTGGCGATCACTCTCCTTATTAGCACCACGTGCATGCTTAATTCTTTTATGTCTAAATTTTCTTAGTGGATTTTTATTTAGATCTACAAATTGACGATCACGGTGGGACTCTTTTTATTTTAGTTTGATTACCCCTCCCTTTGGCGCCCTCGCGTGCCCCTCCCTTTGGTGCCCTCGCGTGCCCCTCCTTCGTGCTCCACGTAGCACACTCCCTTTGTGCACCACGTACACACCTCCCACTGATTTAGCCAATTTGCATAGTATCCATATCATTTTTATTAGAAAAGAAATTGATTTCTGTCTGTCACCAGGGTTAACAGTTCTCTGGAACTGAACAACGCCCTTCATACCGCCGTCATTTCCACATACAGCGACCGTTCGAACATGCGATGTTTCCATTTTTTTTATTGCGAGCATTTTCATCATTTTATAATTAACACCCCTCACAGAGGCGTCATTTCCCAATATAACGCCTCACACCAAGGCGTCATATTTCTAATTACTGCATTTTGACGCCCCTCCCAGAGGCATCTTTTACTGGTACAACGCCTTACTGAAAGGCATTATTTTGATTATCATTGCGTTTATTCACATTTTAAGTTCGACAACTGCTATTTGACGCCCCTGTGCACAGGCGTCATTTCCACAGGCAGCGCCTCACTTTAAGGCACTATTTTATTTTGATTGCTATCTATTTGCACTGTTCACAGTAACTAGCGACTGACACTCAGTCGTCTCTTGTTGATATAGCGACCTTATCCAGGTCGTCATTTTTTTCTGTGCCCACAGAACCCCAGTTTACTGCTTACTGCTGTTCGTTCGCTTAACTGATTCTCATATCACCTGCTTGATATTGCTTGCATTAGGCTGCATTTAGGGCATTCGGTTTGGGAGACCTCCTCTCCCCACACTTTTAGAAGTCACACCCCCCTCTTGGTAAAAGAAGGACCCTCCTTTGAGCATTCTGTCTCATTGGACCGGAAATTCCTAAACCAAGCCTCCGTAAGTCCCTACACCCGTGGATTCCCTTACGGACGCTGAGCAGGTTGTACCATTGAAGCACCCGGAGTATAGTTGACCCATACGTTGGTGAGGAGAGAGAAAGAACCTAGATACTCGGAGATTATACCCAAATTTTCAACTAGGACCCACATTCAAAGGAGAGAGCTTATTATAAAATTCACCTTAATCTTTAAAGAAAACCTTAAAACTTTGGGCTCATTACAACTTGAGTGTTTATTTTGTTTGATAAGGTGATATCTCTTGGGTATACTTGTTTGTTGGAAACCTATTTCTTCTTCCTTAAGCATGAAACTCCATTCAGGTAAAATCATCAAAATGGCCAACTACGTATATACTTATGATGGTTATGAGGAGGGTCACTCTGACCCGTTTTATGAGGTTCCCTCTCAGGATCCTGTCTACCACGAGGGAAACTATATTTCTTCTCCCACTCAAGTCCACATGGTGGACACCACTTCTCTAGAGGTTGAGCCTTCTTCCCAAGCTCAACCTACCACTCAAAATACTTCAGGGGACGTTTCCCCTTCTTTCAACTTCAACGAAGTTCTCAATCACCTGGATGACTCCCAGCGCCAGACGGCCCAAGCCGCTTTAAAGGGAAAGTCTGTCCCATCATCTTCTAACCCTCGCCAGGCCATGGGTGGCCACTCTGCTAGTTCTCCCAACGACTAGGCAGTCGCACCTAGGGTGCCCTCGCGCCCATCAACTCCTGTTATGACTACGCCGGCCCAACCGGCAAGTCACTCCATTGCTAGGCCTCAACAACCTCCTGTTCCTCAAATTTTGAGAAGGCCTATGACAAACCAATACTCTTTTCGTCCGGCCCCAGCCGAGTCTGATAACCACACTATACTCCTCCAAAGGATGGCTAGTATGGAGGAGCAGCTCAAGAAGGTCACTGCATCCAAGGTCGCTCCCGAAATTATGCTTCCCACTCTGCCAGTTTTTCACCTACCCCCGTCTAAAATGTCAAATTTCCGACGGTACAATGGAACGGGTAATCCGCACATCCACTTGAAAGACTTCTTATATGAGGCATCATTCTGGCAAGATAACAAGACTTCTCTGGCTTATCTCTTTAGGCGGTCTTTAGATGGCCCGACACTAGAATGGTTTTACTCCCTGGAGCCGGCGGATGCCGGTGATTTTGATGTAGTTCAACGAAAGTTTCTGCAGAAGTACAAGGACCGTGTGGGTCCTTCTTTGTCTGTTACTGATATGGTTGCCGAAAAGATGAAGTCCGAGGAGGACTTCATTTTGTTTGCTGATAGGTGGAGAGCTATTGCTGAGAAGTTAAAGGACACACTGTCCCACTCCGCAGTTTCGTCATATTTTAGCCATGAACAAGTTGAGCACTATGGAAGAGCTCTACGAAAGAGCTAGATACATACAAACACAGATGAAAGATTCGCCTATTATGGGCATGTTTGAGCCAAGACCAAAGGTAATAAAGAGGAACGTTAATGTCGGTAATACTGGTGCGACCACTGAAGGCACTGTTATTAATGAGTAGGTGATCGCGTTCAGTAATTCCACACCCTTCCGCCACCCTCCAAACCAAGGGCCACCACCACAACAGCCCGCCTTCCAAAACCAAGTCCACCAGCCAAATAATAACCTTCCTCAGACCCTACGGCTTCTTCCACCTCCTCAACAGCATCAACCTGCACAATACCTCCAAATGCCCCCGCCAGCCAATTATTCACAGCAACAACTGCAATAACCAAGAAGACCATTAGGTCCCCGAAGAGCACAATACCCTCCCTTACCCGAAAGCCTATTAGATATTTTCAATGCTCTCATGGCCGCCAACCTACTCACCTTGCCTAAAGAAAGAACGATATGGCCGCAACATGTAGACACCTCCCGGTATTGCGTCTTCCATCGGCAGCTGGGGCACAACATCGATCATTGTTTTCACTTCAAGGATTACATACATGATATGAATGATCATGGCGATATTGATTGGGATGAGATGAAGAGGGTTATTGCTACTCTAAAGGCTCGAAGGCCTCCTCGACAACCATCGGCTCAGCAGCACACGCAACAAGGTCAGCAACAATAAGTTCCCAAGCAACAGCAAGCTCCTGCACCCCAACCAAATATGGGGATTGTCAATAATCCGCTACCGGAGCACCCAATTCAAAATCAACAAGTAAACCTTGTCACCTCAATCCATGAAGTAAAGAGAGGGAAGGTTTGGCATAAGGAAAACGCCTCTGTCGGGACCATTAATCAAAACTCCAGTCAACCGCAACCACCACAATTGCTAAGGAGGCTTCAGCCTGTACCCCTTTCCCAAATGCCACGCCCCCATATACGTTCCAGCACTCTAGGGCCACTCAACCCTAACCCTACTCCTTCATGGCCTCTTCTTTTACGCCAACCCACGAATTCTCCTCCACCCCAAAATCCTCCACCAAATAGACCTCTCCTTATCCGCCCCTCGCCGGCAATCGTCACCCCTCCTGTTTCACCACAATCTACCCCGTCCACCACCATCATGCTTCCAAGGCCCCTTCTTGTCACTCGATCCCCGTCACCACCTTTCGATAATCCTCAGCCGGTTAGGCCTCTTATAAGAACCCCTTCTCCAGCTAATCCTGCACCAGCACCCAACATGCCCTACACCATTCCCTCTACCTCCTCTACCCCTTCATCCACTCTAAGCCCGACAGAGGCTCCGAAAACAATGGTGCTCCGTAGTGGACGGATGTTCCATCGAGTGTTTCCCCAGCGGGAGCAGGAGCCGATACAAGAACAAGGAGAACAAGAACAAGAGTCTGCACCGGGCACGGAGTATGACTTACTAAAGCATTTGGACAGAACACCGGCCCGAATTTCTATTCTGGAATTGATCAAAAGATCTACTACACACCAGCAGTGTTGGGACCTGTAGTGCAGGAACACAGATCTAGAGGGGGGGTGAATAGATCCTTGTACTAAAAACTATGTCCAATTAAAAACACAAACTACCACACAACGAAATTTACAAGATTGATAGGATTGAGGAAATTAATCTAAACAAGTTTAAACTTAATTCACTCAATCTCACCGAGCTCACACGATTACATAACCAGATAGTAGAGAACACACAATCACACAAATCAAACCACAAGATACGGGGATTTTTAAGGTGGTTCGGGACCACGACGGGCTCCCTACGTCCACCCCTCACCAAACCGGTGAGGCTTCACTACACGCTACAAAATGTAGCAACACGGGGACGAACCCCAACACACACACACTGCTTTCGCAACAACACACACACACGAGGCCTTGCCTCAAACTGCTGCCACGGCAGCACACACACACAGACACACACACACATGTTGGGGAACACACCTCGAACTGAATACTTCACACGGAGACACAACTCCGTCCACACACACGTAGGACAATGCCTACACAACCACACGGGAGAAAACTCCCAACAACACACGCGGATATACTCCGCACAAATCGACATACAAGAGACCACACACACACTCGGAGACCCCTTTCTCCGAACACCCACACAAAATATTCTGTCAAATGTATATGTAACAATCACAAATATATGCTATGACCTTCCACACAAATTCTATAGATGTAAACTAGAAGAATGCATCAAGTATAAGGCTCCCCCTTCTTCATCAAAATCTGATTCTCCTTGCTCATTGACGGATGATCATAATCTTGACATCATCTTCTTCCTCTCCTCTAGCCGCTTCTCTTTTCCTTATTCCAATATCCTCTCTTCACCTGAAAGAGTAGATAGACATAATGAGTTCAATCTTTAAGCTAATCTCAAACAAGAATATAAACATGAATGGTTTAGAGATTCCCCTCTTCTTCACCTATACAAAAGAATACATGAACATTAGAGATGTTATATCACAAAGATTGTAGCTCATATATATGTAAGAGAGAGTGAACAAAGAACATGTAAATGATTATTACACATCTTAGATGCCCATTCAAAACCTTGAACAATCTTAAACAAAAGATATAGAAGTGAAAGATCAAGATTACTCTCTCATGAAATGCTTCTACAGGATGAAAAATGTTCTTGAAGCAATTTTGAAGAGATGCAACACGAATAGAGGTTGGATCTTAATTTCAGATGCAGCCTTCAGTTGTATATGATCTTGGGCCTTGATTCAAGCATCTTCCTTTCAATTTCGGCTTCAGAGCAAGGTGGAAGAGGGCTTGGGAGCTTCAACTCCGAACTTGCACACACAAGGGTTAGAAGAAAATAATTTTCAGATCTAGCAAGCCTCTCCTTAGGGTTTACAACCCAATAAGATGTATATATGTGTTTAGGACGGTCAAGAGACAGCCTAGGGACCAGATCCACACTTTGTGGAGTGATTTGAGGAAGCTGGACTCGGATTGGAGGACTTTTGGAGCAAGAAAACGGCGGTCAAAAAGTGCGGCTAGAGGTCCAACCGGAATGGGTCGACCCTTGGGGTCGACCCTCGGCAAACAAAAGCCAAACAGAACACTTTTTGTGTTCTGTTTTACAGGGGTCGACCCCAGGGGTCGACCCTCGCACTGCCAGAAAACAAACAGAACTAAAAACAAGTTCTGGGTTAAAGCGGTCGACCCCAGGGGTCGACCCTTTCAGGCAGACTACAAGAAACATGTTTTGTTTTGATTCTGTTTGAACAGAACCTAAGAGGGTCGACCCCATGGGTCGACCCCTACAAGTTTGGGCCTGAAAAACAAGTAAAAACACCATCAAATCAATGGGAAACAATTGATTAAATGTTACCATAATCCCATGAAGATCAACCATGATTTTTCATCCTGAAAAACATGATAAAGCAAGATATTAGATCAAGATCAAAATATATGGGTCATGCATTAACATATGACGCTCGTTTTGAGACTGAGACCCAAAAGTCATGAAATGTGATTGCAAATTCATTAGCATGAGGCATATGAGCATTCCCATGATAGATCAGTATCAAGGCATTAGAGAACTCAATTTTCCAGTTCAAGATTAGAAGAGTCTCACAATGGATTCCAATATAACTTCTTACCTTGAAGCAATATTAACCTGCACTATATGGCAATGAACTCATAAGCAAGTTGATATTAAACCGAATCTCAAGATCCCAATTCCAGCCCAATTCTCCTACAAGCCATTTCACCAACCATTTAAGCCATATGATCCGAAGAACAAGGAACCATCATTCAAACTTTCAAACCACACATCATTTCCTTGGGGTCAAGCCATGATATTTGCATCTCAATCATTCATTTAGCATTACCAAGGTACACATGCATGACATGTGGCTCAATAGGACATGATGCTCGAGTATGCTTTTCACAAAGACCTTTCACATTGAAGATAGAGCAATCTCACCAGGTGTAGATGGAATGTATATGCAATGTGCTAACCTCAAAGCACGTATGAGCCTTATAGAGTCACAGATGCATCCACATGATGATATCCCAAAAGAAACAGTTTGTAATCATTTTCCACAATCATTTCATACTTCATACACATGAAGACATGAGTAAACATTCACACACAAGGCCAAGCAACAAGGACATTTTATAATCATCAAAATCACATACACAACAATCTCCCCCATTTTGATGATGACAAAATATTACATTATGCTATAATGCTCTCTCCCCCTTTGACATAATCAGAAATGGGGATCATGATGGGGAATCCAGAAGGGCAAGAACCCATGGTCAACCGGATTATGAAGAGAACCAATGTGCACAATATGCATGAACTAATGGCAGAACTGTTGGATATCAATTGTTGAAATGAAACTCTTATACCAATTGTCTGATACCAAATGTTGAAAGTGGAAATGCAAATGTGGACAATGTGGTCATGTAGAATGCAAGATGACAAAACGATATGCAAATGCTCACAAGTTACAGCAATTGAAAATGGTGTATGGCATGACAATAATGGGTAAGCTAATAAGCACTCAAACACCCATAGAAAGGTATTGACTCATGCAAGTCCCGATGACTTAAACAGATAAGATCACATGCAAAGCACCCCCTTAGACAATGACACATTAGAAGATTGGCCTTGATTTTCAAATTTTTAGATTTTTAATTTTCTTGTGAAATGCATGAAACAGGATATATGAAAATGATGAGACATGAAATACATACAATGTAATCAAGCAGATATCTATAGATACATGCAACATAACTCCTTCATAAGAAGTGATACCAATTGATTTACAAAGAGGGGATGGGTGTAGGAAAAGTGCAAGTGAGTCATCAAGTTCAGAAGCTCATGATTACACCTAGAGGATTATGCAGATAAATAGGAGAAGACGTACAGCAGGTCAAGCAATTAATCAAATTTTCAGAATACATATCAAATCAAATTACTATGTGTGAGTGAGTAACATGAGAATGAAGTCTAGCCATATGGATAACCAGATTTTCAAGTAAACACAATAGTAACTGCATAGACTACATTTCAATGTAGAGAACAGCGTATTGGAGGCTTCACTCTGCCTCAACAAATTGTCATTAGTAATTTTCATACTGACAATCTGAATTTTTCTAAGAAGGATCAGGTTCAAAATAATTCCTTTTTATGCGAGGAGACACATGGAGCTCATGCCAGAATCCCCGGTTACTCAAAATACTGAACCTTGTCACCTCATTTGAACAGAGATACTTTAGTCAACACTTTTCAGAAATGAACCACATCACGTCTTAGGTGACATGTGCCCAGTTTACTCAGTGAGACTAAGCATTGCTCTGCCTTTCATTCCAACCATTTTTTTTTATGCGGAGGCAGGAAGCTTTTTCCTCAACTGTCTCTTATCATCCATGCAGCAAGTTGAATTACTTTAGAGTGTTGAAATGAAATTTCTATATCCTTATGAATAACACTCAATTTCACATTAAAGTGCATGAAGTGTACAAATTTGATTCAACATGTATGGAGAAAATTTAACTCAAAACAAGATAGTGCAGCTCCCCCTATATAAATGCAATAAGCATGAAATGCTCCCCCTAAGAGTTTGACATGAAGCACACTTGTTAAGACTCAGATGCAATATTATTTAACAATGGAGTATTTGGTCTTAGAAGTTTCAAGGAAGGGGTTGAATAGCATATAATAACATGCAAGCATATAATGAAGATATGCATATGCAATGCAAAATGAAAAGATATGCAATCTCAATGCTTGAAATGTTGGCTCCAAAGATATGATGACCAATGTTGGAAGTATTCTTTTTGGCATTTATGCAACATGAAATGTTCAAGATGATGCATTTCAAAATATGCACTATATGCATGCTAGAAATGCCAACTATGCAACAAGACACACGATGAGCTTCATCTTCCAAAAGCACTATGTAAATGATATGCAAAGAATGATATGCAAATATGTAATGTGATGCAAGATTTCAGATTTCACATGACACTCTATATGCACCTAATGCAACTAATGCATGACACGTATTATCAATTGTTAAAATGTGACGACACAATTTTATTTTAAAAAGAGAATTCAGAAAATTCATTCAAAGCATCAAAATCATCACATGTGAACTTTTCTTGAAAATAGTTGTGCTTTTAACCAAAAAGATGAGTGGCACATTGGTAAAGACCATGGAACATTGATCAACTTTAGTCCTCAAGATGTTCAGCCATAAACACAATATCATCATGTTGAGAGAATGGAAAAACATCATTTTCAAAATTTTCAGCATGCAAAACTCCCCCATAATCAATGCATGATTTCAGAAAATTCATTTAAGTTGGATGCCATATGCATAAATGATTCATGGTACCGGGCGGAGGCATATTCTCACGCATGGTGATTACTTTCAGACAAGCTTGACCTACCCTTCCACATGTCACCATTTTATATACCATGTAATCATTGAAATGATGATCAGAAAAATACAATGCATTCCCATATGACATCGGGGGTTTAGCAAAAGGCATTCAATGGCCACACTCTCATATATACTACTCAGATGTTCCAATACCATTCAGCGAAGCATTCATCATCCACATTGTCAAAAGCAACCAAGGGGTATTCAAAACTTCAAAATCATTGTCTATCAAGATATGACATTAACATCAAGACCAAAGAGCTTCTTACAAACACTTCATTTTCTCACCTTTGTCTTGAGTTACATTTATTGACATTTTCAGATTCTTTGCTTTATTTCGCTTGTTGTAATCTTCATCAACATGCTCCTTTCTTTCTCTCCTGCAAAAAATATATCGATATTAGCCAAAGGAGTTCCATTGAGACCCTAAATTCGCATTTCATATAAGGCAGCACATAAGGATATGACAAGATCAAGAACCCCATGCCAAAACCCTTCCAAAACCCCTCTAGGGTAATGGGGTTAAAACTCAAATCAATCGGATCTCAAGATGGGTATTTCAAAACCCAAAGTGTAGACCTATTCTAGATCTAGGCACATGGTGATACATTCAAACGTTTGAATTCTTACCATGATTTCAAGGGTTGATGGTCATAATCAAACCTGCACTGTAAAGAGCTTAATTCATGTCAATATTAAGCCAATGCATATGAAGAAACTGACTTCAAGGCTTTTCATCACACATGACTCTCTCTTACTGCCTGTAATATCAAAAACTCAATTTCATATCAACCTCAATTTAATACAAATGAGAAAACCAATCCCTGTGCTTTTCTATGACAAGACAATCTTCTGTGAGCTACAAGTATGTATGATGAGTTTAAGCTTTCAATACAAGTGATTCACACAAGCTGTCATGAGTTCAAAGTTTAGTTTAGAGATTTCAAGTGTAGCCCACAGTGTAAAGGGTCAAGTCTAAGCACATGAAGAACCCAGGTCTGTCCATGTGTAGTATAGATCAATGCATATGAAGGACCAAGTCTAAGCACAAGTGTAGACAAAGTTGATGCACATAAAACACAAGACAGCCTCTTCAAACCTGCATATTAGAGACTTAAATTCCAGCAACATGAACTTAGAATTCACACAATCGATGTGCACAAACATGAACAACCAACTTACAAATCAGTGTCAATTCAAGCACAATCCCATGTTAACCAAGGCATCACACCAGAACTGGCCAAGTCGACTTAAAGCCTTCCTCTTGGCCTCAAGACAATCCTGCAACAAAGTTCTCATTTGGTTGTTTTGGGTACCCAAATCTTCTTGGGTCCCGGATGGTTAGTTTCACCTCTAGTGGGTGCCTTCCACAGTTTTTGGGCATGCATATCATCAAAATACATTAAGGAGCAAACATGCATGGTATGCCCAAACTCACCACAATAATGACAACAACCAAGAGACTTCACAGAATTCTCATAAACATGATAATCAAATCTCTGTGATTTAGCATGAATGTTATCATTATAAGCATGGAAATGTCTCTTCTTCACAACAGGATGAGCATGAAATTTCTGTGGGTTGGCAAAAGTATAATTATTTTTGACTTTAAAATTCTTTCTTTCATTTTCTTGCCAACACTGTGACACACGGTGTCCTAGCTTTCCACATTTAAAATAAGCAACCCTTTTTATTTTAGAAACAAGTTCATTTTTTCATGCTTTCAAATCATCCGATTTCATAATGAAACAATCATTCATCAAATGACCATGCTTACCACAATAATGACAATTGACATTTGTTGATTTTGGAGCATGGTTTTTGTGACTTTTGTGAGCATGAATCCTATTGCTCCTAGGTTGAGCCTGAGCCTTGGGATTTGATTTCTCAACACAAGAAGTATTTGACTTATTTGAGGAACATGAAGCATGCACAAAAGACGTTTGAGTCTTTAGCCCAAAAGCTTTCTTTTTGGTGGGTTCATACCCAAGACCTTCTCTTTGAAAGTTTACCTTGGTCCCCAAAATTTTGTTCAGATTCTTTTCCCCATTCACAAATTTAGACAAAGAAACATTCGGATCAAGAATTTCCTTTTCAAGTGATGAAATATGCAATTCATAGGAAATGATCTCATTGTCACAGGAAATGATTTTTTCATTCAATTGGGCATTGATGGTTTTGTAGCTCTCCATCATTTGTTCTAGCACATGCATCTTTTCAGAATCATCAACAACCAAACTTTTCCCTTTTACAAAAGTAAGTAATTTTTTAGACATGGTTGTGTTTAGATGTTTCAATTTTTTATTTTCAGATTTTAACAAAACATTTTCTTTTTCAAGAAACTTCATGCTGCCTTAAACCAGAGATGTCTGAATCAATATAGCACTGTTTTCCTTTTTAAGTTCTTCATTTTCATTTGTAAGTTTATCATTCATAATCAATTCATTGCAAATATCCTGATCAATTGAGTTTGATTCCATTTTGTTTCTTAGATCTTTTTCAGTTTTCTCTAATTGATCGATTTTATTCTTGAGTGCAACATTCTCATTTCTCAAATAAGCAATGGTTTCTTTGTGACATTTAACATCATGCTCTAAAAGTTCATTGAAGTTAACAAGCTCAGAACATTTATCACAAGAACCATTTTCATGGACCAAGTTTTCAGATTTCTTTTTCAATTTTCTGTTTTCTGACTTGACTTTCTTATATTGTTTTGCCAACTCATCATAAGCTTCGACAAGATCGTCAAGAGTAAATTCTTCAGAATCAGAATTTACCTCTTCTGTATTTTTGTCACTTTGTTGATCAGCATCATCGGCCATGAGATATTTTTACCTTTCCTTTTCTTGAGCTTTGATTAACCGGTCCATAAGCTCCTTTGCCGTCCTACAAGAAGATACAAACGGATACTTGTTAGTATTTACGGAAGCTTTCAATAAACTCAAAGCAGTAACATTATCATGATGCATCATTTTATCCCGATTAGACCACTTGGTCTCATCTAGAGGTAATATGTGTGGACCATGAAAAATTAATTTCCAGAGACAAGGATTAATAGAATTGATCACCACACACAGTTTACCTAGCCATGAATTAAAATTCAAACCAGTGAAGATTGGCAAACCGTTCACTAATATATGTTCAGTAGAAAAATTCATGATTGTGGAATGCACTGTGATCACTCCGTAGATTGCAAGATCTAGGGACAACAGAGCCTCGCTCTGATACCAATTGTTGGGTCCCGTAGTGCAGGAACACAGATCTAGAGGGGGGGTGAATAGATCCTTGTACTAAAAACTATGTCCAATTAAAAACACAAACTACCACACATCGGAATTTACAAGATTGATAGGATTGAGAAAATTAATCTAAACAAGTTTAAACTTAATTCACTCAATCTCACCGAGCTCACACGATTACATAACCAGATAGTAGAGAACACACAATCACACAAATCAAACCACAAGACACGCGGATTTTTAAGGTGGTTCAGGACCACGACGGGCTCCCTACGTCCACCCCTCACCAAACCGGTGAGGATTCACTACACGCTACAAAATGTAGCAACATGGGGACGAACCCCAACACATACACACACTGCTTTCGCAGCAACACACACACACGAGGCCTTGCCTCAAACTGCTGCCACAGCAGCACACACACACACAGACACACACACACACACACGTTGGGGAACACACCCCGAACTAAATACTTCACACGGAGATACAACTCCGTCCACACACACGTAGGACAATGCCTACACAACCACACGGGAGAAAACTCCCAACAACACACGCGGATACACTCCGCACAAATCGACACACAAGAGACCACACACACACTCGGAGACCCCTTTCTCCGAACACCCACACAAAATATTATGTCAAATGTGTATGTAACAATCACAAATATATGCTATGACCTTCCACACAAATTCTATAGATGTAAACTAGAAGAATGCATCAAGTATAAGGCTCCCCCTTCTTCATCAAAATCTGATTCTCCTTGCTCGTTGACGGATGATCATAATCTTGACATCATCTTCTTCCTCTCCTCTAGCCGCTTCTCTTTTCCTTATTCCAATCTCCTCTCTTCACCTGAAAGAGTAGATAGACATAATGAGTTTAATCTTTAAGCTAATCTCAAACAAGAATATAGACATGAATGGTTTAGAGATTCCCCTCTTCTTCACCTATACAAAAGAATACATGAGCATTAGAGATGTTGTATCACAAAGTTTGTAGCTCATATATATATGCAAGAGAGAGTGAACAAAGAACATGTAAATGATTATTACACATCTTAGATGCCCATTCAAAACCTTGAACAATCTTAAACAAAAGATATAGAAGTGAAAGATCAAGATTACTCTCTCATGAAATGCTTCTACAGGATGAAAAATGTTCTTGAAGCAATTTTGAAGAGATGCAACACAAACAGAGGTTGGATCTTGATTTCAGATGTTGCCTTCAGTTGTATATGATCTTGGGCCTTGATTCAAGCATCTTCCTTTCACTTTCGGCTTCAGAGCAAGGTGGAAGAGGGCTTGGGAGCTTCAACTCCAAACCTGCACACACAAGGGTTAGAAGAAAATAATTTTCAGATCTAGCAAGCCTCTCCTTAGGGTTTACAACCCAATAAGATGTATATATGTGTTTAGGACGGTCAAGAGACAGCCTAGGGACCAGATCCACACTTTGTGGAGTGATTTGAGGAAGTTGGACTCGGATTGGAGGACTTTTGGAGCAAGAAAATGGCGGTCAAAAAGTGCGGCTAGAGGTCCAACCGGAATGGGTCGACCCTTGGGGTCGACCCTCGGGCAAACAGAAGCCAAACAGAACACTTTTTGTGTTCTATTTTACAGGGGTCGACCCTCGCACTGCCAGAAACCAAACAGAACTAAAAACAAGTTCTGGGTTAAAGGGGTCGACCCCAGGGGTCGACCTTTCAGGCAGACTACAAGAAACATGTTCTGTTTTGATTCTGTTTGAACAGAACCTGAGAGGGTCGACCCCAAGGGTCGACCCCTACAAGTTTGGGCCTGAAAAATAAGTAAAAACACCATCAAATCAATGGGAAACAATTGATTAAATGTTACCATAATTCCATGAAGATCAACCATGATTTTTCATCCTGAAAAATATGATAAAGTAAGATGTTAGATCAAGATCAAAATATATGGGTCATTGTTGTGTAGTGGACAGCGGATCTAGAGGGGAGGGGTGAATAGATCTTCCCCTCTTTTCTCAATGCAACCCTCTATATATCTAGGTAATGATAATAGCAGCGGAATATAACTAGCTAAACGAAGAACACAGTGATTTGCTTAACAAGATGATTATGCAATATAGATATTGAACCTAATCATGCATCTAACACAAAGTAATCGCACAAGCAAACCACAACACACGAGATTTTAAGGTGGTTCGGACTGAATCTCCAGTCCTACGTCCACCCCTCACCAAATCCGGTGAGGCTCCACTAGTGCCACGCACTGAACCGCAATTCGGAAAGACCACCGATTGCCTTCCTACTAATCGCTGGTAGGGACGTCAACACCGCAGATCGGACAGCTTCCGATTGCCTTCCTACTAACCACCGGTAGGGACGATCTTCAGTTCCAAATGTTTGAATGAAATGGAAAAGAACAAGATATGAAAACACTCAAACAAGATATGAAATATGTTCAAAGAGAAAAGATCCTGTCTGAGTTTGCTGGAGCTTGAATCTGATGATTCACTTGGCTTGGAGTTGATCTCCTCTTGAAGTAGCATGAATCACTTGGAGATATGATGAAGAACTTCTTCCTGGAGTACTGTTCACAGCTACAGTACTTCGAACTCCTTTCCCTTGAACACACCCTTGCAGCTTCTATAGATCACCTTGAGATGAGGAAGAGGAAGATGATTGCAGCTTTTTCTTCACTTGGCTTGGAGTTGATTTCCTCTTGAAGTAGCTTCAATCACTTGAAAATTTGATGAAGAACTTCTTCCCGGAGTAGCTTGATTTCCTTCTTGAAACACCCTCATTGTGGCTTCCTTTGATCACCCTTCTTATCCTTGAGTGCTTCTAGCTTTGGTGGAGGTTGCTTGCTTCAGATCTCACCTTCAAACACCTTCGATGGATGAAGAACTCTTCCCGAAACACTGTTCACGGAGGTGCTACAGTATCTCGAAAATGGCCTCTATTGATCTCTCTTGATTTTATAGACCTTGAATGGTCTATAGACAAGCTTCAGACCAGATCCATAATTTGTGGGTGTTTAGGTGACTTTTGGATTAAACAAATCCATGTTGAATGGCCCTTTTCGAAGTTAGAAACAAAGTCAACATTGAAGGCTCGGGGCTGGCGGTCGACCTGCAGCTCCTGGCGGTCGACCGCTACTGTGAAATGCTGTAGACGAATGGCCCCTGGTATTTCCGGTCGACCGCCACTGGCTGGCGGTCGACCGCTAATGAAACTCGTGCAGGCTGGCAGTTGCTGGCTGGGGCGGTCGACCGCCCCTGTGCTGGCGGTCGACCGCCAGCTGGGTAGAACCCGGCTTATCCCGGGTCGGTCCAATTTCCGTTCTAGCCTCGTCGTTCAACTCCATTAGCAGCCCGTGCATGTTTGTGGCATCGCCCTTGACAGTCTTGAAGATTTTATTATTGACCGCGCAGGTCGATCCGCGTGCGAGGGCGCAACATTGAGCCTTCATTTGCATATCTGTCATGAACACAACAGCACATATGTCAGTCATATAGGAGTGAAGAACAACAATGACTAATAGTGTTTAGCCATTATCAAAACCAAGAATATCACAGAATGCATATGACCATAGAATGATGTCGAATGACCCAAGTGACCACAGAATGACTCAAATGACTTCAGGGACACAACAGTCATGCATTAACATATGATGCTCATTTTGAGACTGAGACCCAAAAGTCATGAAATGTGATTGCAAATTCATTAGCATGAGGCATATGAGCATTCCCATGATAGATCAGTATGAAGGCATTAGAGAACTCAATTTTCCAGTTCAAGATTAGAAGAGTCTCACCATGGATTCCAATATAACTTCTTACCTTGAAGCAATATTAACCTGCACTATATGGCAATGAACTCATAAGCAAGTTGATATTAAACCGAATCTCAAGATCCCAATTCCAACCCAATTCTCCTACAAGCCATTTCACCAACCATTTAAGCCATATGATCAGAAGAACAAGGAACCATCATTCAAACTTTCAAACCACACATCATTTCCTTGGGGGCAAGCCATGATATTTGCATCTCAATCATGCATTTAGCATTACCAAGGTACACATGCATGACATGTGGCTCAATAGGACATGATGCTCGAGTATGCTTTTCACAAAGACCTTTCACATTGAAGATAGAGCAATCTCACCAGGTGTA